>VZSF01000546.1:153024-257818 GCA_013398295.1 Chionis minor
CCCCCCCGGAGAGCCCCCGCCGGGGAGCGGGAGGGGGCTGCGGGCCGGGCAGGCGCCCGGGGGGTGCCGGCAGCAGGGGGGTACCCCAGCCAGCGGGCGGCAGGGCGAGAGGCCGGCCTGGCAGATGAAGATGCTTAATTAGCCACCTGGGCTGATGATGCCCCACACCAGACCTTGGCTCTTGGGTGGCTGCTGGGGCTTCCTGAGCCCGGCAGTGCCCAGGGCTCCCGGCCGTGGCTGGCAGGAAGAGGGGTGCGGAGCTGGACCAGGGTACGCTGGGGGCTGCCAGCACTGGGCAGGAGGAAGAACACAATTCTTCTTGTGCTGTTTCGCAGCACAAACCCCCTTTTTCTCTCTCTGGGTGGGGTGGAAGCTGGAGAGGGCTTCCCCTCCGCCAGGACGGGGCACACATGAGCACCCCGCACCACGCTTGGCGCCCCAGCATGCCAGCGGCACGGGGGTTTCCCAAGCTTCTCCTCACCAGCATCAAGGAAAACAGCTCGCAGCCAGGTCGGGTGTGCACGGGAAAGGGGTTGCGGGGGGGACAATAGCTCTGTGCCCAAAGCACCACACCACGGGTCTGTTGGTTCAGCCACAAACAAGCTCCTCTTTGAGCTGTGCCCGGCCCCCGAGGGCTGGAAAAGGCCAGCCGTGCTCTCCAGAGGAGCTGGTGCCGTGTGGGGAGCTCTGCCCGGCAAGGCAGAAACTCTCCAGCTAAAGCATATTCAGGCTAAATTCATATTCAGCAGCAAATGCTTAGGAAGAAGGTACAGGGAACTGCGCAGTACGGCAATGCTGGATCATTTGCCCTGGAAATCCACTCCTAAGCCCTCCTCTTAAACATGAAGCTGATTTTATCTCTTCTTGCAAAACCCTCCATTTCAGCATTAACCAACCCATCTCAGACACTCCGGCTGCTCGTATTTACATGTTGACTCTGCCTGAGTGCTGCTACATTTCTCTGGCTTTGGCAAGGCGGCTACCTCGGCCGGCAGCGAGCCGAGCAGCCCAGCACTGTGCACTTTGACCAGTCTGTCCACCTCATTTTCCATCCCCGCTCCCGCATTCACCTACTGCGGTCAATCCGTGCCCGTGAGAGCACCCAGACTGGGAGCGACACCCCGGGGACAGACCCGCTGGCAAGTCCAGCTGCTCTGGCGTGGCGGCAATTTGTATGGCTGTTGGTGGCGTTGCCGGAACGCCAGGGCATGAGGAACACAGGCAGCCGGCCATGTATTCCCACTTAGACCCACCACCCTCGGTGGCGTTTCCTTCAATTAAAAGTAACATGAAGGAAACTCCAGGCAGAGTTTAACTTCAGCATGGGGAGAAACAGCAGCTGGAAAGGAGGGAGCATACAAGACACAGTACTTGCTTTCGAATAACCCTTCAACCTCAGGGTAATTACTGCTGTGGCATTCAGAGGAAAACAAGGTCAGGAGGAAGAGAGCGCAGGGCAAGATTCCCAGGCCTGTGCACAAGCAACTAGGACAAGGGTGTTTGTTCTGCCTCTTGAGGGGCTACTGCCAGGACCGGTCTTGGAGAGGATGTAAGACCCAGAGGGAGCTGCAGAAAAATCATTAGCCTCTCTAAAAACAGAAAGCAAAATGTTTTCCTTCTGTCCCCAGGGGCAAGAATGCCGATGTCCCGAGGAACATGCATGGGAAAGAATATTAAAAAGCAAGTGGTGGAGGCCAGGCAGAGCTATGGTCTCCATAGGGACAGCACTTCCTGGAGGCACCAGCGGCTCTTTGAATGGAGACCTGTGGTGGAACAGGGATCCCAATGAGAAACTGGGGCTGGGAAAAGCCTGTACTGTCCCAGCTGGAAGAGGGAGGCTCTGGCTATGGGAGACATAGAAGAGAGAGGAGCAACCTGTCAAGGACAGGGAAGCAGCAAGGAATGGAAACAGCCCCCACAGACGTACACCACACCCTGGGCTCATACAGCCGCCAAGTTTTCACAAGGGATGGCTCTACTTGAAAGAGTTGGGTAGGTCGAAGGTCAGGCATAATTTCACTCCCTTCTGCAGGGACTACTTAGGCCTTGTTATAGCAGGATTTACCACTGGGTTTGGTTTCTTCTGCATGGAGACCGGCCAGGCTCTGCTGTGCTGTAACCCTTTCTGAGCCATGTAGATAGCCCATATCCTGGTTCCTGTAGCTGGGGTGATAAAGAGGAAAATAGGTGACGGGGCTGCATGTTTCTCTGATGCAATTCTCTTTATTCCCAGGCTTATACAAAGGTGCTTTCCCATTAAAGGGAGACACGAACAATACACATCCTCGCCCTTGCTCAAGCATAAAGCCCCCATCTGCCATAAAACTGGCCAGGGTGAGTCCCACGGCCAATGAGTTTGCGGTGATGACTCTGGTATGACCACAGTTTTGTGTTCCTCCTCTCCACTCCCTCTCAGACACTCACCTCTGACCCATGGGACCTCTCCCCCCACCATCAGATAGCAATGACACCCCCTCAACCCCAGCAAAGTCTCACTCAGCCCTTCAATGGATCTTTTTTGGGATAGCAGCCCCCATTGTTTCAGCTATCTGTTCTATAAAGAAATTCACTGGCTTAGGTTTATGTCAAAAGAAAGGCAGCCGTTACACCCTGAAGGGATTCCCCACCCGAAACGTTCCCACAACTGTCCCTGCAACATGGTTTTCCTCCCTCACCCCAGCATCAAGGGCCCAAAAAAAAAACCAACCCTGGCAGAGGTAGCCAACCCCATCCCTCAGAGGCACGGCTCTTTCCTAGCGCCCAAAGTTGTGGTTCAGGCCACAGCACAGGTCCTGGGAAGGTTTCCTGCCCCGTGGGATCAACATCCCCATTCTGCAACACGTGGCCCACTCCAAGTGGGAAGAAGAAGCAATCCTCGGCACTGTCACGGAGGATTAAGCCCCAGCCTGCTCCTAATCCCTCTAACAGGATAACCAAGTGCTCAGTGCCAGCATCTCTAACCTCCTGCAGCACCCGCCAACGTGCCAACGCATGGTTTCCGAAGGCTGCAGAAAGCATTCTCTGGCCAGGACAATCCTTGCATGTGGCTGGACTTCTCTGTTTATTTTCTAGAGGAAAAAAAAAAAAAGCTTTCCACACTCTCTGCCCTTTGCATCAAAAGGGCGACAGTTTCTTTAAGCTCAGGCTTAAAGGGCTTAGGGATGCTAACGTTTAGGTACCAGGAATTTCAGGACTATCAAAAGAATCCTAGATACTGAATATCCTCAGGGCATGGAAAGCTCTGTACAGCAACCCAGTGCCCTTCAGGGTGCGTAAAACGTTGTGATTTAAAAGGAAGGCAGCAAAGGGCAGCACCATCCCCCAGTTTTGCTCCATTCCCGCTGCTGATCATGTCAGAGCTCAGATGAGATCTCAGCCAGTTTAACTTCAAGTCCTTTGCTCTAACTTCAGTAAACAAGATTATATCCAGCTTAGAGCTGGTGTGTCTGTGCAAGGTGCTTAATATAAGCACCTTTATATAACCCCCTTCTCTGAATTGAAGTGCTTTGCAGCCTTTAAGGATTTATCCTTGCATATCTCCGACAGAAAAGGTGTTGCCTTCATCTTCATTTGACAGATGGGAAAACAAAGGCTGGAGGGGCTCAAGAAAAGGACACGTCTCCCTTTATGTTGTCCATCTAAAAGGTCGGCACGTGGACTTGACCTCTTACACGCACCTCCTCAGCAGCTGGTGGCAACAGCAGCGTTTCCAAAAGTATCTGCTACAGGAGGAATCACCCTGGGAAACAGCTGTCTCTCCACTGACGATGGATCAGCACCAACCACTGGCCAGGACTAAACCCCTGCGTGGTGGCAGCTGTTCCCTGCAGTGCCCACCTTGGAGGACCGCCCAGGAAAATGGAGCAGAGCCCACATCCCAGACTGGCCTTTCCCCTTTCTGGCCTGCTGGTTGAAAGCACCCATCCGGTAACAGGAACTGACACGCCGTGGTACACCGTGATGCACAATCGAAACCGCTTATGGATTAGCAGATGCCATAGTCAGATAAGCTGTGGCTCTTTTGTTCTTTTTCAGGAAGCTCTTGGCAAGCTCCTGCCTTGACACAAAGCACTAAATTGTGTACTTGATAACTTTATCATTGAAGTTTCTCTGATAACCCAGGTTTCTGTGGCAAGGGACAGGTCCTCGTCCTGTTGTCACACTCACAAGACCTCTCCTTATTCAAGCCATCGATTTGGTGGGTGTGCTTCTGATACACGCTTGATGGAAGGTCCTCCAAGACTTGTAGGGCTCAAGGCAAGCCAGCAGCCTGATTAAACATCAGGGGCCTGATGGCACTAATGCTATATGAATATGAAATAACACTAATGAACTCTAACGAGCTGGGCCGCGGGGTTTACAAAGAGCCCAGAACCTGTCTTACCGGCTGGTGAAGAATAAGCAGTTTGCTCATTACGGCACGCTCCCCTCCCACCCATCCATGCTGGGGAGAGGCCCTGCCCAGACCAGGGCCTCATTAATTTGTGAAGTTGCCTTTTGATCTCTGTATCTGGGAGAATAATGAGAAGGTTTGAACTCTGCCCGTCCTCCCCCTCTCTGTGCCTCCCACTGGCTCTGATCCCCCAGAGCCTGGCAGGCAAGGGGAGACCTGCCACAGCTCTGGGATTTATTTCTTCCTGAAGAGAGGTATGTTTGGGGCCCTTTTAAGACCCACTTCAGTAGCCACATCTATGGCTGGTTGCAGCGGGAAAGCACAGGTCCCTGCACACCTCCCTTTCTCTCTCACAGACACGCAACCCCACCAGGGGCATTTGGGTGATCACACCTCAAACTCGGATCCTTATTCCTGTGGTTCCTGGAGCCCAAAGCAGCTCTCAGAGGCCACCTGGAGCCAGTCGTGCCGCTGTGTGAGGTGGCTGGTGACTGCCGATGCTCCTGTAGGACTTCTGCTCTGGAAGCAAGCTCCTGGCATCCAGTGCCTTCAGCTGGAGCTGCTGCAGGAGCTCTCGTGCTGGCAGATCCATACATCCCCCCTGCCCTGAGACCCACCAGAGCCCCCCACTGTGATTACAAGCTGGTCTCCCATCCTAGACGTATCCGTCACCACTGGCATACCAGTTGAAGCTCCTTCTCCACTGCTTCCTGCCTTTTGGGCTGCAGCCTCCAGAGCCGCAGCGGAAACCACAGGAGGAAACAGCAGGAGCTTGTTTGGCACTGCAGTCCGTGTCCAGGAGAGCCGGCTCAGCCTCTCAGTTACTCCCCTCCATGATTCCTCCTTCCCTCAAAAGGAAATGAAAACAAGCTCCAAGCCAGGCATGTGTCCTCAATGAAACCCATCTGTGAGAGCCACGGCAATGGCCTGACCGGGGCTGTTGGCTGGTCAGGGTGTCCAGACCCACCATGGAGGAGCGCATGTAGCCAGCCCCAAGGGCAGCACACACCCAAGGGGACATGAGGCCAGAGCAAGGGACACCGCAGGACAGCCGGGGCAGCTGCGTCCTCCCTCAGGGCTCTGCCTGGGGCTGTGCTACCTCCTGCCTCAGCAGTGACAACAACTCCCGGGCAAGAAGCCAGCCGATAGCTCTCCGCATCCACAGACGTCTCCATACAGTTTCCATACACATTGTTTGGAGCAGTGAAGACCTTCTTAGCAGGAACGAGAGTGTCCTGAGGGGCAGGAGTATCCACCCATCCCCTGGCTGCTTCACAAATTTCCTCCAAAGGAGATTTCCTAGAGCTCAGTTTTGTAACAGACCCACGTAAAGTCCCCCAAGCATTTCTCCCTCCCTGATGGGAAGTTTATACTAATGTGTTTCTAAGACATCCATTCTGCTAGTTGTGCCCCATATGTCCTCTGCAATCACTCCTCCTTCTCCGTGGGATCTCCCACCACACCTATGACCTTGTCCAGCTTCCACTGGAGCCTTTATTATGGCACGAACCGATTTGTCTTCTGCCATCAAACCCGCTCCAGCCATCTTCATGTTACTGTTCCCTCTCTTTGTCCTGCCCCACAGCCCAGCTGACACTGGATGCAAATTCCACCTGTTCTGCATCCTCCCAGTGGCTCTAGGAGGAGTTAAACTGCTCCAGCTCCAGTGCTGAGTCTCCACTTGTCCCCAGCTGGCAATGGGCTGCTGCTCCGAGAGCCCCAGCAGGAAAACCAGTGGCTCTTGCTGGAGACATCCAATGTAGATACAGTGAGTGAAAACATGTGGATTGCAGCTTTCACAGTGCCTCTTAGCTCCTAACAGGGCTCTGCATCCCCCTGGAGCATTCCCTTCAGTCCGTATTCTGGGCCACATTCGTTTGTGTCTTCTGGAGATGTTCCCTAGGGACCTACGGACGCAGCCCCAGCACCTCCTTCAGCGCATGTGGTGGGGCCAGGGCAGTTATTAGGAGGTTGTGTTGTAACCCCACGTGTCCAGTTTAGGATGCTCCTTTCCCTTCCTTTCCTTGCTATCACACCTCAAGCTCGAGGTGGAAAACAGGAGGGAGGTCACCTAGATAGAGACCCAATGTGGCTCATTTCCATGAGCAGGACTGGCTCCACGGGCACACCACGCTGTGTGGATGCTGCTCACCTAAAAGAACCCCAAAACCTCCCATGACCATGAGCAGGACTGGCTCCACGGGCACACCACGCTGTGTGGATGCTGCTCACCTAAAAGAACCCCAGAACCTCCCATGACCCGCAGGCAGGTGGAGTCCCTTTACGGTAGCTGTGAAATGTGGGCTCCTTTGTGGTCTTCCTCCTTTGCAATGGCTGCATCTTCTCCTTTTTGGTAGGTTGTCCTCTGCAAGACCCAGGAAGGTAAGGAAACATCTACCTGTGCTTTCTTCTCTTCTGGCGAAGCCTGCACATTTGCCTCTCCCGCCGCAGGCAGCCCAGCAGGGCAGATTTGCCAGCGGTGAGGACAGTGACCCCACCACCGCAGCTCCGGGGTGGCAGGGCTGTGTTTTGCAGAGCACGTGCAGCCCCACGCAGGAGGCACGTTCGCTCCGGCTGCCTGCGGTTAGCTGGCAGGCTTTCCAGGGAGCAGCGATCTGCTCAGAGAGCTGCTTGTTTGGGAGCACGCCGGGGTTTTGCCTGGTCTTGCAGCTGCCTGTCAGCCGCTGTACAAACACGGCCCTGTCTCCCGAGCCCCCCCTCGCTCCTCAGCTCTGCTCTCTGCTGGGCCCAGGATTAGCCACACCTCAGCTGGGTAAACAGGAGCTGATCCTGCCCCAACAGCCGACAGCTTTTTAGTCTCAAGCCGCCGCGAGCAAGAAGGGCTCCTTGATTTTTCTCCCAAGCAAATCTCCCTTTTCATCACTCCGCAGGTCTGAAGCCCTTAACTGGACACAGCAGCTGATGTGACCCTCTGCATTGGTTTCATCTTCTATTTTCTTTCTTTATTCTTTTGTTTTCTTTATTCATTCCTCTGTTCTCTGATTTCGTTCCGCTCAGCTTCCTTATCTCCTGATCTGGTCCTCATTTTCCCACCCCTTTAATCCCCTCCTGTTTCTGTCCCCTCCTTCTTGCTTTTTTGCCCACCTGAGGAAAGCCACCCTTTTAGTATGTCACCTTCTGGGTGCTAACTAGTGAGCTAGACGGGGATGATATTTTGGTCTTAAAAAGCCTTGGAGTTGTTAGTCACTATAACCAGCACCTTGGTCTTCACCTCAGCTCAAAGGCAGCATTTCCTGCAAATTTTTACCTGCCTTTGAAGGGATGCTGGGCGGGGAGGGAGGAGGACGCCCATTCCCTGCAGCACAGCACCCTCTAGCCTCCGCCGGGGCAGCAGCTCTTTGCTGATCTGGAAGGAGGGCTTCCACCACCACCACTCAGCCATGCACCATCCCAGCCCTGCACCACTTCCTACACATCCAGCCCTGCGTAACTCCGGCCAAATCCTCCTGCCAAATCCAAGGATGGATTTCATGGGGTCTTCGGGGATCAGGATCCTAAAGCTGGCCTGTTGTGAGCCGACGTGTGGGAAATCAGGCACCATTTCCAAAAGGCTGAGACACCAGCTCTGCAAGGTGGAGCCCGCAGCAAGCCAAGGTGCTGTCAGCCTGGAGGAGTGATCACTCCACAGTGTCAGCGGCACTGGTTATTTCCTCCAGCCCATGAGATAATTTAACTCAATGGTGGTACCGGCAAGGTTTTCAAAAGGGTAATGCTGCACCTGCGAATCCAGGTGAGGTCAGCGGGAGGAACGGCGTGGGGCCAGCGACAGCAATAGCTCTGCGGGTCCTGTGTTTTCCTGGGAGGTTGTTCTGCAACCTGCCGGTTCCCTGTGTGTGGCAGAGGGTGGTCACCGCCAGCTCGCCCCTGGACGTGGCAGCAGACCTTCCCCACTTGGCTGTGTTTGCCAGTGCGCCTCCAGGAAAGCATCGGCCGATGGGGATGTTCTGGATTATCCCTTCATCCCGGCCGTCCCACTGCTCCTCGCTGCCTCCTCCCCACCTGCCTACCCCACAAATCTTATTCCCACGGTTCCCACCAGCCTCACCCACAACCCACCTCCCCGCACCAGAATGAAGCTTGTTTCCTCTCAGCCTTGTTGTCCTTCTACACCTCCAGGAAACAGCTCTGGTTCTCTGCATGGAAACACCATCATCCTTTCCCCCAAATCACAACCGTAACTGTTTCCTTTGTACTCACCCTCATCCACGCACAGTTGCGTGCTCCCTACCTCCCAGATCTATCCTGTTTCCCACTATTTTGGCACGAGGCAACAGCTTCCACCCCCGCTCACTTTATTTCCATAAATATTGCTCTCTAGGAAGACCCTCTTCCCCATTCCTTAGGCAATCCTAAAATTTGGATTTTTACAGGGGGTTTATAATCCCACTGTTTGGTTCACTAAGCATTTCAGCTTGCAGGATTGCAACCCCTCATTCTCCTCATGCACCACTACTTCCGTGGTAACTTTTCCAGAGAAAAGCATTTCACAAGCAGCCACTGAAAAAAATGTGGCTTCAGCAGTCTCCCTCGCTGGCTCTCTGAGGCTGGACAACCATAACCTTTCCAAACTCCAACCTCAGGAACACAGTATAATGGCAAATGTCAGACAGACCACTCAGAATTAAACAGAAGACAAATAGTTTCCTTTATTCAGTATGACATCTTGGAAGCATTCCAGGAGAAGCTCATACATCCTTCTGGCTTTACAACCCATCCTGCTTTCCACCAGAAATACCTCCTCTCGCTGCTCCCGCTGCCTGCCAGATACCTGCTGCTGTCACGCAGCCTCCCCTGCAGGTAACCCCTGTGCTTGTGCAGATGGCTTTAGGGACAGGTGCCACACCAAAGGATCACTTGGCCCCTGCAGCTGGGTCTTGATTTACCAAAACGTGTGATAAAGGGGCAGAAATTATTCTGAAACAGCCCCCAGCGAACAAGAGATGGTATTGGAGGTGGCTGCTGTTGGGAACAGGTCTGCTTAGCCTGGCAGCTTTTGGTGCAGGGGGTAGGAATTTCACCTAACCGGACTCCCTAGAAAATTCAGGAGTGTTGTGGCATGGATTCCTCTCAGGGAGATACAGATGGATCCTTTCCCTAGAGCACTGAGGCTGCTTGTGCAGCCCAGCAGTGTTCAAGTGTCGTGCAGCATTCAGAAGCAGGACAAGTGGCAGTGCTGACGCCGGAGAGCGATCTTCAAAACCTCTTCCTCCAGCCAGCAGCTGTGGCTGGACGTGGCGTAAAAGGAGTGAGCTGGCTGTTGGGAATTTGTGGACAGAAGCAGCAGAGCACAGCGTGGTAAAGTGCTCAGCTCAGTGGCATTTCGCTTTTGTCCTGAAGAATTTGGGAATGCAATAGCCCATCTGCTCCAAAATGGTCAGAGATGTTCCCTGTATTAGCAGGAGGAGCCCTCTTGGTTTAGTAAGGAAAACAGGGGGAAAAAAAGAGCCCAAAAATCTCTAGCAACAGGGCAGCAGAAGAAATGCCTTCAGCCATAAGAAGAGACCAGAGCCTCTGGTCTACAGGCCACAAAGAGGTGGACAGCAGTACCCCTGTAGGGCTGAGGTTAGTCAGTAAGTGCTATAATTAGGAAATAAATAGCGTGCTAAATAAACCCTGAGCAGAAGCTTTTGAGGAGGGTGACAGAGCTGGAAGTTGGCAAGGAGCAGCTGAATGAGAATGTGATGGAAAAATACTGAGCAGGTGGGCCACGTGCCACATCCCCAGCTCCAGTTTGTATGATGCAGCCGTTCTCCCATCCCTGGCACTTGTCTCCTTATGCTGCCAGCTCCTCAGGACAGAGGCTGGTCTATTTAGAGATCTGCAAAGTGCCCATTACGCTTTTAGACACCACTCTCAGAAAACACGTAAGAGTCCAAAGAGCACTGTGCATCCAGATCCAACAGGCTCTCAAACAGCACGGCTCTGCAGCCTGCAAGCCAAAGCCTCGCTGGCACTGCAGGGAAGGCAGAGCAGGAGAAGAGGAAAAAGCATTGCCTTTAGTTCCATCTGCAAAGCTTTTTTGTGCTCACATGTCGCTGACAGGCACTTCGCTTATTTTCAGCTGGCAATCAAACCCTGACATAAGAGATGTTTTCCTTTTTGCTCCTGCTACACTGGCAGAGATCAAAACCCCGATATTTGCTCCAGCAAAAAGGTTTCCTCAGAGGTGCAAAGTCCCTGGGAGTCCTTCAGCACGTGGCCACTTTGCTGACGAGAAAATCTGGGCCAGGGGAAATGAAGCAGAAAAAGAGTCCAAGTTCCTTGTGGCAGCAACAGCCAAAAGAGAGAGGGATGTGAAGAACAAAAGGTGACCGTCATCACGGTGTTGTACGGGGGTGTCTCAGGCTGGCTCAGCGCCACATCGAGTGCCTGGTAGCTTTCTAATTGCTGGGTTTAAAAAGGTGAAATTATCCTCAGCCTTTTTTTGGCTTCATTGTACAGAAGTAAGTGCCTGCCCAAAGCACAAGGCAAAGCTATGCATTCTTCCTGTGCCTGCGGGTTCCAGCACATACATTTAGTCTCTTTTGCAGTAGCCACACTACTCAAAGAGGAATCCTCCTGTCTCCGTAGCATTAGGGTGTTCCCGGACAGCCCCATTCCACTTCTCTGCAGGAACATCAGACAGAAGCATCTGCCGGGCAGGAGCTGCCAAATTCCACCCTACAAGGCTGCGAACGAAGCTCGGCTCTTCCCAGCAGCCTTCTTTCGCGGGATGGTTTGGGCTACTGCTCAGCTGGCATTTCCTGAGCGTGAGCTGTTTGCTGCGAGTGGCACAGCCTCACTGCTGGCTGGGGGCCAGAGCACTCCACCTGCGGCGCACACCGCTGCTCCCAAGGCCGACCGGCCCTGCAGTGCTCATCATCGCGCCGGCTCGGCCAGAGCGACGTCAGCTTCCCACACACTCAGAGGGAGGGCAGCTGCCTTTACAAGACACGGCTCGCACGCTGTTTTAATAGCCCAAAGCCAGGTTTGTATTCACAAAACACGCTTGTTCCCTCCCAGCCATCTCTGCTCCCGCACCAGAAGGTGCAGCGGGAACCCCATAACATTGTCCAGAGCTGCCTTGCGCCAGTTCCTCCTTCCCTTTCTGGAGACACAGCACCTTTTCCACCACATCCCTTCTTCCTGCAATAAGCACAGCTCAGGAGTTGGGCTCCCGCTGCCACAGCCGCCTGTGAATTTGTGCTGCCACCTCTTCAGTGTCAGCCCCCTCTGCTTCTCAGCTCTCGTTCCTCACTGAGGAATCTGAGCAACCCCCGTATAAAAGACCGACCTATGCTTTACTTCTCCTCAGCAAGAAGTGGGCAGCCGACACTTTGGTTTGCTTCACGATGGAGTGCTTAAGAAAGGTCTCTTCTAGTAGCTGAGCTTCTCTCAGGTCAAAGAAACCTCCAACAGCCTCCGGGACTTGAAGTAAAACCCTTGCCTGGAGGCTCAGCTCCACTTCCAGGTGTTTTCCTGCCTGGATCTGTGTTTTCCTGCCTGGATCCATGGTGAGGAGCCAAGGTACACCTGGAATCAATTGGACTGCAATTTTCTGTAATCAAACTCAAACACATTCTTGAAATACTTAGTTAAGAGGCTGATACCGGAAGTTTATCTACTAAGCCTATCTCATAGCTTGATCACAAGCATAACTCAGCTGCCTTCAGACATACAAAACCTCAGCCCAGCTGAGTCGCTGACAGGTTTAGCAACCGCCATAAACCCTGGAATATTTGGTTTATTTTTATTTATTGGTTTATTTTCAAAGGGTTAATTAAAAGCTGAAGATAAGGAATCCGGCTCTCGGTTGGCTGAGTGGTGCAGGATCACATCTGTAATAAAACGAGGAGCACTCACCGTGGGGCTGCCACCGTTTCTGTTCTGCCGCCGTCATTTCAGCAGTTCCCTCTCTGCCCTTCCTAAGAGCTCCCTGCTTCACCGTGACTCAGTCTACAGCAGTTAGTCATCTCTCCAGACACACAACTCTGTGGAAAATGTGACTTGCTCCTTGAGAGCTTTCTCTACGTAGGAAGCTCCAACTCCCAGTAAACAGAGGAAAGAAAATGTCTGAAATCAGGGAAAGGATTTTTCCATCCAGTTATACAAAGCAACCATTACCATAGTTAGCAACAGTTGATGTTACTAGCAACGTAACATCTGGCTCTTTTGGGAGGCTACAAGAAAAGCAAGTCTATAAACATCACATTGTGGACATATTTTTTATTTTATTATTTGTTTTCCTCCAGTGCTTTCCAGATGACAGGGTAGGTAGATAGAGCCCGTCATCTGGAAGCCACTGGAAGAAAACAACTAATAAAATAAAACCATCTACCCCCAGGCAGATTTGGCTGTCCCCATCACACACCCGACTCGGTGGGAGGAAATGGGGGGCACTCCCGTACCTCTGAGGGGCCAGGGGATGATCCGTCCCTCCTGCTGGCAAGGGTGATCCCAGCTTCCACCCCAGTGCCAGCTCTGCCACCGGGAGGCGGCCTGAGGGCCCACAGGAAACAAAACGAGCCCATCGAAGGCCCAGCAACCACTTTTAATACTCTTTAAGGTATTATTTCTAAATGAGTTTGGTTTGCAATGCAGCATTACGTGACCAGCACTCAGCACCCGGGCACACGGGTGGATTAGCAGCGGCTCGTGCCAGCCCGGAGGGGGTTTTGACCCATCCGGCCCTCAGGACCACCGCGCCCCCACATCGCTGAGGGCTGAACGCGCACCTCAGTAGAGCGGCTCCCCAGGCTGCCTCCGCCCCGCGGCAGGGGTGCTGCCTCCGCCCCGCGGCAGGATGCGGCCGGCGGCGAGACCAGCCCTTCAGCCCCCCCATCACCGCCCCGCCGCGGCCCCGCTCTGTCATGGCGCCGGCAGCACCGCACCGCCCTTCCCCTCCCGCGCACGCCAATCACCGCCCCTCCGCCTGACTGGCAGGTTCCCAAGCCAACGGAACAGCGGCTTCCCGCCCCGCTGCCACTCCACCAGCCAATAGCGACGGCTTTACCCAGCGGTCTTCCAGCCTTTGGGCCAATCCGCGCGTGGGTTTGGGCGGGAGCGGCGCGGTGGCGCCGCCAATGGGAGGGCGAGGGCGGTCACTAAGGGGCCGCGGGTAGCGGGGCCGGTTCAGACGGGTGGGAGCTGCCGGCGGCCGCGGTCCTCGGCCGGGCCTGCAGGTGAGGCGACGGTGGCGTCGCTCCGGGAGCCCCTTCCCCACCGGGCTGAGGGGGCGCGGGGCGTCCGCTGGCCGCCCGGGTCTGTCAGGGGCGCTCCCCCCGCTCCGGCCTCAAGCTCCCTGCGCCCGCCCAGCCGCCTGCTTTCTGCTTATTTCCTTGTGTGTTTATTTCCTGGGGTGGAGGTGGGGGTGGCCCCGCGGTGGGGCTCGGCCTTGGCCTGGCCGTGGCGGTCCGCGGCCGGGTGCCTTCCCGGTGCTTCCCCGCTGGGTTCTTGCCGGCATTGGAAGGGCCGCCCGGCTTGGCGGTGCGGTGGCGGCCGTCCTCGTGGTTTGGTGGAGGCGTGAGGGTGTGCGGGGCGGGAGCAGCCGTGGGGTGGGCAGCCTGTACTGCCGGGGGGGGAAGCCGCTCGGGAGCCAAGCGTGGAGCGGAGGTCCCGAGGGGGTGATGGTGGTGCGGGTTAGAGCCAGGTGAGTTTTGGCTGGTGTCTGCCAGGTCGCCCTGCTCCCCCTAAATGAGGCTGTTCTCCTCTGCTACTCACACTCCTAGGTCCTGGCACTGCTACTAACATTTTGCAGCAACTTTAGGCTTCCTTTTCTTTGTGTGCTGTATACCTGCCTGTTAGCCCGTGTGACAGGACTCTGTCCGCTCCATTCTACAGCTTCACATACAACTTGTGATTTACTCCACTCCAGGATGGGTAGATAAATCTGTCACAGTGGATGTATTACAGCTGGTGAAATCCCTCACTCTCTTTTAAAGAGGTACATTAGCAGCAGCTTTATTGCCACAGTTATGGCTGGAGGGATTGCATTTTGTAGCTGCATTCTTATGCAGGTCTCTTCAGAGAATTCATAACAGCTTCCTCTTATTGTTGATGTACAATTGTCACTGGTGTGGTAAGTACTAGAGATTCCTGCCTGCCTCTTACAGATTGCAGTTTGGTTTCCACAGTGCTTGGTGCCTGCTTCTGTAACAAATGTTTGTGGCTTATTAATCAGCTAACTGGTACAGTGTGTTCATCATGTGTGCCTTTATCAATGGTTATCATGCTCAGCTATGTTTGTAATATTGCTTAGGTTGACGCAGTTTAGTCCCTGATGATATGGCATTCGTAGTTCACGGTTTGGACATTTGCGTTCATGATATCTCATTTTCAAACCTTCGATAATGTTTATTTCTGGTCCAGGGAGTTGTGTTGTTGACAATTAGTCTTTGGTTGTTCTGTTATCTCTTCTTGGTACATTTTCTTCACCTTCTTTCCTAGATGCTTAGTTCTCATAGCATAAGAGAAGTTTGAATAAATTCTCTTGTCTCTTCTTGGATCAGTAGACATGCATCCTCTCTTATTATTCTAGTCATTGTTTATTTCGGTCTCAAAGTCAGGAGTGAAAACAGGAAGACTGTTAAAAATGAGCTAGGAGCTAATGTTTGGGTTCTTATAGTCTATTGCCTTATTCTTAAAAATGGTTGTATTTCAGCTTTTGCATGGGAGGTCCTTTGTGTTACTGAGTGCATGAGCTGCATAGAGGATGAGGCTGCTCTAAGATTGTGCCTTTTCTAGGGGTGGAAAAGATGTGGAGGTTGGGGATAAAATCTTCCATCATGCAAAACTGCTTCAAGTCAAGTGAAGTCAAACTTAAAAATTAATTTGTTCTATTCTTCTTGTAAAAGCTGTATTTTTCTATTCAGGGAATGGATAGCAGCTTAGGCTTTTAGTGTTTCATAAAGCTGCATTATTAAACTTGTCATGTGAAAACCCAGAGATTAACACACTGAGATAGTCACTGTTCTGGGATGTGGTATTGGGAAGGAAAGATGGCAGAATAACATCATTTGTCCTTGACACAGGCATATGGAGAGGTTATCTGAATCTGCCAAGTTCCAACTGTACTTTTGGATGTAATTTGATGTACCATAGAAAATGGTGGCTTTAAGAGCAGTGATTCAAACCTGTTGTAGTTTAGCCTCACTCAGTGAAATGCCCTGGGTGCTGCTGGATTCACGTTGCCCTGCTACTCTGCTTTCTTGCTCTGTATCTCCAGTCTCTTCATTCTTATTTTTCATGCTGCCAGCTCTGGCAGTGCCAGAACTTCGATTAACAAAAAACAGAATTTAGCAAAGTCTTCAGTAGATGTGTAGGTGCTGGGGTCTGTGGTGCTTGTAATTCCTGTTGAGAGGTGCAGACACCAGCCTGAAACTGGTGGTTTGGACTCTTCAGCAAAAGCCTAAACCATCATAGTTCTGCTGGTATATTGGAGTCTTCATCTACACTTTTGAGTTTCTCAAAGAGAGCATGTTTCATGATGTGTTCTATGACTCAGTTGCTATTCTTAATGTGTACTCTATAGAGCAACTGAACTTCTGGGCAAGCATTTGCCCTTCTACAGCCTAAATAACTTGTGAAGATTAAACTTATATTTATTTTAAAAAAAAACACAACCAAAACTGATCAAACTCAGTTCAGTGTTCAGTACCAAACAATTGATTTCATTTCAATATGCAATGGCAGTCAGTCCTTCTTAAAAGAAGCAAAGTCCCACTTGCCTAACATAAGTGGGTGGCAATGATGCTAACCTAGTCAGGCAACTATCTTAGCCTCTTTTAGCTCTAGGAAGGCTTGTGTGCCCAGGGGCTTGTCTTTTCTCCAGCTATATCAGTTGACTTGATAATAAAGATTGTTTCTGACTGCCTTACTCTGTCAGCATCAGGCAATAGTGATTAAAAATGCTTTGCAAAGCAGATCTGTACAAACCAGGTGCTTGAAACATCTTTGTGCCTGTGCTCCGTTAGAGGTAACGGCAGTGGAAGGGTCATGCTTTGCAATATACAGAAGATTTTCATCTGTATCTCTACATTGATCAGGAAGTGCAGTTGCCTAGCACTTACTCTACTGTTGAGAAATACTTGAGTTTTTCATCATCATGGGTTCAGCCTGATTAAAGTAAAAGGCAATGTCAACTTCCTGAGGACTAAACTTCTGCAAATGCCAAACCATTCTGAAGCTTCTGATGTAGTAGTTGCTAATTATTGAGCTACAGCCCTATTCAGGGCATTGAGTACTCAAACATTGTAATACAGGCTACTCATGGAAACGGTCAGCTAGGACAAGTGGCTTGCTGCTAGTGAGGGGTTCACTGTTCAACAATCTGTCCTGCTTTGAAACTTACTTGCACCTTCAGAGATGGTTTTGCATAGCGATGCAGGTTCCAGAAAGATTATGCTGAGGGTGTTCAAGCCTGGCCTTCCCTTAACTGGAACACCCAGTTCTGTGAAGTGTTGGTTGGGCATATGTCAATGTGAAAGATTGTACGAAGTGAAATAAGCAGATGCAAAGTCATTTACAGTGAATGTTCCTGTAAGAGGTAAGGAGAAAACATCTTAAGATGTGCCTGTAATATCCCTAACATCCCACTCAGATTCAGCAGGAGAGTGGGCCACGTAGTTCTTCAAAGTTTGAGTTGCTGATGACTGCCATAGTGCTCTAAAACCTCTGTTTGTTTTTATCAGCATTCTGACAAAACTTGAGTGTTCTGTAGTAGTGGTAGCTGGGTTGGTCAGGTTCTGTCTCTTTGTATTTAGTCCTTTTGTCCTGAAATGTTGTTCCTTCATTTTTTTAATGTAATTATGTGAATTAAACTTCTCTAGTATGAGCCTTCTAACTGCCATGGACAGACTCTGAGAGAATGACTCTGCAAATCTTCTGTACTGCTGTGGAGCAGAGCTGCTCATCAGGGGAAAGAAAATAAGTAAGGTGTTTGAAGACCTTAGAGTGAAGTGCCACCTCAGCCTTTGACTATGTCCAGATATAGGTGTTTTCAGACTGCTTGAACTGGACCTGTCTTGAATAAAGTTCTCTTAGCTGTCTTAATGTGTGCTTTTGGTGATAGATCTTTCCCTGCTGTGCAGATAATCTGGTGTGGAGCATGCTTCCCACTTACTCAGCTATGTACTCTGTAGCTGAGCAAACAGCTGTGGTGTGCTTGGACTTTGGGCTGCTGCCCTGATATGCATGTCTGAGCTCTGTGACAGTGTGGGGATGGAGGGGTTGGAGTCTGAGGGTAAATGAGGCTTTAATAGTATGATGCTGTGTTTCAAAACATAGTGAAGGAATAGAGCAGACTCCTTCAGGGGGGTTTAGTCTGTAATGCAGTTTGTATTGGCTCACGTAGCTGTCTGTGGCTTGATGCTAGTACTGAGTGTGAGTTGAGTACCCTCAACTGCAAAGTGTGGATTGTTGAGTTCTCCATGATGTGTTTATTCCACTTCTTCCCTGCAATACCCAGTGCTGCCTGCTGATGCACAGAGTTATGTGGTAGGCAAGTGGCACCTGCGATGCTGTAGGACTGGAGAGATGTTAGCCAGTATTTCTTTTCTCTCAGTACTTAAAAGTAAGCTTGACCTCTTCTACAAGGAGCTGAAGCTCTGCCCTGTCATTCCATAAGGTAGCAGATAGGGTGTGACAAAGTCTGAAGTCTCTGCAGTAATTGAATAATTATGTGTGCTTAAGTAACATGAGCCTTTCCTTTAAGATAAGATGCAATTAGTTGATTTCTGTGAAGTTGTCAGAGCCTTGTCTTGTTCTTAGTTAATCTTGTGTATCAGGTGTGTGCAATAAAAGCTAATGCAGTGTTCTTTTCAATCCATCTGTGACAAGCAGGAACTGGATAAGATATAAAGAGAGTCTACATAGCAACCTTCTTGAATAATATACAAAAGCTGCCTGTCATGCAGTAGAACCATCTTGATCATCTTAATATCATCTTAAAATGATATTGTGAAGAAACAAAAGTAGTTCCTGTAGTTGGAAGGAAGTGAAATTCAAGGAGCCTTCTTGGGGAAGTGAAAGACCTGAAGAGTCTTTGGCCCTGTGGAATTATTCAAGTACTTTCTTAAGCAAGCTGCATTGGCATATATACCCAACCCTCTTTGGTGTTTGGCCTGAAGGTGTAGGACTTCTCAAATTGAAAAAAGGAATTAAGCTGCAGCTAAAGGCACCTGTCTTCTTGGCTGTGCTCATGGTGCCTCATGCTATGAACTCTGTCCTGGTAACCTCGCAGTACCTCTAAATTCACTATATGTGCCAAGTAATGTATCTGATGGAAAGGTCAAACTCCAGTGAAGGCACCAGACAAGAAATTCTTGTTGGAACATGGTGTAAACAGTACCTACTGTTTTGTATACTCAGTGACCATCCAAGTGCTGGCTCTGGCGCAAGGCAGAGGGATTTGTACAGAGGACTTGTGTGCTGTCCAAGTAATGTTCTTTTAAGCATCATTGTGATGGAACATGTCAGTGTGCCCTCTGTATTTGGAGATAAAAATCTGTCAGATGTTTGACAACAAAACTGTGGTGGGCTTTGCCAGACTCCTGAGGACTCTGGTGAGGACTGCACTTTGTCTCACAGACAGGTCTCATGAAAAACCTAAGCTGAAGTGCTTAGCTAATTCTTAATTACACCCTCTGTGCTCTGAGGTCTGGAACTTAGTTGGCCAGAAGTACTGAGTGGTACATTGAGATGATCTCAGCCTTTGCTTCTGATGTGTTTGCTTCTGAGCTATGGCTTAAGATAATAGGAGGTTCTGCATGCAGTGAGCTTGGCCTACTCAGATGCCAGTCTTGAAATAAGCAATGTGCTGTCTTGCTCTGTGTGCCTAAACTGATGAGGGATAGGACTGCTGTGGCTCTAAAATACTTGTTATTCTTCAAAGACCTTAAAGTAGCAGTTTAGGCTTAACACTTTTCCTTAAAAATGAAAGCATCTTTTAGACAAAAAGTGCTGGGTAAAAGGCAGGGTACATGACTGAGCAATAAAGCTTGAGTTTTTTCATGATCCCTCTTGCACAGATTCCTGCACTCATGTAGCTTGTGTGACCTCAGGCTGTCCTACAGTGCTTTACAAAACCTCAGTCTGGCAGCCTTTCCTAGCAATCACATTGCTTTGGAGTCTTTCCCAGGTGTATACCATTCCCTACATATGTTTTCATCTGGATGGTCTCTAAACATCTTCCTCTGTTTAAACTATTGAAAGCTCAGCAGCATGACAATTCTTGTACAGTTCCTGGGGTGAGATTCAAATAATATGCTGGCATAAAATTCAGCTTTGTTTAAAAACCTTTGTAGCACTCTGACTTCCCACCCTTTCCTTAATAAACTTCCCTTCTTCATAAGTGGTTCTAAATACCTTACCTGGTAGGGACAGGCCTGTAACTTCTGGTCTTGCAGCTTATCTTTTGGAAGAGGCATTAGCTTTGGCTGATATTAAAGATGATTAATTTCCTGGAAACATTCCCTAAAGAACTACCATCAGTGAAACAGCTTTCCTTCTTCCCCCTTCAAAGGGAAGGGAACCCTTATTTCTGATCTGCTTCTGCCTAGGCACAACACTTTAGAGGGTTTTTTTTACTTTCTTCTTGTCTAGCAGACTTGCTTTCAGAATTTTATTCCCCAAGCAAGCACTACAAATAAGCAGAACCAGCCCAAGAAATGTCTGATAAATTAATGAAGTCTGCCTGCTTAATCTGTCTAGAAACAGCCACTTTGGCTACTCTGAGTCTTAGTGGGGAAGAGAGAGGGTATTACACTACTTGGTAGAAGCTGTAAAAGGCTAGGAAAGGGGATTTTTAAATGCTTTCAGTGTTAGCCAGATGTGCTGCAGTGTTTTGGTGTCCAGCTGAGCTCTGAAAGCACTAGTGAGCCAGATCACTGACATGTGGGAAGATATCTAGGAGGCTTTTGTATCAAACTGTCACTTCTGGAAATGGAATTCCTTGAAGATTCTTCAGTGGATAGAAGGAGCATAAATACCTTGCTAGTGGAGCCCCTTTTAAAGAGGCTGCCTTTACTCTCGTCTGTGGGTAGTTCCATATAGCTGCATCTTTGCTTTAGCCCAAAGTGTCTCTAATGCTTCAGTGAAATGAGTCTCCCAGGCTTTCAGCTGCTCGTTAAAAGGCCTGAGGGAAGGACCCTATGGGAGTGGCTTCCTTTAATGTCTTTGTGTTTTTTTAATGTTGGCTTTCCAGTATGCGGAGTCAGACTCAGCTTTGGCTTGGGTGGAGGAGCTGTAATGCTTGGTAGCTACCAAATCCTGTGCGTGCCATGTTGAGTCACAGGGTGAAGTGACTTCTGTCCCTGGAAGAGTCTCTTCTCCCCAGGAAACCTGGAACAGAAATGTGTACAGGTCTCAGTGAAGTCACAACTGACAACAAATCTTACTGTGCCAGTAAATGTCCTGATGATGGCTTTCCCAAAACCCGGTGCCTTTGAAAGGATGCATAAGGAATTTGCTGTAGCTTTACTGGCTTTTGTTGTGCTTGTTTCTATTCCTGTCTGGAAAGGGGAGACGTGGGTGTTTTTTCTCATTGTACAGGTGAGGTGCACTATGTTAACAGTAGTACTGAAATGTTCCCTGTAACATGATTTTCAGCTTTTTATTCTGTGATGAAAGGGCAAATGAAAAGACTCCACAAATCCAGCACTTGCTTTCCAGTGATTGATTTTAAAATTATTCCTTGGTCGTAAATGGGACTTAAGAGTATTGCTTGAAATGACTCAGTCTTTGGGGCTGTCATGCCTTTAAGTGATTTTTAAAAAAGGAATTGTATACTTAAGGTGCTTCAAAATAATATCCTTGGCCCCAAGAGCTTCAATTTCTTTGTGTTCCACAATGTGGATCTCAAACCCTCTGATGGATAAAAAGGCAGGCTTGATTGCCTCCAGTGATATACTTGCTGCCTCTTGCTAATTTTGTCTAGCCTGCCAAAAGTGAATCTAGTATTCTGTATACAGAGAAGGACAAATGTTTATCTGTTTGTATTAATGCTGACCCATTTAGAAGAGATTCTAGGTTAAAATTTGACTGGCTCAACACTGTGGTTATCTGTCCTTTTTTTGTAAACAGACATGTTTATTGGGTCAATGCAAAAAGGGTTTAACAAAACAGAAGCAAGGTGACCTCATCCCTGCTCGTAAATAGGGAGGCATTTGTCCTATGTGATTAGAGGAAGAGCTCTTAAATCCACATCAGTAAGTTAAACATTTAAAATTTTAGAGCGGAGTGCTCTGGCTTAGCCCCTGCAAATCTGCCATGGCTGAGACAGGTCTGTTTAGGTCTTCAGAAACACCAGACTCTCAAGGAAGGCCCTGAAGTGCCACAGCTGGATCCATAGGGCATGGAATTTACCAATCTCACCTTCTTGGACTAGACCCACTGTGTAGTTAATAACTGCAGACAGCTGTGCAACTGCAACAGCGGTGCCAGCTTTGTGTTAGCTTGTACACAGGCTGATCTGAGCTTTTAGGTAAAGATCCTGACAAATACATGAACCTCTAGCACACATTTGAAGTGTGTATGTTCAGTGAATGTGTATTTAGACTGTCTAAAAGGAAAAAATACTAGTTCACAAGTGTCAAAGCAGAATCCTGCCTACCAACAGCTGTTTTTTTCTGAAAGTAACTCCAAGCTAGTATGCTTTTTCTAAGGTAGCGACAGGCAAAAAGTGGATATAGAAGTATCAAAGATATGGTATGTTTGTAATCTGAAGATTATGTGGGGGGGAGCACTTGGTGAGATACAGCTTAGTTGGATCAGTTGTACTGAGTCACTAGTACAAAACGCTAATGACTAATCATGCCCAGTTTTATTTTTAACAAATTCACTAATGCTGTGAAGGCTGTAAAAGCAAACTAGCTTAAAATCTAGGTGGCAGGAAGGTCTTGGGTAACTCTTCCACCAACAAGGAAGGGAAGGTGCCAACAGAAGAACTTCTGGGAGTTCTAGCTGGGGAAGTCTTACTTAAGCACCTGGTTGTTGTTGAGTCAGCGATTGTTCAGGAACTCAATCCATTCTTCTGCCAATTGTACCTTCCCTGGAGAAGCTGTTGTAGTTTGCCTGTTGTCTGCTACACAGTGGTAGTGCTGGTGAAAGTCTAAGTGTGGAAGTGAGCTAACAACATATTATAGCTGAACATTGTACTCGAACTCTTCATTGAGATGCATGATGCTAATGTAATTTTCTCATTAGAAAAGTAAATGACTTTCTGTGGCCCACTGCTCTCTCCCTTCTACTGTGAAGCTCAGAATCAGGGGGGAGAAAAACCTTCAGATTTGTCCAATACGGAATGTCTCTGCTTTCCTCACCCTCTGTTCTCCTGCAACACAGTTATGGTGGCAGAAACCTGGATCTTTCCAGCACGCTGTTAAATCAGTAGCTGATGTCAGACTTGTTTTTTTCCAAGGGATTTTGGTGTAGCTGTATTGAGTACAGAAAGTACTTCTGAGGTTTTGTCTTCCTGCTAGGAAGAAGGTCAAGGCTTTGGTATGGTGTGTCCTGATGGTGTGTGTACTGAGTACTACTGCTGCTGTGGTAGAGAGCAGACTGTTCTGGAGCTCTTTCCTGGAAGTGCTGGTTCCCTATTGGTTTGTTGTGCCTGTAGGGAATCCAGTTCTAATTGTGAATATTGCTTACATTTTTATTATTACAGGCTGAAAGCTATCTCTGTTATTGGCATCATCAAATTCTTGTAACAAGCCTTGGTGTGTGTGCAGTAGTTTTAATTAGGTGGGTGTATCTGAGCCTCCTGGTGGCTCTCACCATCTTATTGAAGTGCGATATGTTGTAACTTCTCAAAAAAGCAAGTGTGGGAACAAGCAGAGACTGTTTACAAGCTTCCATGTGTAGGAGTGAGCTGCCTTGCTGAGCCCGAGTAAAAGTAGCAGGAAACTTCTTTCAGCCTGGCTTCACACTTCAGTAACAGTGTAGATACTGCCCAAAGTTGAGAAGAACAGTAGCCTGTCACTTCTAGCCTTTTAAAGAGGAAGGGCTTTAGGTAGTGTTTGTAACTGTGGACAATGTCACTGTCTTGCAAAGATGGTAACTGTGTGGCCTTCTGGAAGTTCATAGCTTGGCTTTCCTCTGGGGTTGCACTGTTTCTCACTTTTGCTTTGTGTCTATCTATACTCATGAAGGTGTATTTGCATACTGCAGATAAATTTGCCGTAGGCAACTGATGTAGTCTGGAATCTGTCTATAGGCAAGAGGTTTGTGATGCAGATGGATCAGACTTGAAACAGTTATGACTGAATATACAAATCAATTGCAGTGTTTGCGACGGAACCTCTGTATAAATTTGTCTTCTAGCTGAGATGCAGCCTTATCAGTAATAATTAACTTGTTCTTTCCCCCCCTGACAGGTGAGCTTGGGTAGCCCGTGGATCCAGACAGTGACCATTCTACTGAGGACTAGCAATTATTTCTAGTTGGAAGAAAAAGTGAAATTGGTAAGACTTGTCAGTTGCTATCTTACCTGGATTACCCGTGTGGCTGAGGAAAGACCCAGGGAAAAGCCTGCCCCTTTAACATGGATAAAATGTCCCTGTAGTAACTGCAGCCAGCTGTTTGAACCAGATGTTCAAAAGAAGGTGGATCAGTTTAAAAATTGTATTTCAAGATGTAAGGATATTATTATATTGTGTATATATAATTCTCTCCCCTCCCTTGCTTCCTTTACTCTGAAGGCCTCAAAAGACTAAATGTTAATCTAGTCTTTCAGCTGCAGAACTACAGTGAAGTAAAAGAAATGCTGAACTCTGGTACATACAGTGACGACCTTAAATACATGCAGGAGTTAGTACCAGTATTCTCATGGCGTTGCAAAATTCAGTTAGAGAAATGAACACAGTGGTTCTTTAAAGTTCTCCTTTTCAAGCCTGGCTTGTACATCTGGCAAGAAACATGTCCAAAGCTGCTGCCATGCCTTTATAGCTTGGGTTTTCACTCAGCTTCTATTTCAGCTGGATAGTCTTCGCCAAGATTCTGACAGTATCGACTGGCTGCCAACAGTAGGGTTTGACACCTGAGATGCTGTTGCAATTCTAGTGCAGCACTGATTAGGAATAAATCTCCTTTCCAACTGATCATACAGTTTCTATTTCCTGTGGTGGTCAAGGTTTTTAGAGCCGTACAAAATAAACTTCTTTCATCTTAGAAGTTGCTAGTCTGAGTTGGTATGCTGGGATTTTCATTGCAGTGTTAACTGACAAATTTAGTTGGCTGCCACTGTTTTATATTCAACATAGTAATTGATATTGATATCCAACAGTATGTTGCAAAAAGCTTAAATATTGATTTTTATCTCCAGGCTCAAAATGAGTGCGATGTTGGAAACCCCTGAGCTGCCAGCAGTGTTTGATGGGGTGAAGCTCGCTGCAGTTGCTGCTGTTCTTTATGTTATTGTTCGCTGCTTGAATTTAAAAAGCCCGACTGCCCCTCCTGAACTGACATACCAGGACTCTGCTTTGGCCCGCTTTCTACTCAAATCCTGCCCACTTCTGACCAAAGAGTAAGTAGTATATGTTTTCCATGTTGACCTCTGTTATAGGGAAAAGAGCTGTGTTTAACTATTGCCTAGTGTGTTTCTTAAATCTGAGTGCAAATGAACGTTGGTATATTCCCTTGAGAAAATAAACATGATCCAAGTAAAGCATTTCATTATTGTAGTATCCCAGGTACCTGGGTTTAGAACCAAGTCTTGTCCAGGGCTCTCCATGGATGTATGGAAAAACGTACGGAAATACTGCCTCTCTGTATAGTAGCTGTATGCTGATATTGTACTACACCAGCACTCTGTAGCCCACTGTCAGTGGAAATGGGGGGGGAGATGGATGCAGTCAGCACTTGTTCCTGTTCATGTACTTTCCTTTCTATTAGTGAAGAAATCTGTTAGGTCTTACCGGAAGGAAGTGTTTTCATGGTGTCTGTGCACTTATAATGAACACAGGGATGGCTATTAGTTTTAAAGTGCACACTCTTATTTGAAGTACCTTAAGTTAGTTGATTGAAGACTAATGATATCTATTACTGGGTAGAGCACATCATCATAACTAGTTTAATGAAGTAATTGCATACTGGCCAGCTCTAGGCCTGTTGAATCCACTTTCAAATTCACTTTGTCAACTGTGTATTTGAGCAGGCTGATCTTTGACCTTCAAGTCTAGGACTTCCAGAATCAGTGCAGCTGCCCTTACCTTCAATAATATGAAGCATTTAGTACCATTTCAGGAGGCTTTGGAGGGACAAGGACTCTGATTACAGTATTTCTCTTCTGCAATCACTTTGAAAACTTGCAAGTCCTATTTAGAAGCCCTAAATACATCAATTATCTAGTAAGCACTCGGTGCAGCTGCATGAAGCTTCCTTTTGGATCTCAAAAGTCAAGCTGACTTAATGATAGTCATTGTAGGGGAGATGAGAGGCTTTTAGTGGTGCTGTGTTAGGTGCCTTGATTACATAAGGAGTAAAATCTTGAGCCATAGGATCTGTAAACTCTTAGAGGAAACAAAGCATTATCCACTTTAAATTGAAGCCCAAAGAGGGTTCCCTAGTGCACTCTGACTTTGGTAGTAACATAGTGTATGTCAAAGCTGGGTGTTGAAACTGGATTCTTGATCATGGCTTGCGACGTAACTGCAAAGCAGTTGCTTCCCTAAAAAATACCAAGTAACTAGAACCTCCTTAGTGTATGTTAGACACTTGTCATCGTAGTGTTGTCACTCCAGACTGACATGTCCCTTCTCACTGCAAGAGCAAGCATGAAGCTGTACTGATTACCAGCCTTGAAGGCGTATTAGTATCAGGCTAATCTTTGGAAACAGATTGTCAGCTAATTCAGTCTGTTTTACTTCTGTTTCAGCTCTGTTCTCATGGCATAAGCTCCTAGCGCTACTGTATTACGGCCATGTTTTTGACTTTCACTCAGTTGGAGAACAAAGCATTCCCAAAGGAGTGAAAATGCAGAACATGCCTAAAAATTGCAATACATCTGTTGTGCATTAATTGCAGGCGTGAAGAGCTTCTTGCAGAACTGTAGCATTGTGTTAAGTGTGCAATGTCGGGTTGTCTGCTTTCTCTGGGACAGAGCAAAGCTCAGGCTTGCCAGCTTCGCTGAGAACTGCAGCAGCGATTTCCAGCACGTGGTTCTTGGGCAGACCATTGCCTGAAAGGCTTGTGTGACCTGGGGAAACAAACTCAAATGAAATATGTCAATAGGTAGTTTTTCAGTCATATTACTTGTATACCTATGTAGGGGAAACAGGAATGTAACTTCTGTTGAGCATTGAAAGGGATTACAGGAAAGACAACTCTAAGATGATGTGAATGTGATTAATTTTTTTGCTGTTCTGTTGATGTTATCACAGACTTTTTTCAATACAGAAATTAAAAAAAATCAAAGAAATCCTGTCTTTAGGCATGAAAGTCACCTGGGGACTAAAGAGGAACAAATGTATTTAAATTCCTGCAATTTGCATGAAATAGTTTGTAGGACTGATTAGCAAAAAGCTATGTGAAAACAGCTTGTGCCATACTCCACTGAAAAATCTTATAAGGCTTTGATTACTTACTAATTATTCAGTGTGTTAGAAAAGCTGATTAAGCAGCTCTTTTCAAATTCTACCATGAAAGCAAAATAGGTAGCCCAGCAATCCCTTCTGTTACATCAGTACTGGGTTTGTTTTAAGATCTGTTATAAGACCAGTTCCTCTGTACAGCTGTGAACTGGCTTTCAGACCTGTTTTTTTTCAGCTACCTTATGCTTAAGGGAGGGAAGTGGTAAGGGTATTGCTGGAACAAACAGGGTATCAGGGAGAAAGCAGAAATTAGCAAAGTTATTCTATCTGTGCAGCTATTAAATACTTGGCAAAAACACTTTCGGATTTTATTTCCCCCCTCGTGGCACTATCCTCACCTATGGACTTATTCAATACACTGTAACTGTAGTGTCATGCAGTAAACCAGGTGGTGGGGGATGAATAACTTAAGAGCTTTGGACAGTAAAACTGCCTGAGATGGCTGTGTGCCAGGTACCTTGTACTTGCAGATGTTAGTACTGCTTTTTACAATTCTCTAAACTGCAAGAAGCTTTCTACATATCGATCAAACACGGGTAAGCAATAGACTCTGTGTTCCTAGAGCTTATGTTTTCTTACTACTTTATTTCCCTTCCTCTACCTCATCCAGCTCTGTACTTTGGCTTACCAAGTGGAGAAGCATAATCAGACCCTTTTTCATTCAAATAGCTGTTTCTTGCATGGAAGCTCTTGCAAATCAGCGCAGCTATTGGTGCCCTCAAGCACTTGGGCCTAACCCCTGGCTACAGCTGTCTCCTCTTCCTGTCTTTCATATCGGTACAGAGAGACTGCCACCTGCTCTTTTATTCCTGTAGAAATGCAGCATTGGCTCTTTGAGTCATGAAGACAAATTTGGCCAGTGTTTGCTGTAGTGGGCTAGAGATTATTTTTTTTGCCTGTTCACAATTTCTTCTGCTATCAAGTGCGCGCATGTATCTTTATTCCTGTAGAGTTGCAGCACAAGTGTCATCCTTATTGAAAATAATTATCCTTGCTGTCTGCACTTCAATGTTTGTTAATAAAGCAAGCTTCTCAAAGGTTGAGGCAAATGACTGTCAAGCCTGTTAGTAAACACTGTCAAAGATCCAGCCTAGATCCTTCTTATCCTTTGTTTGCACAGTAACCTATACTGGATAAGCAGGCTGCCTGGTACCAGAAGACTCTTTTGCACTGTCACTGCTCTTCTAGATGCAAGGAGACAAGCAGTCAGGAAAGCTGGCTTCAAGCTTTTCAGTGTTCTTCTCTTCCATCTAATAGCAAACAGTGTTTGATTCCTGTCAACTCCTTGGTGTTTTAACCTGGGAGAAACACTTCCAGGAGAATAATAAACTAGAAGAACAGTGTTCCTCATGAAGCTTTGACAGGTGAACATGTTGAAAGGTAGAGAAGAATGGCAGCTCCCGATTGGTAAGTTGAGGCATTGACCTTGGGGAGAGACGCAGCCTCAGGGGCATCTGAGTCCTTGCTGTGTGCTCCGCTGTGGCATTGGCAGCAGTTCTCCTGCTCTCGTCAGCAAGGAAGATGTCTTGTAATACTCAAGTCCTGTTTTGACTAGAAGACTTCTTGTAGTCACTGAAGGATGTGATGGGCACCTTGCTAAATAAAAGCTACCTGAATTGGGAAGGAGGTGGTTTAAACAAGGAGGCTGATCTGTATTTCATGCAGCCTCTATGGGCAGCAAATGCTTGTACTCAAGTTAGTTATTTTTTCAGAAGCTCAGGGGATGTGGAAGCTCTGTAAGCTGCTTTAAATTTTTGCTGTTACATATTTGCTGTGTCTTCATCACATTGAAGAGTCTACCTGAGCTGATGCAAAAAAAAGCTGCTTTCTGTATATTTGACAGGAAGAGGGTTGAACCCTGCAGACTTTTAAATGAACTTTCTCAACTGGAATTCAAATTGCATTCCCTGGCATCAAATAAGGGACAAGGTTGAAACAAGGTTTGATTTGTAAAGCATCCTTTAAATACCCACAGACTGCTCTGTAAAGGGGGAAAAAAAATAACCTGTTGTAATGCAGGTGGCAGTTCTCAGGGTGTTGCCTGACAGGACAAATTGTACACTGCCTTCTTGCCATTAGTATCAGTGTACTACAGCACATCAAAGCTGATGTAAGAGTTAAACGTTTAAAGTGTTAATCTCCTCAGAAGAAATTAAGTAATGCTCCAGAAATAAGCCTGTTGCTGAACTTCCACTTGAGATCTTTGAGGACCTAAATGCTGATGCTTGCTAATAAAAATAGCACAGTTTTTATGTGCTTTGTGTGAGCTGCTTATACAGCTGCTGCTTTTCTAAATTCCTGTATACTGGGTGATGTACGTGCTCTAAAATCATAATCTGCTGCCTGAGAGCCACTAAAACTTAATCTACAATCACATGTTGGAATTGTTTTTAGTACTAAAATGCTAAGAGAATGTTTGTGAAACACTTAGGAATTCTCTTCTGTTCAGGCACTGTTGTGGACAGCAGCCTGTTAAGATGTGGGGCTGTGCTGCACAGCTGAAACACAGTGTTTGGAGCTAGAACATTAGAGTTTGTGAACAGATTTATGTAACTGGCTGTGAATTCGCTTGGCCAGTTAAGACTGATGAACTTTGTTGTGCCATATAAGTCAGTTTCCATAATAAGTAACTGGCATCCCCAGACCCATTCTCCTGTCTGCCTTTTGTTGCAGAATCCTGTTACTGGAAGTTATGGGACTGGCTACTGGAAACCACAACTTAACTGCCTCAAATATTTATCTTAGAGTGCCTGATATCTATTGCAGCTGACCAAATCAAAACAGGGAAATGAGTCAGTTGAAAGCCTCTGGATCTGCAGCAAACTGAGAAGCCATTCTTGTTTCACAGAAACTGAGAATTTTGCTTCCAGTACAGCACAACTTTGCCTTCAGAGCTCCCATGTTATCACTACTTGTCTGTGCTGTTGTGGTACAGCATCCTCATTCTTAGGTGGGCATGCACATACCTCTTTGGCAAGAGGTCTTCCTGGCTGCTGTTCACCACCCAGCTGGCTGCTCAGCTCCTGTCATCTCTAAACCGCCATTGCAGAACAGTGGAAATGCTGCTTATAGACATGGTGTCTGTGCCTGGGCTCTCATACATCTGTGAGCAGCTTTGCTGGAACAGGGCACATTGAGGAATGCCTAGTGAAACTTGCTGTACTGGGATACTCTCTACAATATGCTGCTTTTCAAAACCACTTTGGTTTCTAGCAGGTGTTATAGAGAAGTTGAAGTCTGCCATGTCTCTGAACACTTTCCCAGTTTCTACTTAATGTCATTGCTGGAGGGAAGCCACTTGCTCTTACAAGTAAGGGCCCCTTGTTTGGAAGACATGGTTAAATTTGGCAGTAATTATAGTTTTAGCATAAAATCTAAAGGGCAATGCTTGAATGCTCCCTAAACGAGACACTATTTAGTTGCCCAGTCTGCATCTACCTCATGTTTCTCTGTGTTGCACCCCGCTGAGCTCCTTTTGTTAAGGTAAGCCATAAGAAAAATAGCCTGAGTACATGTTCTTCTGCCTACAGGATGATTGTTTCAGAGAAGCATCTCTTTTCAGCTATTTGCCATGAGGAATGTTGGCTTCATTGCAAAACAATCTGCTAGGTATTGCTGTCAGCACTAGTTAGTTAGGGTTTTCAGCTGGATTGAGTATGAAAATGCCTCTAATTTTTCACATAATACAGCTTAAAATTTTGCTTATCTGATCTGTGTTTTCAAGAGGGCGAGGACTGTTACATAATTCCTGGCTAGTTTTTTGTCTCACGGGTGTGGTATCATGCACCTTCATGACTGAAGAGTTCTTTCTATGCCCTCTCTTTGTTTGATTTCAGTAAAAGCAAGATGAAAGTCCACATAAACCCTGGATAAAAAGACATCTTGCCCTTCAATCTTGTACAGTCTAGTGCTGTATTTGGTCTTCAAAGTTCTTGTAGACAGTGTCTCAAGAATGTAGATGTAAGTAACTTGTATGAAGAGTTTCAAAAACGGATTTGTCTGTTGCCAGAATGGAGGGGCAACAGAAATAGTCTGACAGACCGATCATGTGCCCAATTCTGCTACAGATTATAAGGCTGCTTTACAAAGTCAGACTTGTCCATCAGCTGAAGACAGCTTTTACTGGAATGCAGTGATACAAAGGCATCACTTTGTTACTGTCAAGCCTTCTAGGGCTTTGTAGTAGGATAGACTAGCAACTTGTCTTGGTAAATTAAAGTCTAATACTTTTAATAGCTGCTTGCTTTTGCATCAGTCTGGTAAGATGAGTTTTAATCTGTCTTTGTTTTTCACTGATTATGCAAGATCTGTACAATCTGGGCAACTTCTTTGCCCATCCCTGTTGAGGTCTTGTGCTGTTCAGTCTCCTAAAGCCTGTCTACTTAAGGGATTTTAGGATATCGATCTCACCAGAAGCCTATTGCTTAAAGGCTGATGGGCAGTAGTAAAAGAAAAGATAGGTGAGATAAGCTGCTGCTCTAACATGTGTTTCAGAGTTTTAATTGCTTTAAGTGCAAACTGTAGAAATATACTTATCGTGCCTGTGTCTTGACTAAGTGGAAGTAAAAAATCTCTGCATCAGAGTACTGTCCTGTGCACATTACTCATGCTGGAACTTGACCTTTGAATATTTATCTAGAGGAGTGTGGTTAATGCGGAGTGACTCACACTAGCACATCTTTGCTGCAGGCAGTGTAATGCGTAAAGGACTGATTGCAGTTAATGTGAAAGATAGGCTGAGCATTTTACTTTATCCATAGGATCCTCAGAAACACTAGCTTGTGCGCTCCAAAGGGAGCAAGTGGTGAATGCACCCTTGCCCATAGGATGTCACACAGTTCTAGCCTTCAGATGGAAATGTGGAACCCATAGGTAACACTTGTCCATCATTATTGGTTGAGTACCAGAGGTTCCTGCTTTGATTTTAGTCTTTTCTTTAATGAAGAACATCTCAGTGAAACTCCATGTGCTGTTTGCCTGTGTAAAAGTTTGACTTACTGAAGATCAGTAATTCGGGTAAATTCCAGTCAGGTTATTTGAAGGCAGATTTGGGGGTGTGTTTTTTTTCTCCCAAACAAATCAGCTGTGACCTTAGAGGAGGCACACTGTGGTAAGTAGTGCACTTTTGCTAAGCAGTATGCTTGAAGCCATTTGTCTTCATTTAAACTCCAGCAGTAGTGGTGAGGCTTTGAAGACTCCTAATTTCCTCTCTAACAACATCCTGTGGTATGTGCTGCTGCATGTATTCCACTGATGACTGTAACTTACAGCTGGAAACTGAACTGTAGGTAAACATGAGGCAAGGATTGATACTTGCAGAGAACCTTGATTATTTTCTTTTTTCATCAAGGTGGCAGCAGTGATTAGTCACAGCTGTATAACTTAGCTGCTGTAGCTGGAGAAATTGTGTTCCTGTTAACCTAAGGAGTAAGACTTAGTTTTTACCTGGTGTAATCTTTGATTTGAAAAGGACTGTATAGCAGCAGAATCACCAAAACTTTCCAATGCACGTGCTTAACCTAAGATTAGAAACCAAGCAATGATGTTGATGTCTGAGTCTCTTCTAAAAGAGCTGTGAATTCTCATAGGTTGTGTTTGACAGCTTTCCTCAAGAAAGTTGCCAGGAAAACCCATCTGCAAAGGACTTCTGTGAAAGAAGACAAAAAGCCAGTCCAGCACTGTCTAGTGTGGGGTATGGCTACTGACCTGAACTGGGTATAATGTAAATGGCTGGGGTGAAGTTAGCTGTGCTTTTTTTGTGCTAGAAGAGCTCTGTCTCTTCTGTCTGGTACAATAGTTGCTGTTCAGAACCCTCTGCGGTGAGCTGTGACTTGAGCAGAACCATCTGTAGTTCTTCTTGCAGCCTTGTTTACATCGACTGCACTATCCTGATGCATGTCTATTTTGAATTGAGACAGTGTGCCCACTGACTACTTTCCATCTCTACCAGCAATTGCAGAGGATGAGCTTGTACAGTCCCCGTCAGTGCTGGGAATGTCTGTGTGGCTGGCACACTGCTCAGGGCACCTGGCAAGTGCCACCTGCAGTACACATCTCCCAGTGCAGAGATGTTGGGCTGATAAAAGATAAATAAAGCTACTAGCTTTGCACTGATTCTTTGAAAAGCTTTATAATTGAGTGATTGAATTCAAGATGCACTGAGGGCTAATTTGCAAGGCTGCAAGCATTAGTTGGCAGCTTTTGTAGCCTTTATTGAAGTGCTGTCTTGTTCTACGGATATCTGTTTTGGATCTGGGAAGTACACTTGCAAAAACTGAGTGAAACTGTACAATGAACTGCTGTTCTACATTAACTGTAAGAAATCTGTCATGGATAAGGGAAGAGAACAGGGAGAAGGGGTATACTGTGGCTCTTGTCTTGGTAAACAAGCCTAGATAGTTAGTTTTTTTTAATAGGAGGGGGGTTTTTTGAGGAGTGTGTATGTGCAACAGGTTGTGGATACGACATCTAAGAGCTGTCACAGGGAAGGAGGTCCAGCTTTGTGAGTAGGTGGTGTCAGAGCACAAAGCCCAGGTTTCTGTCACATTCTAGTGGATTATGGGCTTAAGTAGTAAATCTGAGCCTTGAGCTGCCTAGTTTTCTGTGAACAAGGAAAAACATGAAAGAATGTGATCTCTGTTTTGTGGCCTCAAGAAGTTGAGGGGAATAATAGCAGGAAACCCTAAAAAAAAAAAAAACCACAACAGAGAGGGAGTTGCTAGGTGGTGTCGGCAGCTCTAAAGCTTCTGGATACCCTGCCCCGCATAGCAGAGACTGTAGTTCCTTAATTGGCATCATGTCCCCTGGGACTGCTGTTCTCCTAAACAATAAATCATTTATGCTTTCCTGTTGAGAACTGATGTAAGTATCTTTTTCAAGGCATTGGCTTAGTCTGTCCATTGCAGAGTGGCCAGGTGACTGCCCTGCCACCACTATGTGGCAACAGTATGTCTCCTGTTAAGCCACTTGCAGCTCTGCTTGTAGTAAAAAAACCTGATAACTAAGCCTTTAACCCCTCCAGCTAATAGCTGTGTTTCCCCCATGTCTTTTTTCGAGGGCCAGTAAGCCAGGAAAAGGAAGACAATCTTTGTCACCTAGCTTTAATATGTCCTTGATAAACATAATTGGTAGAGTCCCCCCTCTTATGTTGAAAGGGGTTTATTCTTCAGTGGAGTTTGACCAACTCTGGGTCTTTAAAAACCATCCCAGCTTTATGTAACTCTGCTTAGACAGTCAAAATCATCCTGTGCCATGTTCTTCACTTAACCGAGAAAAGCAATTCTATGTCAAATCATCCCAGCCAGCAAGTCTTGGGCTTTTGCTCTTCTACAACTTGCTGTGAATCCTGTGGTTTCTGCCACTGGCTTGTACAGTCAAGTGCTTACACAAGTTCATGTGGCTCAACCCAGCAGGCTTCGATGTTTCAATTAAAACAGATTTACAACATTTTACAGGTTTTGGCAGTAAGTTTGTTTGGCTAGCAACATGCTGTCCCAATCTCACTGAGGCACAAGGCCTCTGTATATTTGGTGAGAAGCATTTGTTCATGTAATGTTTCAATATAGAAGAATGCCTGGATTTTGGATTCCACTGCTGCTATCAGTGTTGATTTCTCAGCTTTGAGAGCATATCTGTCTCCCTTCTTGTGTAAGGCTGCAAAGATCAGTGCTGCCAGTTCAGTCATAGCAAAAACAATTTTTAATTTGTTACTATATTTGGTAGTAAGGGGGAGATTTGTTATGGGAGTGCTGTTCTCAAAGGCTTGTTAACACAGGAGGGATAAGCAATTAAACTACTGCCTCTTTCAGGTACATTCCACCCCTGATCTGGGGAAAGAGTGGACATATCCAGACGGCCCTTTATGGAAAAATGGGGAGAGTGAGATCGCCACATCCGTATGGACATCGCAAGTACCTCACGATGCCAGATGGAGCAACAGCCACCTTTGATCTCTTTGAGCCGCAGTCTGAGCACTGCATTGGAGGTCAGTCAGCTGCTGCCTGCGTTCTGTGCTCTGGGGGATGGATGAGGACGCAGCAACTTGATTTAACAGAAAGGATAGATGTTAATTCTGGTAAAGGCGGCTGCTAAGCAATACTAACCAATGTGTGGAGGCTGTGAGGCCATCTTGCTGTATACCTATACCTCAGGCAGCAGGAGAGACCTTACTGGACTAATTAACTGTTTATGGCAAGGGGTGGGGGGCTGAGGAGCAGAAGAAATGTTCTGTAACCTGTGCCTCAAGTGAGAGGCTGGGGAAGAGAAGCTGGTGGTAAGCCTTGTGTTTGGAGTGTCCTCTACCTCCCTGTTAAAGTTGTGGTATGGAGTTCTTCACAGCCTGGTGCGTATGGAAAAGAAACTAGACCTTATCTCCACCCCCTTAGAGAGATTCTTGGTAGTCTTTACTAACAATAGCTATTTCAAGATGTGCGTGAAAACAAACTCCATGTGCATAGAGTGTGAAGGAGTCCAGACATGAGAACTCAATGAAAAAGTAGAAAATCATGGTGATTCCTTACAACACTATGTTTGTATATTCAGAGTGAATGTTAACTTTCAAACTCACTGTTACTACTAGTAACAGCAATACTTAAAACTGAGTTACTGTGGGTTAACTTCAGAAGTACAGTTTACCCCTGCAGTAGCTGATCTCATTGTAAGGCCATGATTCCTGTTTGGCCTTCAGAAAAAAGAGTTCTTAAGCGTATCAGTGTTGAGATCCTCATAGTATAATGCTGCACCAAAACAGTTATGGTTGTCTCTATCACTGAAGAGAATCTGAGTAGTGCTTTCCTAGTGAGGCAAAAATTGAGTGGCTAGGGCTGCTAAGTGTAGAAGCTTTGCACAGAAGTGCAAAGAGGCTGATGGCTAATTTGAAATGCATATGCTAATCCTGAATATAACTTACTGTGCTTACTTGAATTACAACAATTACTTTCTTAGTTGATGAAATTATAGTCCTGTTAAACTAATGAACAGTGTCAGCAGATCAAATATCATTAGATTAGCAATCATCTGCTCTCTGGCTAATGTCAGTTGATCAGAATGTCTGTGCTTAGCAAAGCTTCATTTTGAAGATCTGTGTTACACCCAATTCTGGAAGGGAAATGGTGGCGGGGGGGCAGAAATAGCGTTGCCAGTCTCCTTGGTATATGAACAAGCAGTGGGCTCCAGAGCTTCCACACGCTTAGCAGTCACAACGGGCTCTCGGAAGACAGAACATGTGTAATGTCAAAAACATCCTTCAAAGGGAAGAATTTACTCTTGGTCTCTAGGCAGTGCCCATAGAACTGCTTGGGCAGTTTTCCCTGACGTTAGAAAACTGTTCATCTCCTGTAACATGAATTACTCTTTCACATCTGTAGCACTAGAGCTGCTGGTCTCCTGTCCCATACTGGATTTTTGGCAGACTAGTGGGCTTTTTTAGCTTGCTTCTTGTAGATAGTTTCCCATGGATCTGAAATGGAAACTTTCTGACTCTCTTAATTTGCATGAAGTGACATTTACTTAACTTCCCTCTCTTTCTGTGCACAGAGGATGTCACGATGGTAATCTGCCCTGGGATTGCTAACCACAGTGAAAAGCAGTATATCCGCACTTTTGTTGACTACGCGCAGAAAAATGGGTACAGGTGTGCTGTCCTGAATCACTTGGGAGCCTTACCAAATATTGAGCTCACTTCTGCACGGATGTTCACGTACGGTAGGTACTTTATGGCAACTGGGGACTTGTTTTCAAGCCTGTGGAATTTCTGGGGCTTGATCAGCCTCCTTTGGCTGCCATATCCGAATGAGGATAACTTTGTACTGTTTCTTAGGAACTAAGCCAAACTTAATGTGAGGAAGAGGGGAGGCTAGTACTGGGATTCACTCTTCCTTGTCTCTTCTCCTGGCTTTTACACATGTATACTAATCAAGGAAGCAGTTTTTTGAAAACAAAACTTTTGGAAAAAGTTCTTGTGGCTACTAAGAGGCTGCTCAGATGATTTTAGAGATGGTGAAATGTCACTTCAGTGGAAAGTGAAATGAACCTAGCTCTGAAGGATAAACACTACTTCTAAGGCTTTGTAAAATGTAATATGAGAGCAGTTTGTACCAGCCTATGCAGAAAGTGCACATGAGGTTTGATCCCTGGATGTAACAAATGTCACGGAACAGCAACGATTCCATGGTATGACATTACAGCTACAGAAGTGGTGGTGCTTAACTGCTGTGATTTTTGGATTTTCACCTCAAGTATAAAGAAATCTTAACCTAGAAATTAAAAGGGATAAAGGATTTGGAACTGTGTTAAGGGTGACTAGCTATTCTTAACTCCCCTGCTAGTGAGTAATGTGATCTTGGTAGAATGTGGCCTTCTTGCCGGTGACCTCATCCGCTTATTCCTGAGTTCGCTTGAGTCCTCATGCCCCTCTTTACTGCACACATCTATAGGTACATTATGTCAGGAGTAAATTGTGGGATTAGCAGACCGGTGTTAAGTTTCTTTTTCTTTTTGAAAGATAAGTAAGGTACTTACTGCTAAGAGTTTGGATTAACAGTTCGTTTATTTTGAACAGTTGAAATGCCAAAATAGAAATATTGTGCTTTGAGATTATGGGTCTGGTGGACAAATAGGCTTTAATGCTTTGTTGTTTGTTTTATAGTTATTAAATCTACTCCTCAGTGGAAAACACTTCAGGGATACAAAGTGCTTCAATTTGTATTGAGGTCCAAAGATGTTAATGGCTTCAAGCCTACCATGTCTTGGGAACTAAGCTTGGCCTCCTTAAACTGTTTGCTTATTTTATGGAAATCGAGAGCTTTCTTCCATGGAGCTTTGCTTTAGACCTTAGGGAGTTATTCTGTTGCACAGCTCTTGAGACATACCTTTCTGAGTCTTTTATAGTCTTGGAAAGGGCAAGGAATGCCTAGCACTTCCTTTGAGTAAGACAGTAAATCACTTGGCAGAATTGCTTGTTAAACAGAATGCCAGCAAGACCATAAGCAGACTTTACTCTGCCTCCAACCCAAATATGCTGGTGGCCTTCCAGCTTTTGCTGGACTCCTGACATACTTGTTGAGAAGCAAATAGCCTAAATTTGGGATTTACTGAATGCCTATCTATATCAAGCTTGACCTGTTGCTGTTCTGTTCTAGTTTAGGATTTCTGAAATAGTTGCCAGCTGCCCTCAAATCATGAAGGTGAAACACTAAGTATTTTGACTACTGGCTTCTTCCAGAGGAAACTAGAGCTATGCAGCACTTGTCATCTTGAGGAAAATTGCTCATTAAGAATGTTCACAAGGAAGTGCCCAAGTCCTGCTGAAATGCTCAGCCAGAAGCCTGCTGTTTCACAAACCCTGGTGCTCAGTCTACTCCAGAGCTAGCCAAAACCTGAGTCCAGTGTCTAGCAAGGACGCTACAGTTGGAATGGGGACATAATGGAGCACTGTTAGGTTGGCAGAGGGTAGAATCTCAACTCTTAGGATTTATCTTCCTGGACAAGTTCCCCAAGATAGAGCTAAGATTCTGACTTTAGACAGGAATAAACAGCTGGAGTTTTATTTCTGTCGTGCATCAGCATGGGTATAAGGATCCATGGTGGTCTTGCTAAAAAAACAGAGGAGCAAGCTGCTTTTCAAACACCCCACTTAAGTTCAGGAGTGACAAACTGCCTTGGGAAGGTAATGACATGAGCTGTTCTTAGTAATGTCAAGGCCAGAGTTGTTGAACTCTTCTTTTTAAGCTTCTCTAGGAAGAAGAGTTTGAATTGTCAGATTAGCCGTTGCCATGATTTTTAAGCAAGTTGGCACTCTGTCAGAACTAGGCATGAGCTAAAGGTCCACAGGACTCATAAAACAGATACACAAACACATGTGTGAACTGGAGCTCTTACAACCTTAAAGTTATTGAAAAGTCAGAAAGGGTAAGAAGCTGAACTTTAAGCACACAACTGAAGCTTGAAGCAGGAATTTAGGTATGTTAGAAGATGATTCTTGACTTTGTCCTTATTTTTAGGTTGCACCTGGGAATTTGGTGCCATGGTTAATTACATCAAGAAGACCTACCCTCAGACCCAGCTGGTTGTTGTGGGCTTCAGCCTGGGCGGGAATATTGTGTGCAAATACGTGGGAGAGAGCCAGGCCAACCAGGAGCGAGTCCTCTGCTGTGTCAGCGTGTGCCAGGGGTACAGTGCACTGAGGTAGGTCTAGAGGCTTCTCTGTGCTTGTCTTCTGGGGGTGCAGGAGGGAGCAGGTCTTTGTCAGGGTGTGTGTGGAAGGGCAAAAGGTCAAGAGTGTGTTGCTTCTCTTGCATTGAACTGTTCTGACAGATCGCAGCGTGTGGGATGCCACCTTCCTGAGTGAGCAGCCAAAGCTTTGTTGACTTGGCAGCACAAATCAGCTTTCTGTCAACAATGCAAACAAGTTTTCTGTACCTGGCCAGGTACGTGCTGGCAGCTGCTGGTCTGTTTGTGTGAGCTGACCTAACTCTGTGTCACTACTATGGTGTCCTAAGAGGAGGCATTCCCCATGCAGTCCTGGTGTAATTAACTAGGCATGCTGGGCAGCATGACAAACTGCTGAGGTGATGCCAGGTTTGCAAGCAATAGTTTACACTTTCCCATCACTCTGAGGAGTATCCCTTGGTTCATAATAGCCATTCTGGCTTCAATGTGCAGTTTCATCTGTCAGCTCTTACCTGGGGAGGCTGGAAAGAGGCACATAGCTCATACAGTTCGTGCTCCCCGCTTAGTGTGTGTCGCTGAAACAGCACTGTGGCTGATAAGGAGATGGAGAGGCACTTGCAACCATGCTATACAATTTGGAAGGTGGGGAGGAGAAGTCTTAGCCCTAAAGTCTACCTAAAATGTTAACCTGCGGTTCCCTGCCTGTAGCACTTGACACAATCTGTAACAGCTCCACCTAGTGCTAACACTTGCATCTACTGATGGAGGATCTGGCATACAGAACTGCTGGTTGAAAACTGGTGGCTCAGCTAATGTGCAGTAACTTTCCATGTATATACAGTTAATGAAGGTTAAAACAGTGTAACTGGCTAAGCCACTGCTTTGGTTTGGTTGTCTGTACATATGAACAACTGCTAAGGTGTATCTGACTTTACAGTATTTTAACTGCACTTGTGAGCCCTGAGACTATTTGGAAGACAAAAAAGGGGCTGTTGAGACTAGAGTATTTGGGTCGAGATCCTTTGGGCAGATAAAAATGGTGAAACTATGGCAGCCCTGTGAGGGGCTTGCTATGGAATTTGGCCTCCCAGCCTGGTCAAGGTAGCTGGAACTCTTGATGCTGATAGTGCTCTGCCTGTATAGGGACCAGTTTGATATTCAGCAGTCTGAAGACAACCTTTAGGAGTTAAGCTCGTACAGGTGAAAGTAAGAAGCTTTTCTGGAAGCATTAATATGTGACTAAAAGCTTGATGTGCATGTCAGTAATATTCCATGACACCTAATCCCTTTTGAGATCAGATGTGACTACTGGTAAAAGTGTACAGTCTACTGCTAGGTCCCCAAGAGTTCACATCCTTAAAATCTGAACAGATGCTTTCAGGAACAGTTTTTCTGTTTTGTTTCAAGTCAGATGTGTTTAGTTGTCTTGGGGTTCTGGCATGGAGCACAGAGCATCCTTTTAAAGCCAGCTTATCAGTTGTGGGCTTCAGACAGGGCTTGCAAGGATCACATCTGGCCATTGTCCACTTGGTTCATCTTCTGCAATTACAGAATATTGTATTTCTGATCTCAAATGATGTGAGTAATGCTGTTCTCCAAGGCGATTTCTGTAGTATTATGTCATGATGTACTGGTAGAATAGCAGGGCAAGGACAACCTGTTTAACAATATTCTGCTTGGCTCTTTGTGTGGAAAAATAACAGCTGCTTGTATGAGTTTAATGCAGGTCTTCAGTGGGTTGTCTGGATTACTGAGCTCTTGACTCCACCTGCTGGGTAAACATCTCCTAGCAAATCTCCAGTCACAAAACATCTGCTGTGCATTACTGGGCAATCAGCAGAAAGGTTTTTCAGATCTTGTCTCCCTACCCAATATCTACTTCTGCTTCAAATGCTAACTAGCTGAAGAGCTGGGGAGAGCAACATCAGTAAATATCTGCTAATCAAAAGACAGGATAGGGAGGGCTTTGTGGCCTGGTTATAGAAGTGGGAGGGAGGAGGTACAAAGCACCTCCAGCTAAGATGGTTAAACCTTTGCCTTCGTGAGCTTGCTCTGGTAGGCTAAAATAACTGGCCTCATCCCTCTGAGATACATGAAAGTGGATTATCCCGGTAGATATGGCCAGTTAGTTTACAAATCTATTTTCTTATTAGCTTATACAGCCTTTATCCTCCAAACAACTTTAGGAAGTAAGGGGGGGGGAAAAAGTGGTTGTGAGCAAGGTGAACAAGGGATCTGAAATATGAAAGCCTTCCCAGAGCACTGAGAATGAGTCCCTTAGCTGGACAGAACAAAGTCACTGCAATACTAGGATCTACCAGAAGAACATGAGACTCTTAATTTAATGAATTAACACAGACTCCGGGGAATGTGTTCCCTGAGGCTAAATGGGGACACAGCTCCTTATTCCTTAATCTGCCTGCACAGGCTTGATTCTGCCTCTTGATCTTGTGGAATGCATCTTTAGCTACAGGCTGTGGGGAGATACGTCAGCTTTGAAACCTATGCAGTCTTCAAAATATTGCAAGCTGCCTTTTTTCCAGTGCTTGCAGGCCTTCATATTAGGAGTACTGCAGTACACCGCAGGAACTGCAGGGAAAGCTTTAACTTCAAACGTTTTGTAGTAACTTAATAGGTTTGCTTGGAAAATTTTTTGGAAGAAAGAAATGTGCACCCTCTTCTCTTTCTTTACTCCCTGCCCTGGCATAAATGTGGTAGGTATCTGACTAGACAAAAAGATATGGAAGTATTTTAAAAAAACTTCCATATTCCAGCATGGCTTACTGCAACAAAATGTGGCTTGCAGGTTGTGGCCTGGGAGGTCATGCTAAATATGCTGTAGTTCTCAGTGTATGTTAATGTTTAAATGTTAGGAGTACTTCAGTAGCTGAAACTGCTCCCAACATTCTTGTGTTGCTTGGTAAATGATAGTGTGTTTCCTCAGTAACAGCAAACCCTGCTAAGAGTAAAGCTATAACCTGCCCATGACCCTGCATAGCAAAGGAGTGCTGGTATCTGGCAGAGCTCACAGAAGTCTAGATGACTTTAAGTCTCTTTTAACAACAGATAAGCTGTGAAGTGCTATTCTTTGAGAATATGTAAAGACTTTAACTCAGATGCTGTTTGCAGCTGCAACTAGTATTTATTTCTGTGGTTCCTGCCAATGAAGCTAAAACAGCAATAGTGTCTACATATTGGAAACATCTGCACAAATTATTTCCTCTGCAAAGCTCTATACACAAATAGACAATACTTTGTTCAGCAGCAGGTTTTAGTCCTTTCCTTGGTAGTCCCATTAGGTAAATTACATTCAATTCGTGCAAAGGGATACTAGAATCCCCTTGTTGGTGTTGGAGGTCCTGATTGATGGCTTTTAAATGCTCTGATCAAAACTGCTAACTGCGTTGTGGAAAATGAGACTGCAGATCTGTGTTGAAACTACCAAACTTCATCGAAGTAGAAGCCATTTCCTGGAAAAGGTTAAGCTGTGGCAGGGAAGGCCTGGACATTTGTTTACGTATCGTCTAGGCTGCTATAGTATGTTACAGCGTGTTAACCTGATCTTTCAAGATCTCCATTAACAGCTTGCTTTGTTCTGCACTGTGTTTTTATTAGGGCACAGGAAACCTTCATGCAGTGGGATCAATGTAGAAGATTTTATAACTTCCTCATGGCAGACAACATGAAGAAGATCATCCTTTCTCACAGGTACTGCAGTATGTCACTTACACTGATACTACTGATTGGGTCAATTGCAATATTGGATTTGTCTTCTCAATACCTTAAAATAGGATTCCTGAAAGATTATGCACCAGTTCCTTGCTTGGTGGTCTTTAGATGAACCAACAGAGAAGGGGAGCCCATGTCAATCTCATTCATGTACTGTAAAAATACACAGATAAGTTTTGGTGATCGTATCAAAAGAAAGCAGGCTTTGTCTCTTTGCCTTGCCTTAATGAATAAACAAGATGTGCACAGGAAAACATTGCAATTAGACTTCAAAGTGGAGCATTCTGCATCTGTTTCACTTCTAGCCAAAGAATTCCCTATTCAAGGAGCCTCTTGTTCTGCCACCTACCTGAGGTAGGACTAATCTTCAAGATCTGTTGTATGGGGCTGCTGTTTATCAAATAAGCAAATAGTCAAACTGTAGCTCTGGCTTCTAGCTGTTCCTCTAGAAAGAGAACGTAGTGAGCAAAATACTAGTGTTACTCTTCCTGGAGTGCAAGTGTACTTGTAGGATCCCTGTGCTGCTGTTCTGATCACTGGCTCTTGTGTAACAAAGGAATGTGTGTTAAACAGCTGACATGCTCAATGTTGTTGTTTCTTCTATCAAAAGGTTCTCTGAGTACTTCTTTCTAGGGCAATAAATGTGTAAGTACCTCATCTCTGTATATTTGAAGTTGCCTGACTCAAGGGAAAAGGAGAGGAATATCTAAGACCTGTTCCAGTTAAGAGCCTGTGTCACTTGCAGACTTTTGGTTTATTGTTTTCACTCCTGTGTAGTATGAAACACTTGTAGAAGGAATTAGGGCAGCTGACATGTAGGATGATCCATATAATTCATTCCAGATTGACAAATATTTAGACAACTTGACCAAATTTAATATGTGAAGTTAGGCAAGCCCCCATTAAAAGGTACTTAAATTCATAACCCCAAAAAAGCCAGTGCTGGCTTGAAGGCAAGTCTGTTAAGTTTTTTCCATCATCACTTTTGCTCTGAGGCAACTCCCCCAAGTCAAACCTAGCCTCCCTCTTGCTCTGCCCTGCAGCTGTCTCTGAAAGGGAATAAAAACCTCTTTCCAACTTGTGGCTTTTGTTCTATTTGTTAGGGGAGCAGTTTGTTCTGGTAAAGAAACACATCCTCTCCCAAGGGCAATAACTAATTATGACAAGTGTCCATAGTAAATAGCTTTCTGCTAAGGTAATGTCCCAAGTAATTTCTGCTGTGTGAGCTAACCTAATATCTGTACTGGGGAGACTTCAGGACCAGATGGTGAAGGAGATGTTATGCCCCAGACTGGTCTCACCCAAGCCACCCACAGGTTTGGTCTGAAGCCAGAGGACCGTCCCTCTAACATGCAACCTCTGTCCCAAATACCCAGTGCTGTCTGTTCTGGGAAGATTCTTTTTAGAGGCCCCTCATGCAGTTTTTCAGTATAACAGGAAAACTTTTTTTCTATAAAGAGGCTGCTAAGGTTTCTGTTATGCCTTGCTGCAAAGGGAAGTGGATGAATAAGCTGTGCTTGTTCCCAAGAAAGCCTCTTGATTATGTAGCCCGCTTCTAGCCTTACCTTGTGAGATTTGGTAAACTCAGTTGTCCTAGAACAAGTTGTGACTTTGCTGCCCTTATCAAAAAAACACCCAAATAACATAATGTTACTTTTTTAGGCAAGTTCTTTTTGATGATAACAACATAAAGAAGCCACAAAGCCTGTCGGATGCTGACCTGAGCAAACTCTATACAGCAACATCCCTGATGCAAATTGATGATAATGTTATGAGGTATGAAGGGCAATTTTCTGATCCTCTGTAGGACTCTAAAAGTACCTTCTCTTGCAGGTGTTGCTCTTGCATGCTCCTTCCTGTGGCTCTAGGGATCTGCTGAAATACAGTGTTGACAACCTCAAGTTCTTCCTTGCCTTCACATTAAATAAACCTTATCAGAAAAAAACCTTACTATTGACAGTCATAGCTTTTGTAAAATCATCCAGGAGACGCTTATCAGTAACATCTGAACCTGCAGCTTTCAATAATGTAGGAAGAGGATAGCTCCGCCTTAAGCTCTAGCAAAAAAAGTGCAGAATGTGGGAAGCAGCTCAGAACTGGTCATGACTGTCCTTAGCCCTTCTTGAATTTTGAAATAATGGTCTCTGAAAAAAACACTGCTGCCTTTTCAAGAAACATTAGAGTTGTCTGAGATAATACAGCCTTTTTTACTTGTCATACTAACACCTAAATTGAGCTCTCCGCCTTAGTAAGTGGTAGCCTGTTACTGCCTGTGTCCTTGAAAACAACGTAGCACTCTTCAGTGGCGGTGTTCATACCATGGCATGTTCTGTGTCAGGCGTTGACATCTCTCCAAAATGAAGCTGTAAACTGTCAGCTATACAGCTATAACACTTTTGGCAGACTGGGAGTATCGCTGGCTGCTTTTTAAAAGCCATACCTAGGGAAAACTCCCTACTTGTCCCTCATCCCTGAGGCCTTTCTAATTTGGGCCAACAGCTATGTTGTCTCATGTCAAAAAAAAAAAAAAGGCACTTGAGTATAGGTTTACTGAATTCTTCATTTGGGATGGAGTGCTAAGGATTTGGCAAAGAACTGGAACCACAGTGAATCCTGGGTGTCTGTAGGCAGGTTCTTTTGTCCAGTATGTTTGAGGTTCATAAACTGTGGTGGGTTTGTATTGGAAAAGACTTCGAGGTAAAGATGAACAAGATCATGACTCTTTCTTCCATATGTACAATTACTTAAGTGAAGTGGGATCTGTTAAAAGAAATGCCCTGAAGGCTGCTAGATTTCAACTGGCGTGTGTAACTTGCCCATGCTATCGCAATGTTTGAGTAAGCACAGAAAGTATAAAGGCATGTGCGGCCAAAGGTGAATTTTGCAGAGGGACTGGGTGGGGGGAAAAAAGTATTGCCTATGAAAATTGAGGCATCATTCCTATCTCTGCATAGATGTCCTCACTTGAAAGTAAGAGTCACATGGGTACTAGAAGCAGATGATTGCAATGACAGGCTTATCTATTTCAGGAAGTTCCATGGCTACAGTTCCCTGAAGGAATACTATGAAGAAGAAAGCTGCCTGCAGTACTTGCACAGGGTAAGCTCTTGCAATAGACTGCTCTTGTATCTTCATTTTCCTGCTGGAGAGAAAATGCTCTGCTTTTCTGTTGTTGATACCCAGACACAGCTGTCTTAGCTGGGATTTTCAGAAATAATCAGGCACAGTATATTGGAGTGGGATTTCAGTTCTTCCTACCTGTAATATTAGGGCTAAATGCTCTGGTCTCTTAAGAGCTTACAACTCTGACAGGTAGTAGCACCCAAGCAATCTAGATAAAGCCATGCATTCAGCTGAACTGCTCAATGTATGAGAATAAGGTGGAAAATGGGTGGTGGCATAGAGCCTGCAGTTTCAAGGAAGCAAGGCTTACTAGATGCTGTGGAAGAGACTCAGGATACTAACAGATGCTTAACAGACCAAAGTTTAGCAGAAGTGGAACTAGAAGATTAATTCCTCCTTGATCTACTGAATCAGAGGATGGAGACATTCCAAGGGAGTTTCCTGGACTTTAACCAAGGTGTCCATAGCAGAGCTGGCCTAGTTGCCTGATGTGCAAAGCAATGCAGAGCAAAAAGGGTGTAGCTGTTTGAATTCTGAGAATGGGGAAGATCTACAATTCAATCTGTATTTGCTCTGATGCACCCCTGCCCCTTTCGTACAACTGAGTTTAAAAAAAAAATAAACCAAGTGCTGCAGAGTACTTCATTGATAAAAAGTCTCCAGTCTTAATTTTTGACTTTCTGCTTTTCTGATGCTTCTCCAGGTACAGGGTAACTCTGAAATAAGAGGTCTAAGTTGAGTTAAGCTAAAATGCTTTTACAGTTGGTAGACTGAAATCTAAATACTAATCCCTTGCTGGTGTTTTTTTCTCCGTTTCCGTCATGTTTCTCAATGCAGATCTATGTTCCTCTTCTGTTGGTTAATGCTGCTGATGATCCTCTTGTGCATGAGAGTCTCCTATCAATTCCAAGAGCTCTTTCAGGTATGTTGAAGCAGTCTCCTCTAGCTGTGCATATTTGTGCACCTTCAGCTTCTGTATCACATCATGATCCATGACTTCAAAGCAGCTTGACTTGCCTCCTTACATCTGTAATCCACTGGGAGGTGTAAATAAGCCTCTTTGGATCACCAGTTGCTAGAACTAACACAGCTAACCTGGAGCAGGAAGAACTTGAGTCCTTTCAGGTACATTCTACTGTTTTGGCTTGTGTTTATAACCAGCAGGTTACATTCAAGTTACATTCTTGAATGGAAAGATGCTTCCTCATGTCTTTATTCCTTACTGGAATTTAGTACAGAGGTGGGCTATTTAGTCACTGTCTTGACCAAGGGCAGCTGAACAGTCCCCTCTACTGATGAAGGGTGGGGCATGTGCATGGTTGTGTCACTTGGTACTGGACTAGGAAAGGAGTTCTTCAAGCTGGCTATCTTCAGCCATGAAAAAAGGCAAATTACCCTTAGAAGCTCAGAAGAGAGCTGGCTGCTGCTTTGCCACGCAAACAGCGGGTGCACAGGGAGGGAAGCATTCTTTTCCTGGCTTAGAGCTGTGAGCAGAGAATTTATTTGCAGCTGCTTCCAGACAGAAGGAAGCACAGGGGTTTTCTCACTGTACATGGAACAAGGTGGCTGATGTACTGTCAGAGCTTAGTGCAGCTCAATATGATGCGAACAGTCCTAGTTACAGTGTATGTGAGTTAAAGATGCTCATTCATTAAAGAATGAGCACGACTGTGGTGATACAGGTATTGCTGTAAGGGTCTGGCCAGCAGCATTTCTTGGGCAACCTTCTTGTACTGGCTGGGATTGGTTCCTGCAGACTGTCCTGTTCTGTGAAGCAGTAGGGTTATGTACTTCAGACTTCAAAGTAGCTGTGGCCTTTGTCAGTGCGTTTCTGCTTCCTACACGTGATTGCTCCTTTGGTTCAGATGCTATGCCAAGGGTCGAGTTGATTATCACAACTTAAGATGGTTTCACTCCCAGGTCCAAGATGTTAACCTTCTGGAACTTTCTTTTCTTTTACAGAGAAAAGAGAAAATGTCATGCATGTGGTGCCCCTGCACGGAGGCCACCTGGGATTTTTTGAGGGGTCTGTGCTATTCCCGGAACCTCTTACCTGGATGGATAAGCTGGTGGTACAGTATGCTAATGCCATCTGCCAGTGGGAGAAGACAAAGTCTCACTGCTCGGACACAGAGCAGGCTGTATCTGGCCAGGAGTAATTAACCCAAAGACTCTGGATCACTTCAATATATCTCCCCCTTTGGGAACATCTTGTTCTCTCACCTGCTGCTTCAGGTTTCCATTCTCCTTAATATCCTATGGCTGGGTTTGATCACAATATTTTCTTCCAAATTTGGAGTTAAAGCAGAGGGTTAATATCTGGTCAGAGCATCTTTGCTTGTATAGTCACTTGAGTCTGTAATTTACTACTCTGCTTGAAGAATTAGGTTGCTGACTGTGACTTGTAACAAGGTTATTGAGCTAAGACTGCTTGCTTTAATATAGCAGGAGTTTCAAATGTCAAAAATCTCTTCACCTGCTGGTCAAAAACTTGATCTGCAGCTTTTGTTGAGGTGTAGATGACAGGATAACTATGATTCTGTTCTGTCCTGGTGCTGGAAAAACCCTGTACCAAGCCACAAGCCAGTGAATGGTTCAGTCTGTAAGCTACTAAAATGTGGCTTGGAAAAACAGATGCTTGATTGCAAGTGGAGTTCCAGCCTTGCACCATCTCAAGGGAAGCCTTTTATTTCCTCAAAATGCACTTACAGAAGTGAAGCAGTTTAAAAATACTGAACTTTTCCATGCTTCAGCTATCTATGGATTGGGGTGTCTTTAGGCTGGGACTCAAAGTAGAGAAAAGCTGCAGGCTCGCAATACCAGTTAACGTTTCTATGTAAACATATTCTCGCACCAAGACCAGATCAGTCACCTTCTTGTCATTTTTACTGCTTTTTAAATGTAGTCATCTTTTTAGTACTGGATTTTTTTTGGTTGTTTGACCCAGGGCTTTCTAAAGCTGGCTCTGGCTTCTAAATGGAAACCAGTGTTTAAGAATCTGCAGGATCTTTCTGTGAGCTCAATCTGTTTTTAAGAATATTTAATAGAGAATTATGAACTCTGTTAGGGATTAATTTGGGGGGTGGGGAGGGTATCTATTTAGACTTACTCCCCTTATGTCAGGGTAGATCATACCAAAATTCTTCCCCTTAGCTTTCAAAGCATCAGATGGTTTTCAGACACATGACTTGCCTTACAGTTGATGGGGAACTGGATGTCTCTAGCCCTGTGCAACTAAAATGATATCTTTGCATGGCTAACTCCTTCCATATCTATGTAAACGCTGTAGGCTTACTGGCTCCAGTAAGACACTGGGCTCTTCCTTGCTTTAATTCCTTTTCCATGCCCAGACATTCTATTCTAGTTTAACCTGTGAAGTGTGAAAGCTGTTTGCAGGAAAGATGCCTATTCACTCGTGCTTTTTCCCTCAAGTGGCTGTTATGGTCTGTGCCAAGATGGTTATTAAAGACTCGAGTCTATCCCCTGGAAGGAAATTTGTCCCATGACAATCTGGAGACCGAAACTTTGTGGTCAAATCTTCTTTTACTGTTAGTTCTGTCAATATTGTAGTCTCATCAATCTATCACTAAGACTTCTTGATCACAGTGTCAGTGAAGTTCTTTTCCTGTCACACTTCCCACATCAATTAGCACTTTATTGCTTCAGCCTTGGTCTGTGTTACAGGCACTTTAGCCTATAGCTTAAGGGCAAAACAAGCTGCAAGACTTCAGCCTGGTATTGTAGGGGAACAAGCCTTCTGGACTGCCCTGTCCCTGAACTTCCATGGGTTGGAGAGGTGGGCTTTTGTTTTAATAAAGCAATAATTAACTATTGTAGCAAAGGTGCATTATCATATCAGGAAATTCCTTTCATTTGCCTTAGGCCAGACACCTTGGCCTGTTACAATGAACTGTGGATATCTGCATGTTCTCCTTGTTAGTAAATCCAGGTTTCCTTTTTTCTTCAAAGAAAAGATGTGACCAAGTAAAGCTATAGCAAGACTTGGCCATGCTTGTGGCTGTTCCTTAAGAACTATTTTAGGGCATCAGTTAGCAAGGGCATTCTTAGCTGATGGATATCTTGTCTCTGTGTTATCCTCTTACTCATACTGCATCTGTATTTCACTAAAATCTGTCATAAAAGACACTTCAGATTTTTGCTTAAGTAGCTGCTCATGTAATATTCATTGGATATGACTTAAATATCATCTCGCTTCAACAGAAGTAGAGTGTAAACAACACTTGTACACATCAAGTAGATACAGTATAAATTTAGGTGTGTAGGGGGATGTGGTTTTTATCTCCAGTGGGTTACAACTTCAGAAGTGTTTTGACTTTCATAGTATACTACCTCTGTAGCTTACACAGATCATGGCTGTCTGCCTTGAGGAAACAAAACTGCCCTTCCTGTGCTTCATGTGTCCTTCCTCAAATCCAGCTTTACTGTGCTGAGATGAGTATCAGCTGCAGATGGCTCTAGAAGAACAGAAGTTGTCCTTGATACCGATAACCACTGTTGAGGTGAAGGGCCCATCGTATGCCCAATGTGTGGATAGCTATGAAAGTTCAGCATGCATCTGACCTCCTTTAAGAGCAAAATATCTGCCCTCCTCAACTTGAAAGCCTTATCAAAAGCAGGGATGCTCTGCCCAGCTCCACAAGTGACTGAAGCACTACCTTCCTCCTCAGGACCCCAGACTGGCGTAACAGTTCAGTTATTGACTGGCCCAGAACATGGAAGTCAGGAGGGTGAGAACTGGCCAGTACTGTCTAGGAAGGTTAACGTTGAGACAAAGCAAGTGTTCTGCCTCTGCTTTTTGGCCAAGTCATGCCAGTCCCTCTGAAAGCAGAGCTTTGTCCTGGGAAGCTTTTTCTTGGAGGGAAAAAAAAAATTTCCTCCTTCCATTTTGTAATGAAGATCATTCTTTATGGACCAGGCTTTCAAATAGGCTTTTCTGTTTCTGAGGTATGAGGAGAGGAAGATACCTTCTTGTTATATGTCCCTTTGTTTCAAACTGATTTCACTGTAGTAGATGGCCAGTCAATCAATGATGTGTTTTTAAGCAAGTCTCCTAAAATGAGGTGAGCAACTGGGCATTTCTCAAAGCAGCAGGAGCTATAGCTTTCTATAATCAAATAGATTTTTCTTTAAATTTGGAGGGTCTTTTTGAGAGAGACCCCTTCCTGCCCCACAACCCAAGCCTTCACACTTCAGAAGTACTAATGCTGTGGACTTTCTGAAACTCTTAACTACAGAAGTGATATGGGTCTCTGTCTTGCTCCTTTGACCTGTTTTTGCAGCATCTGCAGCTGTTCAAATCACTTGTGACTTGACCAAGTAACCCTGGACTCTTTGGGAAAGAGCTTTTGTCATGGCTTGTTGGTGCAATGTTTCTGGAGACTGAGGTTCAGTTTACTAAGCTTGTTGCAGGTGGAAGCAGCAGGGGAAAAAAGACTATTCTCCCCATCTTGCCCAATTTGATGGTGCTTTGAAAGCAAGACTTGTGGTGTCAGACTTGTAGCAGTAACTTAAAGATATCATAGGGAAGTGGGAGAGGAGAAAGTTAAGCTGCAGTGCATGTTATCTAAAGACCGCCAAGGAAAGGAATTGTGTGTTAAATCTTGCTGCTGACAGTGACTGGCAACTGATACCTAGTGCCAGTACCCCAGGATGCATGGGACTTTGTCCAATCCTAATCTGAAATACAAGGTGAGGTTGTCTTTTTCATCTCTTGTCAAGACACATGAGGCTGTTGAAGTGTGCTCTTGTAGATCTTTACAGTGTAGTCTGATAGTGCAGTTCAAGATTGCAGCATGAAGGAACTGTCACGTGCTCTGCTTAGTTTCAAACTCGGATTAGAAAAAGCATTAGCAGAGCTCTTCCACAGGTAGTCTCGTGGTATGCACACCTCTTTCTCCTCATTGGATGTAAGGAGCACTTGAACATAAACCCCAAGGACTCTCTCAATGAGATAGCAAGTTGTAGAACTGTTAACTATTTGGTAACACCTTTGTTGGTGTCTGGAAAGATCTGAAGATTGGAGGTGAGCAGCCAGGACTTGCCCTTACTGAACACAAGGAACTTGCAGCTTCCACTACATCAGATCTGCCAGCATTTTAATGGTCCCTTGGTTACCTTCTAAATTGGAGGTGTTTTCAGGTGGGTCTGGCAGTGTTGTAGTTGCACTGCAAAGACAGACATTTGAACTTCCCTGCAGTCTCTTTTTCCAGAGTGTTTTTTCTGCAGTTCCTGTTCATGAAGATACAGGTTGCAAAGATGTTGGGATTAGCTCCAGTACTGAATTTAGTTAAGCTGTGTGTCACCTGTCCTAGGTCTATCACAAGTTCTTAGACCACAGCCCTTTGACACGTGGTGCCTTTTCTCCTCTTCCCTTGACATCAGCATATCTAGAGACTTCAGTAACAGCTCTGTCAGCTTTTGGGGCTTTGTTTCTTAGTAAATGAATTTTCAGACACTAGGCAGTGAGACGGCTCTGGCAAGGTACACCATACAAGTGTGTGCTGACTTAAAGGACCTTTTTGAGCAGCCTACAACTAGCTAGTCTATTTCAAGGCTTAAAATAAGATGTATAAAAACAGTGGATGATTTTCAGCTCTCTGCTCCTCTAGTGGTAGGGGTTGAGTCATAGGAGGGTTTGCTTTGCTTAATATGTGACTTGATACCTTACAGTCCTAAAGTTCTTGTGTCTATCAAATTTCCAGTAGCATAGCTGGAGATAGATTGCCTAAGTGATTACATCTCAAAAGAAAGATCACAGCAACTTCAGGATTTAATTGCCAAACAGCTTAGTCACCTGGATTGCTTCCAAGTTTTTCCTAGAAATACTGTGTGTGTCCAGAGCTTATTGAAATTCTTCACAGCCTTTTTTCAGGAGACCAGAAAAGGCCCTAGCCTTGTGCTCCACGTGTAAGTCTCTTGTGAAGAGCATCTTGTTTCTGGTTTGAGTCTTGCTCCGTGTGTGCGTATTCCTTAGGTGAGTGGTCTGGTCGGGTGGGTCCTGGAGCCACAGTGACTCAAAGCGGTGTCTCCTTCATGGCTTCTGGGTGAAAAGCAAACAGCCGTTCTTGGTGTGAGGACTTCCTGAGTTTTCTCCAAGCTTAGAATGCCTCAGTGCAACACCAGCCCAGGGGAGGGGTGCCTTGTAACCGTACCCCTTTTATCGCTGTGAGTGTCTGTTACACTGGCCTGGACTTGGTCAGCTGTTGGGGGAGTCAAAGCACTTGCTGGCTTTCCACGCTGTGGTGGCAGGGTTTCTTGGGTTATCCTGAACCGCTGCACTTTGAACATCTGTATTCTTGGGTTTGCTGGCTAATCAACGGACACAGACACTGCAATCCAGGGCAGCATTTATCAGGTTGGCTCTGCTGGTATTGAACAGCCTTTTTCAAGTCTATCTGATAACACCCTCCAAAAGCTCCAACTCTGCATCACTGGTGGTTAAAGGCTTTTCTTTCCTTCTCCCTCAATGGCCTTGCTTAACTGAGGTAGTTTCAGTGCCAGTAAGGTGCCTGATTCCACAAGGTGGCTCTACACAAAGCCTTTTTGCTTCTCTCTGATTGACAAGCTTGCACTGTCTCTCTCTGGTCATGAAGAGCTTTGATTAGATACAGAACTCTCTTCTAGAATCTCCACTAAAGCTTTATTGGGATGTTGACCCTTCTCATGGCACCTGCCAACTGGGAAGTCTTGAGGGGGGTGGGGAGGAGCCAAACAAAACCCACTTTTCTTGATAAAACCGAACCCTACTGCTTAGCCTAAGTCATCAGCTTTCCAAAGGAGCATGTTTTCTCACTGTGTTATTTGACAGCTTGACCATAATTCCTAGTGACAGATCATCAGACATTCTTCAGGACAGGAAGAATGGATCTGTGCTCTTCTTGTTTTGCCCATGCAGCTATGCTAGAACAGGCTGAGTGACTTCTACTGTTCTTGGTGAGCAGTTTACTATGAAAATATTTTCAAATTGGCAAAATTATACTCTGGAACCATCTCTAAATGCTGCCCTGAAAAAGCTTGTGTACTGAGACCCCCTCCTTGCTGCCATGTTCTGAGTCAGATTCTCTGGAGCTGACAGCTGCAGGGGAGATGATTTGCAACTAGCAATGCAATTTTTCTATATCTGCTGATGTTTACCTTTAAAATTATATATAAATATATATAAAACAGTGTCTTTTTTTTCTTTAATTTTTGTTGTGTGATGTAAAATGGAGGTCATTGCAAAACAAAGTGTAATTTTGTTATCTTTGATTCAGTGGGATTTCTTTATTTAAAAATAAAGGACTTATTGAAATCAGTGCTACACATAGTGATTGTGTGTGATGTTATTGGGTGATGAAGTCCAGCTGTCACTCCTGACAGAAACAACCATGTCTTCTAACTTGCTTCCTCTGCAGTGGGGAGGGGATTATCTGATGTGGGAATATATTGGGCCAACAAGGTAATCTTGATTGAAATGTAACTGGGTATTTGATCATGCTCCCTCAGTTATGAGATTTGGATGAGCTAAAGGAGGAATGGGATGAATCCTTTAGCCCCAGCCCTTACATGTGAATTAGTATTAGATGTTCATTTCTGTTCACTAGTGCTTCCTCAAACAAGGCTGTCTTGGGGAAGGGCTGCCCTTGTACCCCGGTGGTATACACCAAGCTCACTGCTCCCTCACTTCCAGACAGGACAACTTCTGTCAGTAACTCCTGGTTCACGAGCTCCGGTGTTGCCTCTGTGACTTGACGCAGTAGCTGGCTATTCTAGTGCTGAACGTGAGGGCTGTAACTATTCTAGGCACCATGAGTGAACCCCTCCTTCCCAGAGAGGAACCTCAAGCTTGTGCTCCTTCCATATGTCTGGGGTGGGGAGGATCAGGCAGGGGGGCAGTGTTGGGGGGCGTCTTTTCCCCCCTTTCACGTGTTGCAGCCCATCTCTTAAAGCCCTTAAAGCCAGTGGCTCTGCTGCCCACTGAAAGCTGATGTGAGTGTCGAGTAGATAAAGGGGAAGGCTGCGCAGGGGCTCAGTGTAACAACATGTGGATGGTCCCTGCCACCACTTGTCTCCAGCTGGAGCCTGCCTCTGCTGTGTTCCAGAGAGTAGAACAAGGACGGATCTGCTACAGAAAGCCACTAGGGAGAAGGCAGTCTCAACAATTCCTGCTATATATAGGAGCGTTCAACAATTACCCTGGTTCCCATGTCTGCTGGGGCTGGGCTTGGTGGCCCAGCGTGGGGAGCCTAGCAGGCTCTCAAGCAAAGGAGCATGCGGCTTCCTTGGCAGCTGACAGAAGCTGGCGGCCCAGCTTGGGGAGCTCGCTGGGGGCTGACTTTATCTTCTCCCCATGTCTCTTTTGCAGCATGTGACACAAGCACTAGTGATGCTCAAGCCTTTCCTAACTTTTTTTTTTTGGTCTTCTGGCCAAGAGAGGTCCCTGATGTCCCTCTGGTGGAGAATGGAAATGGCATCAGCTTAAAAAGCTGAATGTCTGCCTTGAAAATACTGAAGGGCAATTTTTGCCAGTGGGTGAGAGCATGTTGTGGCAGTCCTGTATCAGCCCCTGGCTTCTCCTAGGATCACCAGGTCGCTGGCCTGAGGAACCCTCCAGAGCTAAACCTATGGCTTTGCAGGGACTGAGAGCTGAAACAGGACGCAGGGCTTAACTATGGCCCTTCCTGCAGCACATGGAAGGACTCTCCTCTGGGATGACAGGGAGCGTGCGGCAAAGCTTTTGGCTCAGGTGTTATTTTTCCCTATTGAGAGTGAGTGGATTTCCTAATCTTTCAGCTGCTGGCAGAAGGAACACACAACAGCATCTCAGGCCAGGACACTGACATCTTTGAGCCCAGGGCGTAGAAAAGCCCTGCCAAAAGTACTACTTGACTGACACTAAGAGCTCACCAGAGCGTGGGGTTTTTTCACCTACAGGCTCAGTGAGACAGATGTGGAGTGTGAGTGAGACTGTTGAGCGTGGGGGTGGCTGGGCTGGGCCAAGACAGCGGTGTCTCTTCCCCTGCAATGAGAACAGCTCTGTGGGAGGCAGTGTTTCAGGCTCCATCTCTAGTTTATTGGCCATTGTGAATTAGCTGTTAGATTTACTACAAAACTCCTTCCTGGCTTGGTCAGAGTCACTCGGGGGAAGCTGAGGCCGGCACGGATCGTGCTCCCTGCTCTGTTTGCTGTGCTGTTCTCCGTCTCTCCATCACAGCAAGCTACTGGCTGACAATTTGTCCCAGCAGTGGTGAGCAGCCACAGGGACCTCCCAAGAGCTGTGACTGCCCCAGTCCGAATTCCAGAGGCGGCAGTGTGGTGCTCCCATCTGTACGTACAGGGTATTTTTTTGTCTTTTTCTGTTTTTACAAGTGAGCTGCAATTGATCTGTCTCCCAGGCAAGCTGTGCTGGTTTGTTTGCACTGGCCTGACGGTCATAGGGTTGTCACATGTGGTTTCCTTGGGACGGCTCCAGATGCTTCCCAGTCCCATGGAGGGCACCGCACAGCGAGGAGCCAAGCGCAGCAGAGAGGTGGGTGCCTTTCGCTCTGCCTCTGGGCTCCGGCACAAGGCTGGTGCAGCCCCAGGCTGGGACTTGCCGTGTGGTGCATGGGCCAGCCGTGCTGCTTAGGCTGGAGAAAACAGATTTAACCCCAGTCGCCTCTGCCCAGACAGGCCCCATCCTCCCCGCAGCTTCGGAGCCGACGTCCTGTTTGGTTTGAGCCTGAGCCAGTGCCCTGATGAATGCAGCTCTTGTCAGCACCCTCCATCTCGGCTGGCTTCAGGTGGGGGTCTGGTCTTTGCGCTGCTGAAAGGCACCCGTGTGTAGCTGCAGAGCTGAGAGGGACAGAGGGGGCACAGGGCACGCTGTGGGACCGGGCTGACGCAGAAGAAGGTAACCTGGGTAGAGACCAGCAACTCGCTCCTCTCCAAGCCCTTCTGCTGGCCAAGGGAGGAGAAGATGGTCTAGAAACAGGGATCTGATCAGCTCCTTGGAGGAGGTGCCTAGTTCATGGACCAGAACAGACTACCTTGCCTGGGACGCAGCTACTTTTGCCCCCCTCCTCCCCACCCTGGTACTGCTGACTCCATATCAGCAAGGGCTAATTGGCATTAGCATCAGGCACAGCTCTGCTGGGCAAGGACCCTCCTCTGCCCTCCGTGGTGGCTTTTGGTGGGGCTTCCCCGACTGAGCTCCCTCTCACAATGCAGTGCTAGGAGAAACAGCTGGGCCGAGGCTTTAGAAGGATTTAGGAGGGTATATTCTGCTTGTCTTTCACTGTCCTGGGGTCAAAATGCATCTCCTAGTCTTAGTTGCTGCTGCAGCCTCTGCTCCTCCTCCCTGCCTGCCCAGCTGAGCAGGAATTAGGCAGAGCCAGCTCCGCCTGGGCCCCTGGTTGGGTTCTTGTTTGCATCTTTTGGGCTGTTTTCTCTTTCCTGGTTAGAGCAGATGTCTGAGAACTGGGTGGCCTTGCCTGGGCGGGAGGGACTGGTTCTGGGATGCAGGGAGGATGGGAGGTGGCTGGTCCCTTGGCCCTTGTGCCAAAGGGCAGCCAACGATGTGGGGGCAGCGCTGACACTCCTGGCCTCCTTAGAACCAGCAGCGCAGCCGGTACCTGTGCCCAAAAAGCTGCACCCCTGTTCCTTGCCACATGCCACAAGGGACCCCGGAGCTCTGCTGTTGGATATTTTATTTCTCCCTCGCCGTAGCCCTCCCTTCCCAGAGCAGACGCTCTCCTTGTCCTCCCGCTGAAGCTCCAGGGTGTGCTGCTGGAAAGGGCTGGTGACCTCCTTTCTCTGCTGGCTCCCAAGGGAAGGATGCTCTGCCTGGGAGGGACAGGGCTGCCAGGCAGCCCGCTGCCAGGTTTGGGGAGGGGAGAGACAGGCATGGAGCAGCGCGCCCAGAGCGCTTCATCACGAGCAGTCATTCAACCAATGCTACAGTAAGGAGGAGGTTGGGGTTAGGGGGCCACCTCTGATCCTATCTTACAGAGGAGGGGGAAAGGACCCCGGTTTAGAGAGCCGTGTCTTCAGCCTCGATGCGGGGCCCAAAGAGCTTCTCTGCAGTTGCTTTGCCGTCATACTTGGGCAGGTTGCCACCAAAGTCTGCTGGCAAGATGTCAGCGTCAATCTCCTGGTAGAAGGACTCCAGCTCCTCCCCGTGCACAAAGACCTGGCAGGAGACAGGAGCAACCCTCAGCAGAGGACCTGGGCAACTCTTCCCAGCCGCTGTGTTTAACCCAGGGATGTGCCTCTGCCTCCAGGTCACTTTCCCACACTCACCCTCTCCAGCAGTTTGCTCTTCAGGAATGGCTTGACCACGTTGTAGGTTGTGGTGAAGTACCAAGGCTGGTGGATGAAGTGGACAGCCTTGAATCGCGCTGGGAAGGAGTCCTAGGATCCCAAACCCAGACACAAGTGGTTACAGATGGCGCTGCCCACGTGGAGCTGGGCAGGCAGCAATGGACACCTCAGCGCTGCCACGGCTCCCCTCTCCCAATCTCCCCTTCTTTCTTTGAGGGCCCCTGTTTTATTCGGACCCAGAGGATCACCCGTTCCAGCCCTGGGAGCAGCAGGGAAATAGAATAGCCTCCCAGATGGCTTGTTGCTGCCACTCCATGAGAAGGACCATATTTCTGCTGTCCTCCTTCCCTGGAGAGAGCCAAGCATCTTTGGCCAAGGGCAGAAATCCTGGAGCACCTGTGAGTCTCCATCCAGCCTGGACTGGGCTGGACTGAGAGGATGGTGAGGAAAGGCCCCCAGGCCATGCTGTAGAGTGCTGCAAGGAGTGGTGGGCACTGCTTCTGGGTGGCCATTTGAGAGGGCAGGAAGCTGGGGCTGGAAAAATAGGATCCATCTTGCAGGATTTAGCCAATTAGCTGGCAAGGGAAGGGGCATGTGGTGGGGAACAGCCTCTCCACGATGCTTTCCTGTGGTGCCGCTGCGGTGGCAATCCCAAACCGTGCTAGCCCTGCCTTCACTTTTCCCTGAGCTCTCTGATTCCCCAGGACCTGCTCTGCCTCTGCTGGGCACGGACTTTGCCACCTCACCTGCAGCATGTCCACCATCTTCTTGAGCTCAGAGGGTTTGATCCCTGATGCCTGCTGCATGGTGAAGCCCTTGAAGTTCTCAATGATGCAGAACCCGTTGATCTGGGTTTCTTCATTTTCCAACAGCTTCTCCAAGATAACGCAATAGGCACGAAGGATCTGATGGAAAGGAAAGAAAACAGGTGAGGTATTAGGTCTTTCCTCCCATAGACCCCAGGAGGTTCCTAGGAAGGGTCCCACGGAGAGTTAGCCAGGGTCTGTTTGACTCCGCCCTGGGATGAAATGCAGGGAGAGCATTTCAGAGGATGCTCAACAACCAGCAGATTCCCCCTTCAAAGCGTGTGCGTCTCGGACCCGATCAATGATCTGTTGCCACCAAATTCAGAGCTGAGCAGAAAATGGAGCCAGGAAAAGCTGTGAGTTATGCGCCTGGAGACCTCTTTGCCAAGAAGCCCTTTCTGTGCCCAGTGCCTCAGTTTCCTCCTCTGCCCTGTGCGTCCCTCGTTTCTAAAGTACCTTGATTTAATGGTGTGGTGCCTTTCTTCCTGTTACCCAGGCTGGGGGATGCACATCCCAGATTTGGCCTGCACCCTGCACCACATCAGGGGAAGGGAAGAGGAACCCTTTGGGATGGACCATGCTCTCCCAGGCTCCCTTGGAAGGATAAATTCAAATGGCTACAGCTTTGCTTCAACCTGGGTGGCTGGAGGCTGTGTGTGTAATGTGTGCGTAAGGGACGCTGCGCTCTGACATGCTGAGCGGGATAAGCCCGGGAATGGGACCACTCTGCTCCGGGAATGATGGCTGGGCTGGGCTGACCTCATCGAAGGTGATCTCCTCGTAATCCCAGTTCTCGATGTTGAAGAGCATCACCACCCGGCCGTACTTGTCTCTGCTGGCCAGGATGCCGGGGTAGCCGGCCTCAATGGTGCTGCGCACGGCCTCGGGGGTGAGGTTGTCGAAGAGCTCAGGGTACTGCTGGCGGAAGCTCACGTAGCCTGGAGAGAGGCAGAAATCGGGTAGGACAACGGCAGCTCACCCGGCCTCGAGAAGCCAGGGCGGCGCTGGGGGAGCTGCCAGAGATGGGGTGGGCTGGCGATTGCGAAACATCGGTCCTGAGCCCAAGAGCTGCAGGCCAGCTCTGCCTGGAGTCCACATGGGTCAGGTCTTCTCCAGCAAAGGTGGGCAGAGGAGCTCAGCCCTGACTCCGGCACGCTCAATGCAATTCTCCCATGCCAGGGGCTTCCCATGCCTGCTTTCTCTCCCACACTTCAATAAGCAGACATTTTCCCCCTCGTTTCCCTTCTCCCCTTCCTCTCCATTTGGGTGACATCCCCCAGCATCCCCCCATCCTCCCTTGGCACCCTGTGGGCATGAAATAAGGAATCTCGTCCTGGGAAAGTGCGGGCAAACAAAACAGCTGTCTGGGAGCCAGCGCTGATAATTACAACTCATTATCCCCCAAGCTGACACAAAGAAGAGTGGAGCTGGGAGCCAGGCAGGTCCCTGCTGGCAGCTACCCCCCAGGCTGCCCTCCCGCTCCCTCTCCATCCCTACGGGTCACCCCTAGCACCGGGAAGGGGTACCACAAGCCCCCCAAGCTGCCCCTAGCCCTCGAGGGGTCCCAGGTGTGCTGAGCCCACCAGGCACCGCACACAGAAGCATCGAGGTGGGTGCAGGATCGGCTCCTTACAGGGGTACATAGAGCATGGAGGCATTGAGGGGGTGCAGCCCAAATCAGCTGGGTTTGCTGCACAAATGAAACAGCCTGCCGCCACCGAACGCTTTTCTTTTGCCCCCAATTTATCCAGTAAATCAGCAAGGAATGGGACCGTCCTGGCATTGCAGGATGCCTGGCACCACCCTCATTTATTTCCTTCCCCATCTCAACACTTTCCCCTGCATCCTGAGCCCCCAACCCTGCTTTTTATTGATTAATGCTCTCTCCTCGTCCCCTTCCTGTGCAGGGTCCTGCTCTGCCAGTGCAGCCCAGACGAGGGGACTGGGAGGAACCAGCACAGGACTGGGAGCTGCTGGTGGATGTGTACGCCTGTCCTCTCCCAGCATCACAGCCCGGGACCCCTCCTCACCTTTCAGCAGGTCATAGGCCCTGTGGACGTCAAACTTGCGGGCGCGGATGAAGCGGAGGAAGAAGGCGTCGTCCTTCCCCTGCACCTTCTCGGCCACCGCCTTGCACACCTCCTCGCCGCCTGCCCGCTCCTGCACCAGCTCCCGCAGCGCCTTCACCGCCGCCTCCCTCTGCTCCTCCGTCTCGTTCAGCTCATCCTTGGCCTGGTGGGGAGCAGGGAGGGGGGCCCAGCTCAGCGATGAACCCTCGCGCAGCCCAAAACACTCCAGGGGTCATTTAGGCACCCAAAAAGCTGGAGGGGTGCAGCGATGCCCCTTGCAGCGTCCCAGCGCAGGGAGGGCAGGGTCACCCAGGTCCCCTACCTGGAGACCCTTTGGGGTAAGCGCATCCCACCCCCCAAGGCAAGAGCCCGGTGAGGGTCTCCTCCAGCTCCCAGGAAGGAGAGCCCCCCCTTCCCACGGCCACCCTCACCTTCTGCAGGGTGTGGGGGGGGATCTTCTCACACCTCCCGAAGACGGGGCCGTGGTCCTTGGTGGTGAGGCGCTCCAGCTTGGTGCGCAGAGCCTGCTCCTCCTCCGAGACGATGCGGAAGGTGCCCGTCTGGGGGCAAGGAGAGGATGTGGGGTCTCCCCAGCCAGCCCCTCAACTCCCTGCCCCACCGCAGGTCCCCCTGGCTGGGGCTGGGGGGGCTATGGGGAAGGGCAGAACCTCCATGCACCCAAAAGGGTGCAATGGGGTGGGGACGGGCTGAGTGCCACCCAGGGTCCCCGCCACAGGCTGAGAGCAGCTGGGGGGGGCGAGGGGTGCATGGAGTGTGCCCCATCCCGGTGCTGCGCGGAGGGGATGCTCAGTGCCCGGGGAACGGGATGGCGCGGGGGCAGTACTCACAACTGCAGACATGTTGTCCTCTGTCCTCCGTTGGCCACAGGACACTGGGAGAGGGAAGGAGGAATCAGCAGCAGTGGGGATCCGAACGGCCTCCGCAGCCCCCCTGTGCCCCATCCCATGCTCCCCTTGCTCAGGCAGGAGCACCCCAACCCTCCTCTGCTCCATCCCATACTGCCTGCGTCTCTGCAGCTTTGAGAAACACCAGGGACGTTTGCAAAAGCAGCTTAAAAAATGGGGGTATTGATTGTCTGACACGTTCATCCTTTTTTTCCAGGTCTGCCTTTCCACTGGAGGTTGGGGGCATCTCATGGGGACCCCCAACCCCATGAGCTCACCCAGTGCCATGTCGCCTCAGACACCTTCCTACGGGCAGAGGTGAGACCCCAGCATCAGCCGCCTCAGGCTTTTACTGCCTTTTATTTCTACCACCCCATTATCCCCAAGGTGTTTCCCAAACCCTTGAGCCCGGCTCCTCCAGCCCAGAGCCCGTCACCAGCCGCAAGGTTGGACGGTGAGCCTCTCGGCACCTTTCTGACACCCTCTGAGTCAACACCTTGTTCCCACACATGAGGAGGAGGAAGGCTGCCTTCATCCTCTCTCCAGTGCCCAATCCTGCCCCTGCCCAGCTGTAGCACCAGCTCTGAGCCCAGATGCGAGGGATGCCTGGCTCCAGCTCAACTGCTTCCCAGGGGCATCCTCTTCCCCGCCAGCTCCTGGGATGGGATGGGCATCCCCTTTTTCCAGGCACTAAAAGCAATCCCAGCCTCAGAGGTGCCAAGTTATGGGAGGGCTGGATGACAGTCTCCGATGCAGTTATTTTGAGTGGAAAATTCCTGGATACTCACAAGGGAGAGGAAAAGCTGAACCGTCCGCAGAGGGTCAGTGCACGGGGCCAAGTCGGGCGCAGGGATGGCGAGGCCGGAGTGAAGCAGCAAGAAAGCCGGACGAAAGCTTTGTAGAGTCACCGGGTTGGGATTAGACCGTCACAAGGCATCAACTCACTGCAGCTTTGTAATTAAGTCAGCACAACCCAGGCAAGAAACCCCCATTAAAACATTACAAAAGGCAGCTGAGGAGAGGGAAGGAGGGAGCTGGGGCTCCACCGGCCAGCCGGAGTGTGCGTGGAGGGGCGGGCTGGGATGCCGGACCCGATTAACAAAGTATAAAAGCTTCTCGTTGTGTAACTCGCTCATTAGCACGGAGCAGGGGCAGTGGCAGGCGGTGGGCAGCCTGCCATCCCAGCCCGCTCCCCTGGGGCAAACGGACCAGGTCTCTTCCCTGGCTTCTGCCCCGAAAAGCCTGGCAAGGTCCTGCTGTGAATTTGCCATGTGGGCAGGGGACAGGTCCGTGGCAGAGGATGCTCCTGGGGCCAGTCCCACCTGCAGCTCTCCAACGAGGCCACCCAAACCAGCATCCATACAGGGCCCCTTTCAGCTATTAAAGTAAAAATCACAGGCAGATTTGGGTTTCTTTGCGATGCCCCTGAGTGACGGTTGCCTGCTTGGAGCTTTGGGAACTGGAATTATGCCCGCCCCCAGGGTGATGCTGTGGAGCCACAAGGGAGGGAAACCCCAGGATGCGGCAGGGATGGTGCTGAGCCCAGGCATGGGTGCAGCAGGATGGCAAAATGAGGTTTTTTGGGATATCCACATCCCAGCATGCTGAAGCCACATGGGGCAGGGGAGCCCTTGCAGCCTTAACTCTTTTTGGGCCCAGGGTTGCAGGAGCTGGGTGAGGACACAGGGAGGATGGGGCTGTGCACGGCTCCCTCCCCAAGCCTGGGAGAGGAGCTTGGCGGACTCTCACCACACTGGGGATTCTGGGGAGGTGGCGAGGCCAGGCTAAGCACCAGAGCAGGACTGAAGGGGCTTACACAAGGCATGTTTTGTAATGCCACCAGGATTTACGGATTTCATTTCCACGGGGCTGCCCTGCAAACAGCGCTGATACCCCGCTGTAAGGGAAAGAGGAGGAGGAAGGCACGAGACTCCAGATGAAGGGCAGGGGGGAGCAGGAAGGGAAAACCCGGACCTGTGCCAAGACCACGAGCAATGCTGCCATGGCCAGGGACGCCGTGCATTGCTCTCTACTGGAGACCTCCCGACCTCCTCGTCCCCTTCCCATACCAGCCCTGCACAAGACTCAGCTCCCTCATGGAGCTTGTTGGGTGTGTGACAGAGGTACATGGTCAGCATGGGGGCCTCCCGAACAGACCCAATGGCCCTGCTTTGGGGTGGCAGAGGGGACCCATGCTCCCCAGGCCACCTGGGCATCCTGGCCATCGTGCTCATCACAGGTGAAATCGTTTTGCAGACTCACACACAACCCCCAGCATCACCAAGTGGGTGTTTTGTCCCAGGAAAAGGGGTCTTGGGAAGGGTGGCAGCCCCAAGAGGGACCCATCCCAAGGGAGACCCACCCCAAGGCGTTGTGGCTGGAGCCCTTAGGGGATCTCTTGGACAGGTCCTGTTATCCCCCTCCTCACGGGCCGTGGCCCCGGGCGAACCTGCTCCCCCTCGCTCAGCAGCGCTGGCTCCTGCTCCCCACGAGCACGGGGCTTGCGAAAGCTCCCACGCTGTGCTGGCACCGGATCCTTCGGCTAAATCCCGCTGCTTAAAGACGGGCTAAACCTCCTCGTGCACCCAAGGCCACCCCTCGTGCCCCCGGGAATTAAGGGGTTTACTCGAAGGTGTCCGCACCCCACATGGGTGGCACTCGCAGGGGCCGGGCTGCGGGGTGGCCGTGAATGGGCCACTTTGTGCCGAGCACCCTGGTCCTCCCCCCTGGCTGCCTGTCCCACGTGCCTGCATTCCACGCTGCCTGTATCCCACACCGCCCTGCATCCCACGTGCCTGCGTCCCACGCTGCCTGTATCCCACACCACCCTGCATCCCATGTGCCTGCGTCCCATGCTGCCTGTATCCCACACTGCCTGTATCTCACACTGCCTGCATCCCATGCTGTCTGTATCCCACACCGCCCAGTATCCCACATCCCTGTATCCCACACCACCCAGCACCCCACGTGCCTGCATCCCACACTGTCTGCATCTCACACTGCCTGTATCCCACACCGCCCAGTATCCCACACCCCTGTATCCCACACCGCCCAGCACCCCACGTGCCTGCATCCCACGCTGCCTGTATCCCACACCACCCTGCATCCCACATGCCTGCATCCCATGCTACATGTATCCCACACCGCCCTGCATCTAATGTGCCTGCATCCCATGCTGTCTGTATCCCACACCGCCCAGCACCCCACGTGCCTGCATCCCACACTGTCTGCATCTCACACTGCCTGTATCCCACACCGCCCAGTATCCCACACCCCTGTATCCCACACCGCCCAGCACCCCACGTGCCTGCATCCCACGCTGCCTGTATCCCACACCACCCTGCATCCCACATGCCTGCATCCCATGCTACATGTATCCCACACCACCCTGCATCCCACATGCCTGCATCCCATGCTACATGTATCCCACACCGCCCTGCATCTAATGTGCCTGCATCCCATGCTGTCTGTATCCCACACCGCCCGGTATCCCACGTGCCTGCATCCCACACTTCCTGTATCCCGCACTGCCCTGCATCCCACATGTGTGCGCCCTGTGTATGTGCTGATACTGTGAAATTTGGCTGATAAGGAAAACCCTCTGACTTTTGCAGTTTTAGAAGGCGGGCATTCTTTATTCCAGCGCCGGGTGGCACTGGGGGTAGGTCCACCATGAGTGCTGCGCCGACCTAGCTAAATTGGACAGCTTATATCCAACCAAGTTCTACATATCCATGAGATGTAAATGTCCATTCCACACGCACCGTTGACTGCTTCGGAGGTCTTCGGGGGTCAAGGGATGAAGTAAGTAGTCTCCATCGCTCTGTTGGCTGGTTGAACTTTGGGTTTCCTTTGTCCATATGTGGCCATTGAATTAGCTCATCAGTCTTTTGGCTTCGGAATGTCAGGAGGAGTCAGTTTAATCTGATCCCCTGGTGTTTATCAAGGTACCAACTAGTTCCTGCTGTCAGTGGTTTACGCAGGAGGCCCAACTCGTTTGCTCAAGGTCTGCTAATCCCATCAGGCAAGGAGCTACACATACTAATGCCAGCTTGGCCCAGCAAATAATTAAAACTGTCTTTGCAGGGGAAGGGACATTTACAAAGAGGGAAGCAAAGCTTAAGAATGCAAGTAAAGCTTTTACACGTCGTGCAGCCGGGCCTTTACCGGGGTAGTCAGGGCTCCAGCCCTCTCCGGGACTCGAACCCGCCTCCTCCCGGGCAGGCGGGGGAGGCGGGAGCGGGCGGTGGCGGGGAAGGGAAGCGAGCGCCGGGGGGCGGGAGCTGTTGCCCGGGTGACGGGCCGGCACTTCCGGGCGGGAATTTCGGGGTAGCGGAAAGGAGGCCCCGCCGGGCCGGGCGTCTTGGCGGCTCCATGGCTCAGCGTATCCTGGCCCTGGCGGCCGAGGAGGGGCCTGAGCGGCTCCAGGAGGCCCTGCGGAGCCTGGGGGAGGGCGAGGTGCGCGGGGGTCACGCGGGCTGGGCCCTGGGTGCGGGGAAGGAGAGGGGAAAGGGGAAGGGAGGAAGGGGAAGGGGAAGGGAAAAGGAGGGACGGAAGGGAGGAAGGGAAAGGGAAAAGAAGGGAGGGGAAGGGAGGAAGGGAAGGGGAAGGGAAAAGAAGGGAGAAAGGGGAAGGGAAAAGGAAAAGGAGGGAGGGAAGGGGAAGGGAGGAGGGGAAGGGGAAGGGAAAAGGAGGGAGGGAAGGGGAAGGAAGGAAAGGGAAAAGGAAAAGGAGGGAGGGAAGGGAGAAAGGGAAGGGAAAAGGAGGGAGGGAAAGGGAAAAGGAGGAAGGGAAGGGAAAGGGAAAAGGAGGAAAGGAAGGGGTGGGTGTGCACTACCAGGCCTTGTCAGGTGGCTTCTCCTGGGGCGCCGTGCAGCTCAGAGTGTGCCCTTCCCTTCGCAGCTGGGCGACATGGTGACAAGGCAGGCCCTGAAGGGGAGGGAGACGGCGGCTTTGCTAAGGGGCATCTTCAAAGGTGGGTGAGCCGGGAGCTGGGCTTCGGGGTGGGGGGCTGTGGCCCCAGCCCCACTGGTCTCCCATGAGTTACAGGCCGGCTGCGTGAAGTGATCAGCAGCACAAGGAACTGTCATTTTCAGTAAAAAAACCAGCCAGTCAGGGTTGTCACAAGGAAACATGACATCCAAAAATAGGTATGGGGAAATAGGAAACTGGACTTGTATATTTTTAATGAACCTGCCGTAAGCGAGCTTTGCTTTTGGGAGTCCTTAGGTACCTTGGCGTAGAACCGAGCCGGCCAGTTCAACTTAGTCGTCAAGCTGATTCTTCTCGACATTTTGATGCTTCCTGATCTCTGGCAGCAGGTTGAGTGAAGCACAGGGTGTGATAACAGGGTTGAGCGCTTCAGGTCTTTTATCCAAGAGATTCTCGTTTCCTGTGCTGTGGTATTTTATCTGTTTTTGTCAGATAGATAAAATAGGGAGTTGCATTCAGATGACAGTTAAGCCCTGCTAATTTCCTGTTGTTTGGCAACATGTCACTACTTGTGTAACTTCTTTTCCATTCTTTGTTTTCTTTATTTCCTTGTTATAAGGCTCCCCCTGTTCCCAGCAAAGCGGCGTTCTCAGGAGACTCCAGGTTTACAAGCACTGCATCCCACTAGTGGAGTCAGGAGACCTACATTTGGGCAAGGTGTCTGAAATCATAGGAGTGCTGATGCTGGAGGTAGATGTTCCTTTGGGCTGGCTTTCCTGGGATCTGCTGGGTATCATTTTGTACGTAGATTGAGGTACTTCATTAGGCCACTAAAGAAAATGAGTTGTGTCCTTTCCGTGGATCTGTCCTGGACTAAGCTGGTGTTGGAATTTGCTGTGTGTGTAAATGTGGTTGTCTTTGGGTATTTAGACTTTCAAAACATCCAAGCCTGTAATTCCATCAGCTCAATTTACTGTCCTGTACAAAATAGAGATCTTGGGGCTGAATTCCCTTTTTAGGGGAACATTTCACTCTAAGAAACGTCCTTGGCTGGGTTTTGTGACGGTTCGGACATACGTGTGGAGTTCTCCTGTGCATTGCCTCAGGCTCTTCAGTGTTGTATCTTCTCCCAGGCTCGCCAGCTGCCGGGCCACGCGTTAGCTGAGCTTGCCACCCTGTTTGTTGACGTCATTAAAGGCGGCAGCCTGTCTAATGGGAAATCCTTGGAGCTGTTTTCCACTGTTCTCACTGCATTGGCCAGTTCGAAGGAGAGCCTGGCTTATGCGAAAGGTAACCCCTCTGAGTTCCTTCCCCCAGCTTGTCCTCCCTGCCTCTGGAATTGGCTGCCAAAAGACTTTCGCTTTTTCAGGTGAACTGAATGGGGAAGAGTTTAAGAAACAGCTGATAAATACCCTCTGCTCCAGCAAGTACGTACATCTCTGTCAGCTCTTAGTTACATGACAAATCAGTGAGCTTCGTGTTGTGCCTTGAGAAAGGCATCATGACGAGCTGGAGATGGTCGTCTGTGTCCTGTTCTACCATCTTGGAGTCTGTGCCCTCTGCGACAGTATCTTCTCTGTCTGGGAAGGCAAGGGAACACCCTGTTCCCGTAGTGTTGCATGAACTGATCTCAGGAAGTGCTTGGTTTTATTCTTTTCTTGGTATTTGTTATTGTGGGGGCTGGGGCAGCTCGAAAGCACTATGAGTCTGGGTGATCAGGGTGGCGGTGATGAATTCTGGTGGAAGTCTGTCTTCTAATCTTAATATCAGCACGTAACAGGGAAATGGTGACATTGAATAATTGTGTATGAGGAGGGAAAGGATAAGCGTTAATTCTCCTTGCTCTCAATTTTGCAACATGTTTTTTTTTACCAGGTGGGATCCTCGGAGTGTAATACATCTTGCCAACATGTTCAGGTAATTCTTTTTCCCTTCAACATAAACACTTCCTTGTGCTGTGGTCACGTCTGTCTCCTATTTCACATGTAGTTTGGGGCAAGTACAAATAGGAGGTCTGACCACACCAGGCACAGCCCCATGGATAGTTAAATCAATGAACATCCACACTGGATCCATTTGGATACAAAACACAGCTGGCCCGGCGTGCACCAAAGACTGGGCATGGTATCATCAGTTTTATTGCATTTGTGAGTGAGTCTTGGCAAATTAACAATACATTAATGAAAAGCATAATGTGGAGGAGATCTAAGCACTGAAGGGTATACTGGGACAGTGGAAAGGAATTGAGGGATCTGTGGCAGCCGCTTCGGGTGAGGACTTTGGGAGTGCTCACTGCCTGTCAAATCAGGACCCTTTGCGTAGTTAAGGGTTGAATCTGCTGTGGAATTCTAAAGGAAATTAGTGAAAATGATTAGGCTGCATCTTTGATTCAACAGGGATATTCCACTATCGGGAGAGGAGCTGCAGTTTGTGGTTGAAAAGGTCCTTAGGATGTTCTCCAAATTAGACCTACAGGAAATTCCTCCTCTGGTCTATCAGCTGCTGCTGCTTTCTGCAAAGGTAAAAGCTCACGGGAGCTGGCCTCCCCCTAAGCATATACCATGAGAAAAAAATATGTACAGACTGAGCTACAGGCTGGATTTTGGTGGGGATTCTGATTGTTCCCAAACTGTGCTGTGGGGAGCAGGACACGGCAGGACATCGGTAGTTTGTTTTTTTTCTTCAACTCCCTCTAACTTGAAGAAGCTGGCTGCTCAGAGAAAGACACTATCTTGATCTTCCTTGTGGGGAAAGAAGGAAACCTTTGGGAAATACGGGATGAGCACAGGTTGGGTTGTACTGGAAATGTCTCAACTTTTGTGCTCTTTCCTGCAAGCAGAGGCTGCCAATGACATCTCTGCCCTTTGGCAAGGTGATCCGGCTCTCTTGCTTGCTTCATTTGTGACTGAGCCAATGCCAAAATGATCTAGTCAAAGACAAATTATATGTGTGTTGTAGGAGGTCACTTGGGTCCACTGGCCAAAATATATTGTTAAATTTAAGATTAGGAGTTTGAAAACCTTCCCAATTGATTATAACATAAAGGATCCTTTCTAATTAAAAAAAAACAAACAAACAAACAAAAAAACCCCTCCCCCCAAAAAAAACCCCCAAAACAGAACGCCTGAGAGCTTCAGCTTTTTCCAACTCTTTGGTAAATGCAGTCAAAAGAAATACGCAAACTAAACCAGAGTCACTTCTTCCAGAAATGAGCCCTCGCCCACCCACTTCAGTGATTTATGGGGGGAAACAAAGGGTGCCATGACATTTATAATTGGTGCGGGAATAGAGTGCAGTTCTCTGGGGCACTGCAGACTGTGCAGTGGCTTAATGTAATGTCATGCCTTGCAGGGCAGTAAGAAGACTGTTTTAGAAGGAATCATCAGTTTTTTTAATCAGTTGGATAAGAGGCAAAAGGAAGAACAGAGGGTTCCACAGTAAGTTCTTTCTGTGTCATCCCTTTTCTTTACTACCTGGGTATTTGTAGTCGCCCTGGTCCTGCCCAGTGCTCCTTGAATTTGAATTGTTAAACCTTCTACAAGTATGTCCTCCCTGACACATGAGAAATTATTTATAGTTTTGGATAGCTTGGGTTTTTTTCTGATAAAACCTACAGATCAGTGGACCTTGAGGTAACCACAATGCCCCTAGACCAGCTCCGCCATGTGGAAGGCACCGTTATTCTCCATATTGTTTCTGTTATCAACCTGGATCAGGACCTAGGCGAGGAACTAATCAAACATCTAAAGGTACGACAAAGATAGAGTAGGCACTGTTCTTGAAGACGTTGAAGCAGGGCTTTTAAAACTTAATTGGTTACCTGTGGAAGGGATTTAATAGTTTTTATGATCGCAGTCCTGTTCACTTTAACAAGTGCTATGGTATGTTTGAAGAGACATGTGCTGAACATCCCTGGAACTTGAGGGATGCTGGAGTTGACGATAACAAGCTTTCTGACTGTTGCATGCCATTTTCTAGACTGAGCAACAGAAGGATCCTGCTAGAGCCCTCTGTCCCTTCAGTGTGGCTCTTTTGCTGTCGGTTGCAGTAAAACACAGACTGCAGGAGCAGGTATGTGGGTGATAAGCTTGCAGAGAATTTCCATGGGGATGTACGCTGCCCTCCTTGTAAAGGAAAGGAAGCATGGTTAGGTTATGGTCCCATCAGAATTAGGCTTAAAATGGTTTCAGGATGCTCACGGGCAGGCAGTTAGATCATTGGTATGCTGCAGTTTACTGAACTTTTATAAAAGAGCCCAGAGCAATATCAGAATTTTCCAGACTTGTGAGTCCTGTGGGTTGGTATTGTAGGATGAGAAGATGTTTTCTAATGTTTTGGCTCCGTGGTGGCCACCTGAAGAGCATCTGGCAGCAAGTTACCCTCCTTGAGGCACTTAATGAGGTTGGTGTATTTGTCCCGAGAAATAAGTTAGTTAAGATTTTTGGCAGGCAGTACTGGAACTTGTGCTCTGGCTGGTGCTCCTACTGGAACATACCCAAGACTATACAGGTCCCATTTCAAAGATCATTTCCTCACAGTCAATGATTTTATGTTACAGATATTTGATTTCTTGAAAACATCAATCACAAGAAGCTGCAAGGACCTGCAGTTCCTTCAGGCCTCCAAGTTTCTGCAGGATTTGTTTCCTCAACAGTATGATGTAACAGCTGTAATTCTGGAAGTGGTGAAAAATAGGTGAGTTCTTGCCTGAACTGTTCTGTTCTGCAGAACACTCAATGGGCTTTGGGAGGGGGAGAGTTTCAGCCTTGCTAGAATGCGCTGGGCTGCTAAATACTGCTGACCAGGTGCTGGCAGGGAACAGTGTCAAAATCCAACGTTTTTATCCCAATTTTATATTGGTCAATTAAAAAAAAATGCAGCTGTATAAATCCACCCCCTCTACCCCAAATCTCCGCATCTAGTGGTACAAAGGACTAAACCGATCGGGACCCTGTTTCTTGCTGGTAAAGCAGCTGACGGTATGAGTCATGCTGCTGGCTGCAGTTTGTGTTCTGATCCAGGGATGAGCGATAGGTTCAATGTTTTCTTCCCCGATGTGGTTAGTCCTTTAAACATCCTGTAGGATAGCTCTGTGATCCGTCACCAGTTGTCCTTTAGTTTGATGTGAGGCATTCCTCTTTTGTCTTCCTCTCCGACTTGAAGATCTTGGGATTAGTAGGATATGTGTGCATCCCAGCTGTAGCCCACCGCCACGTTCAGATCTAACCTGAGTGCACGTCATTCCTCATAGCGAGGAAACCTTGGGGCTGGAAAGGAATTCTGATGGTTGGAGAATCAGGACTGCAAGACATGTTGTGCTGAGCACCTGTCCCTCAGCCTAAAGACAGTCATGGGGCTGTGAGGGACGTCGTCTTCTCTGGAGTGATCAGACTCCAGATCTCTCACTGCTGCTTTGGATCCTGGAATGACTGCAGAAAATTTTAGATTTCTCTAATCTAAATCTTTTCTGTGACTAAGTTGTTTCTTTCCTGGTCTCTCTAATGTTTTCCTCAGTGCTTTTGGCTGGGACCACGTTACTCAGGGCCTGGTGGATCTTGGCTTCAGCCTAATGGAATCATATGAACCAAAAAAGCCCGTTGGAGGAAAAGCGGCTGATATCACTTACGGCCTTTCCAAAATGCCAGCCCAGCAGGCTTGCAGACTGGGAGCGAGTATCCTGCTGGAAACATTTAAGGTAGTTGTATGTTTTGGAGAGGGGCTTTTTTTGGAGGGGTGAGGGAACTCAGTTCTTATTCTCACTTTGTAAATGGCGTCAAAACCTTGCCAGCTGTATCCATCCTGAGTGTTTTCTAATCAGTACTAGATTTAGTCTCCTATTTGCCCCTGTCCAGCTGGAAGAGGCCATCCTCATAAAGACCTAATCCTAACCTGTTCCAGCTACCATGATACTTGTCTAATCCCTATTACAGCTTCCAAGAAACTGCAGAGAAGACAGAGAAATTCAGAGGTACAAAGAATCTTTGTACCTGTCAGAGGTGGGATTGAAACCAACCTCTTCCCTGAAGTGATAAATTTGCATCCCACAGACAATTCGACCCGTTATGTTCCGAGTGTACTGTGTGTGCAGCTCTGATGTGCTGGTTCCGATTGGTCTGGGACGAAATCTGAATCAATCTGTGTGAATTTAGCTGCAAGGGAACTTCTGGCAACCAACCACGGTTTACCGTCAGATCTGGATTTGCTTTGTACTGCATGATGTCTGTGCTGTGAGGTACAGGAATATCTCAAATTTATGTAGGTTTTGATTTTTATTTATTGTTCATTCTCATTTCAGGTTCACGAGCCCATTAGAAGTGATATTCTTGAGCAGGTCCTGAACAGAGTCCTCACAAAAGCAGCATCTCCTGTCAGCCACTTCATAGGTAACAGGAAAGAAAGAGAAATGTGTCCTGTTCTGTGCATACTCAGAACATAGCTTCTCAGAAGTTACAGAATCATAGAATAGTTTGTGTTGGAAGGGACCTTTAAAGGCCATCTAGTCCAACACCCCTGCAGTGAGCAGGGACAGCTTCAACTAGATCAGGTTGCTCAGAGCCCCGTCCAGCCTCACCTTGAACGTTCCCAGGGATGGGGCATCTGCAACCTCTCTGGGCAACTTGAGACAGTGTTTCACCACCCTCAGTGTAAAGGATTTCTTTCTTATACCTAGTCTAAATCTCCCCTCTTTTAGTTTAAAGCCTTTACCCCTTGTCCTGTTGCAACAGGCCCTACTAAAAAGTTTGTCCCCATCTTTCCTGTAGGCTCCCTTTAAGTACTGAAAGGCTGCAATAAGGTCTCCCCAGAGCCTTCTCTCCTCCAGGCTGAACAACCCCAACTCTCTCAGCCTTGCCTCATAGGAGGGGGGCTCCATCCCTCTCGTCATTTCTGTGGCCCTCCTTTGGGCCTGCTCCAACAGGTCCATGTCTTTCCTGTGCTGAGGGCTCCAGAGCTGGATGCAGGACTCCAGGTGGGGTCTCACCAGAGCAGAGTAGAGGGGCAGAATCGCCTCCCTCGACCTGCTGGCCACACTTCTTTTGATGCGGCCCAGGATGCAGTTGGCTTTTGGAAGTTCCTGCTGAAGTGACCTGAAGCCAAGAAAATCAGTTTTTCCTTCCCCTATTATTGAGGTGTCAGCTGCATCAGGTTACCTTGTATTCATCACAGGTGAAAAATATGTTTGCAGGCAGTTGCCATGGAACAGCTGACGCACAGAAAGTTGTTATCCGTCAGTCAGTAACTCGTCCTTGGGCAGGTGCTTGGGAGTTGCTGGCGCTGCCAAGATGCCTGTGCTGCAGCCTCTTCTCTTATACCTCAGTGCCCTCTGGTGGGGTGAGGCCCTCCAGCCAGGTTCTCGGCGTTTTACACATGGTGCCTGCAGCAGAGCTGAGATTTTCAGTGCTCGTCCTATCACGACCTCTCCGTGTAATGGAAGGGCTTTGATTATTCTGTTATTGTTAGCTCTATGGGCATCTTTTGCTTGGATTTTTCTGGCCCCTTGGCAGCAGCTGCTCTTTTTGTCCTTTTATTTTTCAGACTTGCTGTCCAATATTGTTGTGTCTGCTCCTCTTGTGCTTCAGACTTCATCCTCCAAAGTCACAGAGACCTTTGATAATCTGTCCTTTCTGCCCATTGACACTGTGCAAGGGCTCCTCCGGGCAGTACAGGTAAAGCTTTACATTTCTCCATGAATCTCCTTGCTAGTTTAGTTCCAGTGACAGCTTTAGGCCACAATTATATGCATGATCTAATAACCCTCCTCGCAAAATAAGCCGTCATACTCTGCTGTAGGTTGTTCAGTGTAGCATGGAACTGCTCTTCAAGCATGGATTTGCATGTGCCCTCTAGCAAAAAGCATATGGTGCGGTCTGGCGTTTTACCGAAACTGCTCTGTCCTGACCTTTCATCTGGAAGATGCCCAGATGCTGCACAGTGTAGAAAACTTAAGTGTACAGTGTTTAGCTGAACAGCTGTAGCTGTCAGGTTGATTTTTCTCCTTCCAAGTTCTGCATTAGTATTTCTCTTTGCCTGGCCCTGGCATTAAAACTTTTACCTGCTTCATCCAATCTAGGGATAACTGTTCTTTTTCCCTTGCACTGTGTCCTCACTAACGTGCTCAGGTGTTTCACTGCTACAGCTCTCTGGATTTAACTTTATATTGTTTTAAAACGTTTTGGTTCTCCTACTGTACTGATGACAGTATTGGAAACACAGGGCCAGATGGGCCTGAGGAAGATGAGCTCATAAGCCCTGAGGGCTTGGCAGGCCTCTGCGCTTTTCTCTCCAAAGTGTATCTTCCTTTCCAGCCTCTGCTCAAAGTCAGCATGTCGGTGAGGGACTCCCTGATACTTGTTCTCCAAAAAGCTATCTTTTCCAGGTAAGCTGGGAAGGGGATTCTTTGAAAAGACTTCTACAGCTTGTTTATGGTTTTGGAGCAGAAGTATTTTTTGTTGGTTTTGGCTAAGTGTCTTCTTACTATGTTCTTCCCATAACTAGGTGGTGACATCTCCTGCCCCTTTAGCCTAGGACTGTAATAGAGTCACAGCTCTACCCACTGTGATGCAAATCCCAATCCCCAGATTAATTGGCTTCGGAAATTCAGAAAGCTGTTGGGAACTCCAAATAAGTAGGCAAACTTAAAATCAATTCCAACACGTGTCTACACAGCTGAGTACATCCGATGCTAGGGAGAGTCTGGAAGGAACCGCTGATCAGAATGCTGAGCTGCCACCTTTCCTCTGATCCCTTACAAGGCTCGTCTTGGTAATGCTTTGAGTAAACCACCCTGCCCTCTTCATAATGCTCTGGTTGTAGACTGGAGTTTATTGGGCAGTGGCTGCCTGGTTATGAATACAGAATTCATAATTTAGGATTATAATTCAAGGCAAGGGACTCGATCTTGAGAAAGACCCAGGGTTTCAGCGAGCAAAGCAAAACACCAGCTTTTTGTGAGGAATTTTCCAACTCTGAGAAGAGCGCTGTGAGACTCCCATTCCAGTTTTCGGGGGGCATTTGGTGCTTGGGTGTTGGCCTGGGGCTGTCCCTCAGCATGAGCACTGTGAGGACAGAAAGGAAATTGAATGTCATGAGAGTGTGCAGCAAAGGAGTTCCCAGCAAACTGCCCATCTCTTCAGTGCTTGGGACAGTGCTGCCCTCTTGGGGAATACAGTTCCGCTGGGACCAGTCACTCTTTGTGGACCCTCTTGTTGCTGAGTTGATCTTCTATTTACTTCTGAGCTTCCTTCCATTTTTCCTTATGCTTCTCTTTTCTCCTCCTGACTCACAGGCAGCTCGATGCTCGTAAAGCTGCAGTTGCTGGCTTTTTGCTCCTGCTAAGAAATTTTAAGGTTCTGGGCAGTTTGTCCTCTTCCCAGTGCAGCCAGGCCATTGGTCCCACTCAGGTAAGTCCCGTTCTGCAGTCCCTAGTGTGGACATATGAGACAGTCTCATGTCTAATATGCACTGTTTGAAACAACTCAAGAGTGAAATGTTCCCCCAAAATGGAAATAGTCCTGGAAGGAAAGCTTTGGGAATTGCAGTGTGCAAAGAGAAGCTAGCCTGGGGACATTTCTTCTCAGAGCCATTCTGTCTTACAGCACCAGTGTTCTGGGAGCATTCCACTGCTCCATGATGATGATAAAGAGCCTGGCAGCACACTGAGGACTATTTCAGTGATTGTTTAGTGGCCAGGCCCCTTATCACCTTGCTTCTGTGCTGTGATATTTGAGAACTGTAGCTAGTATAACGTGACTAATATTCCCTCTCAGGTCCAGGCAGATGTTCATGCCTGCTATAATTCTGCAGCTAATGAGGCCTTCTGCCTGGAAATCCTGGGCAGCCTGAGGCGATGTTTGAGCCAGCAAGCGGATGTTCGACTCATGTTATATGAGGTAAACATGGTTTCTTCAATCTCGTTTTAAACAATCACTAGCTCTTCTGTAGTCTGCTTCTACGGTAGGCCCAGGTAAATAATGATCACATTATTGTGGAAAACAACCTGCCATCTCAGTTATGTTCTTCATGGCACACATCTACCAAGGACTTTTTTTTTTCCCTGATCCTTCTGCTTCTTTTTATTTTGGATCATTATAAGCCCAAAGGCACATTGATGTCTCTTCCTCATCTCCTGCGTTGCGTAAGAGCAAAAATGTGTCAAATTCTTTCTTCTTGTGATGTGGCTTAGGAAATGAGAAGCATGTTTGATGCCCAGTGAGGAGGAGTGTTATAACAGGCATTGGATAGATGCAGAGTTGCTGGGAGTTAATGATGGGCTCCAAAGAAAACCCTGACTGGACCCTATTGGGAAACTTCCTTGGAGATTGCATCAGGGATCTTTCTTTTCTGCTTTTCCTTTTGCAAGTTTCTATAAAGGTTTGTCTGTCCCTTAGACTTCTTGTCACAAATAGCCTAATATAAAGAGCCATTTTTGCATGTGTATCTTAGCTCCTGAGGTAACTGCGGGGTACTACCTCGGGAAAAGAAAACTGTTCAGGTCAGACAGATTTTGTTTTCTTCTTGACTTCATTGGACTGATCTTCGGTGAGCTGCAAGTTTTGGGCACACTCATCACTGTTGCTATAAGAATTGTGCTTGCTTCATCCGTCCACAGAGTTTTCTCAGTCTGAAGGATTTTTTGCCTCCTACAGTTTCCCCACTGGCTTGTTTTGCCTTTGAAGCAGGATTTCACAGTTTGAAGTTGGATCTCGTGCTAGCGTTAAATAGCAGTGAAAGTCACTCTGGGCTTGATGCCACTGCTGCTAGGGAGATACAGCTTGTGAGAGGGCCCCTGTGAGGAAATTCGTGCTCTTTCTGATTCACACCTTATTTCTGTGGTGCCTTTGCTTTGCCAGGTATGGGGTTTTACACTGAGCACATTGTTACTTCCTCATGGTTCCTTGCAGTGCCAAAGGGTCATTGCTGTCGTATGACACCAACTTGTTATGCGCGTGGTTCATTTTCTTTGTTGTGTAAAAGCCAACTTGTCCTTCCTTCCTGTCTTCAGGGTTTTTATGATGTCCTTCGCAGGAACTCCCAGCTGGCAAGCTCTATAATGGAAACGCTCTTGTCCCAGGTAAAGCACTGCTCTGTGGTAGAGACTCTTAGGAATTCTGCACTGCAATTGGTATAGCAAGCAATTCAGGTTAGATATTGGGAAAATAATTCTCCCTTACACTGGGAACGTGTTTAACTGCTGTGGCACTTCCCTGAGGAAGTGTTTGAATCCCTGCTCTGGTGAGAGAGCAGACTAGGTAAACATCTGGAGACTGGTTCATATCCTGTCACAGGGTGGAAGAGAAAGGATCTCTTGGAGCCCTTTCCAACCCTTCACTTCTGAGATGCTGCGAGAAGTGTGAGCCCAGAGAAGTGCTTTGTGCACTCCCTGTTCCTTAGCAGCGCACAGCAGTTACCCTCCCATATTTCTCCAAGGATGTGTGTTGACACAGTAATTATTATTGCTGTCCTCCCATCGGGAGAATACCCAAGTCCGTATAGGATCTGGGAGTATTAACTCATCCCCCAACAGCGTTGCTCATGGCAACAAGACAATCACATTTCCTCAATCCATTGGACAGGCTGTGCTTTCTTTGAGACAAGTAATTTTCTTCCCTTTAATCATCCGTAGAGTTCATGCTGACTAATTCCAGCTTTCCCACGATAGTATAGGGTGTGAGAAAGAAACACGAACAGAGCCAAAGCAGCTTTTGGGTAGCAGAGGGCACCTAATGGGAACTTGGTGTAAATGTATAAAATTTTATGGCATCGTTATGTATGTAACTTTCCCTGTTTGGTTCTGATCCCGTATCAGTACTCAGACCGTGCTTCCTTCCTGTGGTGTGCCAAACAGCCAGGAATTGGTGCAAGCATGGTGTCTCATGGATTTGTTTTAGTGTCAAGCGTAGCCTCCAGAACTGTCTGCACCCTTTGGCCAGGAAGCTGGATGCCACAACAGGGCCAAGTGTTCAGTAGGAGGGATGGGCAGCAGACGCTGTTACTTTTCCTGGCTGTTGGAGGGATGGGTAGCACTGCAAGTGAAGGGCGAGTGATGTTCCATGTTGAGGCAACACGCCAGTCAGTGGTCAGATGAACTTGTTTTCGGGCAATGACACGTCCTGGCTGAGAGGTACATAAGCAACTCGAGAGGGGATTTTAATTACTAATAGAGCAGATAACATGGCTCATGTACACACACAGTCCTATTATTACAGTGCCAGTTTTTGCTCCGTAGAATGGAGTACAAAGATTATCGTTCTGTTTTCAAACAACCTGTGAGGCTCAGTTACCAAGTAACTGGTTATTTTTATTTCTTGTTTTCTGTGACAGATAAAGCAATATTACTTGCCCCAGCCTGACCTTCTGCCTCCACTGAAACTTGAGGGATGTATTATGGCTCAAGGAGATCAGATCTTTCTGCAAGAACCACTGGTAAGAGCTATACTGGCTGGCCGCAGCTGCAAGCTTTTCTGTTCCATAGCATTTTAGTTGTGCTGCTACATGAGCTGAATACCTTGTGTTTCTTCGGCCTCTTCTAGCCTGGAGCAATCCTTTTAATGACAATAGAGCTGGGCATCTCACCCCTGCCTGAGGCTATCTATTAGAGCTCCGTTAGAAAAGTGGTTTGGGGAACCTGTGTGAAAAATGCTCTAGGAACAGTGTAGTTCTGTTATCCTCTATTGAGCTCACTCGGGGTTTTTTCCTCCAACTTAATTCCGCATAAAATAGTTGTTCAGTGTGTGTGTAGCAGGGGGAGAAATCCTTCCTTTGGTTTTGCTCCTTTGATGTTGTTGGAGATGAGACCCCGACGATTCATTGGATTTTGGAAGGAGCAAACTCAAATTCATCGCTTTATTTTTCCGAGGAAGCTTCCATGCTGCACTGCAGTAGCATACCCGGGAAGGAAGCAGACACTTCAGCTGGAGTGAGAGCCCTTTTGGAAATTCCTTTTCCATCTCCTTCAGCAGCTGAGGGAGCTGGGTTGACGGAGCAGTGGGAGTTAAATCTTCGCATCCTGTATGGGCAAGCTCAGGCAGACAACGTTGTCCGAAGCTAGAACTGGGTAGCTACACGTAGGAATACAGATCCCCTCTTTCTGGGAATGAAGTATATTCCTGAGGCTCGTGCGAACCTCTGAAGGCAGCTATGGCTCTTTACATCCAACTATAATAGTCTGGCCTGTGTCCACTTCTGCCAGTGATCTCCAGCTAGGAGGCTGAGCGTGACTGCGTGGCTGCTTCTTTCAGGCCCATCTGCTCTGCTGTATCCAGCGCTGTCTCGCCTGGTATAAGAGCACTGTGCGTCTGTGCCAAGGAGCTGAAGATGATGAGGAGGAGGAGGATGTGGGATTTGAGCAAAAGTTTGAAGAGATGCTAGAGTCTGTCACACGACGAATGATCAAGAGCGAGTTGGAAGACTTTGAACTGGTAAATCAGGTTTTCAGCTTGACTCAGTGGAAGGAGACACCGAGTTCTTGTCAGGTTATGAAAAGATTTTTCACTTGTTTCATTTACCTCTTAGGATAAATCGGCAGATTTTTCTCTGTCTTCTGGTGTCGGTGTAAAGAATAACATCTATGCCATTCAAGTGATGGGAATCTGTGAGGTCCTGATTGAGTACAATTTCAACATAGGGAATTTCAGGTAAAACATCAAATCTGCAGCGTTAGCTGTGCTGGAATGCGCCTAGCTCTTCGGAGTACAGCCTCATTGCAAGCACAGGATAACGGTGCCAGTGCAGAATCGGAATCATGTTTTCTGAGTGTGAGCGCCTCGTGGCGCAGATATTCACAGAACCTCGGGGAGTGTCTTCCTTTTGAATGTCATGTGGTGTGGGAGGTGGGATGTGACATTTTGCAGAAGAGCAGGTCAAGGAGGAGTGGATGAGGTACACACTGTTAGGGAGGCAGGGAGATGTCACATGTCATGGTTTTATCATTTAGAAAGTGTCATTGTGTGATTTGGCAACTGAAGCTTCAAATGGGAAACTGTAAGACCGGATTTTCTCCATTAATGCTTTCTACTACTTTATTGCAGTAAGAACAAGTTTGAGGATGTCCTGGGCTTGTTTACATGTTACAACAAACTCTCTGAAATCCTGAAGGAGAAAGCTGGAAAGAACAAATCTACCTTAGGCAACAAAACTGCACGCAGCTTCTTGTCCATGGGTTTTGTATCTACTCTGCTCACAGCTCTGTTCAGGTGAGAAGCTGTCATATCTGGAGAAGCTTTAAGGCCTGTTCACAAGCTGCTTTTGTGCTGTCTGCATGCTGGCTGTCTTGTGCACTGCATACACGGTTCAGGCTTTTTTATTTCTGTACAAAGCAAAACAGCACTGGTGTGGAGAGCATCATAGTCCGGGCAGGGACCATAACTGTGCAACTCCTGGTACTGATAAACCAGCTTCCCTGGACCTTGCTTATGTCTTGTAAGACCTTGGAGAGTCTCTGCTCTTCCAGTAGTGGACCATTCCCCAGACAACACGCTGCAGCATTTGAACTCGAGTCCTCTATGGAACAGAGCTAGACATCCATTCAGACTGTGTCTGTTACAGTATTTGGAAAGGCTGGTGGAACTATCTTCCCAGTGTTCACTACAAGCTACCAAAACCAAGGGTCTTTTCCACCCTGAATTCAGCTAGTGATTTTATTTGGAAATGCATATTTAGATCTGATTGAATCTTGTAGGCCATCGCCGTGCGTTTCCAGTGCATCCTCAGTTCTCTGACAGAGCTCTTGATTCTTCAGGGATAATGCCCAAAGCCACGAGGAGAGCCTGGCGGTTCTGCGCTCCAGCACAGAGTTCCTGCGCTATGCTGTCAGTGTAGCTCTGCAGAAGGTGCAGCAGCTGGAGGAGACAGGACAAACTGATGGGCCAGATGGACAAAATCCTGAGAAGATGTTTCAGAACCTTTGCAAAATCACGCGGTGAGTCACTGTGACATGTGAAGACATCAGCCCTAAAAAGCAGCAATGCATTTGGGCGATTTTTGATTCTCAGGTGGGTTTTTGAAAGAATAATGCAGTCTATAACTGTTTCAAACAGTTATTATGACTGGGTTGAGATCATCGCCTTTCTTTGCTCCTGAGAAATCAAGTGGAGGCACTAGAGTTTCTGTGCCAGAGTGAGTGATACAGCTCTAATAACGGTACTTGGCCTGGAAGAACCAAATGCCATCAAACTCTCATTTTCAGCCTCTTTCTGACTTTTGGCTCATCGCTCATTGTCACAGAGGAGGTAGGGTGGTTACAGGCTGGATTCTTGAGGCTTCTAGGATGCACTGCAGTTAAAATTCACTTCTTGCTACAGTATACAATAGATGTAAAAGGGACACAAGCTTTAGAAAACATTTGTTTATAACTTTTGCAAGATGCTTGAAGACATTCATGCATCTAATCCTTTGGAAATCCAAGAATGTTAAGCATCTAAATGTCTTTTGGGGATCTAGGTCATATCTGCATGGGGTCTTTTCAGATCCCAGTCAGCAGAGAGCACAAAATGCAAATTACCCCTGCCATGAATAATGCCTGTTTTGTGTCTCGCCCCAAATAATGGAGGCTATTTTTGCTGCAGTCATTAGGACTACATGTGAGCTACATGTTTTGCGTGATTGGACACTGAAATAGAATAAGATCATCTGTGCAGGCGATAGAACTAATGAGAAGAAAGTAGAGGGAACAAAAAAGGGAAGAAGTGGGCTTAGGGTAGCAGGAAAAAGATGTTTGCCTACAAATAGAAAAGTCTCCTTTGGGCCAAACAATTTTGCTTTCTTCAAAGCTTTTTCACTCTGCTTTGCCTGCCTTTATCTTTCTGATTTCATTTATATTGAGCCCTATAGACATATCTGACATTTCACAGATTCAAACTGCTAAGAGAAAGGCTCTTTTTGTCACTGACAGATTTGACACCGTGGTCAGTGTTTGGGTAGTAGAAGGAAAGCCGGATGGAAGAAATGAGTGTATAAAGATGGACTTGAAATGGGATTGGAAGGTCCCTTGGCACCTGGAAAGAATTAAATTATTTTGCAGGAAGGATGTGGTAGCTGTTTTGCTGACATTGAAACAAAATCTTCTTAAAAATGGATCTCTTCTCCCTCCGCTTTCCTGTAGGAAAAAGACCTTCCAATTCAGTTATGTTACAAATACAATCCTAAGAGCAGCCTCTACGATTAGCCCTATTCTAGCTTTTGCACTGTGCAGCCAGCTTTACTGGAGCATGTGTTGTCAACTCCTCTCCTATCCCCTAGGGTTCTGCTTTGGAGGTACACTTCAATTCCCACCGTTGTTGAAGAGTCAGGGAAGAAGAAGGGCAAAAGCATTTCACTTCTGTGCTTGGAAGGGTTGCTGCGGATCTTCAACACGGTGCAGCAGCTGTACGCTGCCAGGATACCCCAGTTTCTACAAGCCCTGGGTAGGCACATCGTACAATTCTGCTCCTGTTTCCAGCCTTTGTGTTCCAGTGTGGGCAGGGAGTGACCCAGCGCCCTTTATCCATGAGTCGAGAGAGGGGTCTGGTCCTTTTATCTCAGTAACAAGGTGGGCTTAGTAGCATTGACTTTTCATGCCAGAGGCAAGTTCCAGAGAAATTTTTACCTGCTTTTATAGATCTCTCAGTCTGTCAGCAGAGGATAGTTGGGGTCTGATATAGCATTCGTCTATTTGAAGTTTGCCTTTAACACATTTTTGTGCTCACCACGGTTTTGCAGCCTGTATTCCTCCTCTAGCTGTGAGCAGTTGCAGTCTTTCCCACTTTTGGAAATAAATCCTGTATTCTGCTCTTGGCATTTAGCTTTTTTCTGCACCTCTCTGTCTCTGCCAGATATTACTGATGGTGACGCAGAAGAAACGGATATTAATGTCACGGAGAAAGCTGCCTTCCAGATCCGACAGTTTCAGGTAAGTACCACTGTGTGCTGCAAGTGTTCCAAAGCACTGGTAATTCTGGCAGAAAACACTGCTAGCTCTCTGTTGCTTGACCACAGGATTGAGTATGTGATAGCAACGGTGACACTGATTCACTGGCAGTTCCAAAAAGTCTCTGATCCCTAAGGAAACCTTCTTCAGGGTGCTGTGCAGAGCTGGATTAAAGTGCACATGTATTTACAGAGCCATAGAGTCCTTCGGTGCATTACTGAGTATCGTAGAAGTCACACTGAATCATATCCAGGCCTCTATGTAAGCGCTTATAACAAAAAACAGCACTTGCTTTTTAGAAGAGTCCTTTTTTTATATTCTTTGTCATTCTCCTTGTTGCCGATTCCTTTATCTACTGCAGCATCTGGTTATTTGCTTCTTAAAATGGCCCTGCAACAAGCGTGCACACTCTTTCCTTCCCATGATTAGAGGTCCCTGGTGAACCAGTTCAGCAATGCTGAAGATGACTTCAACTCCAAGGAAACGCAGTCACTCATCGTAGTTCTCTCCACTTTGTCCAAACTCCTGGATCCGGCCTCGCAGCAGGTGCTTCACAACCTTCGTGGGGTGGCAGGGATGGGTGTTGTAGCTCCAAGTGTAGGAAGATTATCAAATTGGGTCGATGTCCAAGGGCTCTGACACGTGTGCGTGTTCTGCCTTCTCCTGCAGACCACGTCACGTCAAAGTGACAGTTTTGTTACACTGTCAAGCATTCTCCTGCCTTATGCCTGCAAGGACAGTCAAGAACAAGTTGTCTTCCCACTCTGCTCCTGCACATTCTGGTCCTGCCTTTGGGCACCTGGAGTCTGAATAACTTGTTTGCCTGAGCAGGGATTCCTAACAGAGCCTCGTTGTGGTATGGCTCCCACATGGGAACAGAGCCAAAAAAGGCCAGCAGACTTGTGACCAGTCCAAACTGCCTGAGTGTCTAATTCCTTCCGTGCAAGGAGACATTTTCTAAAGTGCCCCAATTTTACAAGCTAGGGAGTACAATAAAAGTGTGCCAGAACTCTGGAGTCATTGTTTACCTTAAATTAAATGGAGCTGTTACTCTGTCCAAGGGAATGTATAGCCATTCCCCTTGTGCTGGATCTCAGCTTTTCACTTGTTAGTAGGTTAAGTGTCCCTTATGGAACTTCACAGAGCATGGCTGGGTGCCTTTCTGCCAGAAGGAGACTATCCTGGTCTCCCTTTGCTGTTTTTTGGGGGGGTTGGGGCTTTTTTTAATTATTATTGTTGTGCTTGGAATTCTGTTTCAAAGTCATAAAATCTTTTCTCCCCTTATGTAGTTCCTTCAGTTCCTGACTTGGACAGTCAAAATTTGCAAAGAAAATGCTCTTGGTAAGTAAGCGTTGGGGAACATGTTTAGATGTGATGTGTCAAGTCTAATATTAGACCCTTAGATGCTCTGCTGTTGCCAGTTCTGGTTTTACCTCTTTGTTACAGATACAGTCAGGTCCCATTCTGTGGCAGATGGCCGTGACATCGTGCTTATTACCACAAGTGTTAGGAAAGAAAATCCATCTCTATAAATATTAGCGTTGCTGAAGAAAGAGAAGACACTTACTTGACTCTCCCTCATTATTTAGCCCATCTGTCGCTCAAATCTGGATTTATACTCTGGAAAGATATTGCTCTTGCCAGAGTTTGTATTGCACTTCTTCAGTGCTTCCGGTCATCATTTTTCTATGAGCTGAGGGCTCCAGTGTGCCATACTTCTCCTTGCAGTATTACATGTGATGTCTGACATTGTAAACTCTGCTTTTGTAACTGCGGTATTTTGATAGGCTTTTCACCTACTGTGTACCATTTCTGGGAATGCAGACTGTTAAATCCATACTTAATCTGAGACTTTCCCTCACTGGATGTCTGATATTCCTAAATAGCTCGGGGAGCTCTGCACCTGGTAATGCGTTGTTTCCTTTTCCCTTCCCCACAGAGGATCTCTCCTGCTGCAAGGGTTTGCTGTCTCTGCTCTTCAGCCTCCACGTTCTGTACAAGAGTCCCGTCAGTCTGCTGCGTGAACTCGCGCAAGACATCCACGCTTGCCTGGGAGACATAGATCAGGTATGACGCAGAAGCAGCCGAACTCCTCATCACTTAGGGCCGTCAGAGCGGAATTGAGCGCATCTCTGGCACAAACTATGTGACAGCAGCTAAAGTTTTACTCACCAGGATTTGTTTTCTCTCCTCTGACCAGGACGTAGAAGTGGAGAGTCGGTCCCATTTCGCCATAGTGAATGCCAAGACGGCAGCTCCTACTGTCTGTGTAAGTCAAAATAGCGTGTATGGAACAACTTGTAGTGTCCAGAGCTGCTCTGCTGCAAGTGGCTCATAGATTCCTGTTGTGCCAAACTCCTCCAAGAACCTGTTTTGTTATTGGTGGTTCGGTCTTAGCTGCTGGTTCTGGGTCAGGCGGATAAGGTCCTTGAAGAGGTGGATTGGCTTATCAAGAAACTCACCAGTCTGGGATCAGACACATCAGGTAATAAAAGCGATTCATTTCTTACTGTTACGCATTTGTCAAAAACAGATGACGATAAAGAGCAAAAAGATATTTGGGGATTTTGAAGTACCATTTTCTGAGGGTGGGTTAAGCTCTCCCTTGAGCTGGTTTGACATGAACAACGTAAGATTGAAAGTGTTGTCACAAAATCCCTCCAGCGGTTTGTTTCCCCTGTGCCACACGGGTGCTTTGTGCACCAGATGCAAAGGTGGTCTTTTGTGCCTCCTACCTGCATAATTGGATTCGTTAGCCACACATTTACCAGGCATTCACCTCTTTCTTCTAGAAGACTCTTCTCAGGCATCAAACCAAAGCCAGGCACTGGAGAAAGGTGTGATTCTGCAGCTGGGAACTCTACTGACAGTTTATCATGAGCTGGTGCAGACAGCACTCCCTGCAGGGAGCTGTGTGGACACGCTGCTGAGAAGCCTAAGCAAGACATACGCAATTCTCACCTCCCTCGTCAAACATGTGAGTGCTACTCTGCTGACAGTGGGCTGCCTGGGATCTAAAAACTTTTTCCCCGTCTGCTACAGCAAGCTCGGAGTGACCCCTGGCAGCAGCCATGCTCAGGACTGCGCTGGTGATCTCTTGCAGGAGTCGAGTCCTTATTCTGTTGGCTTTCATGCCCTCAATTTCGTGACCTTTCTGCAGCAGTGATAGTTGTGACAGTGGAGATAAAGGACAGCTTCTCTCCAGCTGAATTTGGCTGCGCGTGGCTTGGAGTGTCTCTTTCCAGCCTATCGTGTAGGTTCCGCTACGCAGCTGTGGGCCGCAATGGATGACACCAGTAATGTTCTCACAGTCCTCAGCAATCCTGCCCCTGCATTCCTGTCTGAGGCTTGAAGCATCGGACCGGCGGGAACTGGGCTGTGAAAACAGGCCAGTGGAGCTAGTTTGAGACAAGGTGGTGAATTCCCTTAGCTCTCTCTCAGCTCTGGAATGCAGATTCGGCATCTGGGAGGTAGCAAGCCACTGGGGAGGATAGTTCTTGTAAATCCTGCCATCTCCGTTGTGCTGTTGGACGAGCTGCTTTCAGCCCTGCCTGGAAACAGCATACCTAGAAGAAACTCTCTCTGTTTTCCTTGCAGTATATCCAGGCTTGCCGCAGCACCTCAAATGCGATTCCAGGGAGGCTAGAAAAGCTGGTGAGTGTGAGCGAATTGCGGGAGGAAATGGCTCATTGCCTTGACTTGGGAGCAACACCAACCTCTGCTTCTTTGCAGGTGAAGCTCTCGGGTTCCCATTTGACCCCGCAGTGTTACTCGTTCATTACTTATGTACAGGTAAGGCCTAAATTAACTGTGGCAAAATCAAGAGTTAGTCCCTCTGATGCTAAGCCGTGTATCCACGGCAATACATGGGCACCTTTGGGGTTTATTAATCTTCTTGACACGATTTGACTTCCTTATATTTCAAGCTTTATTATGTCAACTAATATTACGACGTTTCAGCAGTGTTGGGACCAAGCATGTTGATTTCTGCTTGAGCAGGGAAGGACGAGTACTTGGGGAGCTGCTTTTTAGCTTTTATTTTCCCCTTCTCTGTTCATGTCTTTTTTTCTTTTTGGATGAGATTAATACTGCTGTTAACCACAATGGTGAATAAAGGTCAACAACACTGCAGTCATCGCAGTGTAAAGTAGCGTGGGTGCCAAAGACTGCAGTGCCAAAGATGGGATTTAGCTGTTTGGAGAGGAATTGGGTGCTTGAGTGAGGAATTGCAGAACAGACATGACATCCTGGGGAAGGTGTAGTGGTGTACAGAGCTACCGCTACTGGGGACTTCACACGAACATGTATGTCTGAATGTATAAATTATGAAATCAATTTTTCTTTCCTTCTTTTTTTGAGATTACCCCCCCATTCCCTCCTTCCTGTATCACTACCTTTCTGTCATCTAGCTGGGAATGCTGTCAGCTGGCCAGAGCAAAGACTTCTCTGACTTTACTTGGCTGGCCTTTCTTCTCTCATTACCCTCTAATGCCACGTCTTTTGGCGTCCTCCTTCAGAACATCCACAGCGAGAGCTTAAGCTTTGCAGAAGAGAGGAAAAGGAAGAAGAAAGAGGATGAAGCTGCTGCAGTCTCCACAGTCATGGTAAGACTGACTCCCTCTCTATTCCAACATGGGACATGGGCTGCCGTTGAACTTGGGATCGTACCTGAAGGTTGGCGTTACCTGTTGGCTTCACTGGTGACAAATTGTCATTCGGGCCTTTAAGAAAAAACCTAATTATCATTTGGGGCAAGCTATGAAATTACAGAAATGGGTTACTTTATTGGAACCAATACTGCACTCTAAGGTGTTTCTTAATTTTATCAGTACATTTAAACATAAAGTAGTGGATTCCACTACAGTAGGGCAGTTGAGAACAACTGGATGATATATGTGTGAGCACATGAGCAGGCTGGCAGGGTCCTGGTCTTTTCTGTCCTTTGTTTGTGCTCCCAGCCAGCGTTTCTTCTGTCTGGTCAGTTGTCCCAGACACTGCTATGATGTTAAGGCTTTAAAAGTCATGAGCATGATCTTCCTAGCTGTTCCCTGAGCGTATGGAAACGGGCTGAAATGCTGCATCTCCTTTTACCACGCTGTCACCACAGGGAACAAACATTGGTGGTGGTAAATAAACAGGGGAAAAAAGTGGTGGAACGGTGATGGCTCATTGCCTGGAAGGTGTGTGCTTGTGCTGCCTTTGCAGAGCGAGCTGGAGCAGAGGAAGTTTTGCTCGGATGCCTGTCAGGTGTATCAGGGCTGTGGACTGCGGGCAGACTACAAACCAATACACAGGACACCCTCACTGCAGAACCATAGTGGGAGTCCACTTTAAACCAGTAACAAACTGGCAAGGCTTGCTGGGGCAGGACTGGTATGAAGCATGGCTACTGAAGACACTTTTCTAAACTGGAGTAATTGTAGTCTTCATCTCACGCTACAGCATTGTGTCTTTTGGGGGAGTCTAAGCTACTGATATAAATATGGTGCTACGTTAGCGCAGGAGCAGGTGTGCCTGTCACTGATCACAGTCATTCAGGCTGTTCACTTCCAAATCTGACCTTTTGCCCTCCTTTCCGCATTTCAGGCTAAGGTGCTTCGGGAGACCAAGCCAATCCCGAATCTGATTTTTGCAATAGAGCAATATGAGAAGTTCCTTATCCATCTCTCCAAGAAATCGAAGGTAATGCAAAGCAGAGCTCTTGTGTGACCTGAACTGTGATGTGGTGGAGGGGTAGCGCAGTTCCACCTTTTAAAACCTCCGCTGCTGCTCCAATTAGGAAGGTGTAAGGACCCCTGCCACTCTGTCAGCCTTTGTCCAAGCTCCTGGCCCAAGACTACTGCCCCGCTGTCACCCTGGTACCAGCAGGTGTCAGTGGCAGTACTGCCTCTGACCTAACATTGTGTGGGGTTTTGGGTTGAGCAGATACTTACACACCTAACGCCACATTTCTCACCCCACTCCCCCCAGTTTGTTTCATAAGCAAGAGAGCAGCGCACCAGGATGAAATGCTACACGAGAGTGAGAATAACTAGTAACCAGTTGGCTCTTAGGAAAACGTAAATGCCCCACTGGATCACGTGACCTTTTGCGTCAATCCTGCATTATTACTGTGACGGACTCGGTCCAGGGGCCGTGCAAAGGACTAGGCAGGGTAGAAAACTAAACTAAGATGCTAATGGCTTAATGTTCTCTCCCCCTGGTTCCACCTTGGTTACCGCAGGTGAACTTGATGCAATATATGAAGCTAAGCACCTCCCGGGACTTCCGCATCAATGCATCCATGCTGGACAGCACGCTGCAGGAGCAGAACGCAGAGGATGCTGAAAACGAGCCAGACAACAACCAGGTCAGAACTCATTTATCTGCTGTTACCGCTGGGTTCCCCCTCTCTTGAGGCCAGCTGTATTTGCGACCTGTTCAGGTATACGTGAAATTAGGAGAGTCAGACTTCCCTGGGTTGGCGCTCACTTTAATACGAAGCTGATGGAGGGAACAGTGAGTCTGGCTAACGTCCCCTCCTCTCCAGCCCTCTGCCTTGAGTGAACTTTATGTCTGTATCTCTGGTCCTAGGGAAGTAAGATTGCTCTTAAGGCCTCATTGTTTGCCTCAGCAAGCAGAGAGGTCAACCAGCATGACCTTGGAGGACAAACTGGCTGGCCAGGATCAGACCTTTGCAGCATGACACAAAGTGGCTTTGCATCCAGGTTAACTTTTGTAGATGAAAAGCTCGCAGGGCAAATTCTGCAAGCTGGCATTCTCCTCAGGCCCCTCTCTTCTACGAGATAGTGCTGGTGAAGGTAGCGCAACCTGTACTGGATTAAAAAAAATACAGTTTCCTCTGCTGATTGTCCAGGTTTTTATTGGTGCTTCTCTCCCTATTTTCCCGAGTGTTTCAACAAGCCAAAACCCAGCATGAACAGTCCCTGCCCTGTGCCATTCCCAGCCTGTGGTCTGAGTTCCAGCACAAATTGAGGGGGTCCATGGGGAAAGCCTCAGCGGGTGAGAGGAGTCTCATATTCAGGTCATTTTGTTAGCAAGGAAAAAGAGCTAAATCCTGTTTTGCACATCTGGTTTCTTGCTTTAGATAAACACAAAAACAATCACTCTCTGTACTGCTACTCTCTCCTTCCCTATCCAGAGCAGCGCTGCAGAGCAGACAGATGAGAACGAGGAACCCAAAAAGAAGAGAAGGCGAAAAAAATAAAGCTGCCTCCTCCCACAGTGCCTGGTCTGTGGCAGACTCGCCTGGAGAACTGTGCGTATGGAGGCAATGGCTTGTTCTCTCTCTTGCCAAATACTTAGGACTTCTTCCTTTGTGCTCATGGGCGTGCAAGCAGCGCCTCAGGCCACCCTCTCAGATTTTACAGCCGGCTGCTGCGCTCAGAAGCGCCTCTGCTACTTGAATGTGCTGCTATCAAAATCTTCTTCCTCAGGAACATCCCGTCTTAAAGCAAAGAGGAAACAGAGGGACCAGGATCGGTCCTTGCCAAAAGATCTCCTTCTGAAAGGACAGTCAGGCTTGGGCGTGCTTGCTGGACAATTGTCATTCTGGCAGTCTAGCGTCATCATTTCTTCTCCAGCGAACCTTTGGTTATTTCAATTAGCTGATATATATCCAGTGCTTCTCCTGGAAAGACAATGGGACAATCAGTTCCCTTCATTCTGCAGTACACTTAGAGACTGTGTAACATAAGAGTGTGACGGTCATGATTTGCTTTAATTCAGAGCATGTAGCACAGAAAGCCCTAAATTTATTCAAACTTCTATTTTGCATGGTGGTGTGAACGCAGAAACCAGCACCAGTAGGAAGCTGGAAACATGAGTGGTTCTGCCTCGGAGTTAAAGCTTGCTGCTGCGTGCAGCTCCTGAGAAGCAGAGAGGTGACAGCTTCCTCGGGTGAGGCTGGTTTTGCTGTTACCTTTTTGCTGACCCTGACACGATGCACTTGTTTAATTTGCCTTGTTCTTGGCGAGAACACAAATTCTGTTTGTAAAAGCACCCTTTGCCTGTAAGACTCCTAATAAAGGTTACACCTAAGGGTGGAGCATCTGATGTGTTCAATGACTGAGAGAACAAAGCTGAGCGGGTGGTTCTTATCTGAGGAAACCGCTGCTTAAAAAGCCGCTCCCAGCCAAAAGTTAAAAATGGTTGTTTGCAGCAGTTTGAGTGTTATATTGAGTGCAGAGAGGGACAGCTGTGGACCTTGGGGAAGAAGGCAGCAGTGCTGAGGTGGTTCTCTGAAGAGAGATGTGCTAAGCTAAGGGAAGGGGGGAAGGAGAGAAAGCGGCAAAGACTGGAAAAGTTTGTGTCTGGAGGGCAAAATCTACAAGGCCATTCTTTTTCATTTCAGAGGAGCAATTCAGTCTTGGACTGAGTTAGAAGTGCACAGGAGGGCTCCTCTCTGAGGGGCACAAAGCAAATGCGTGTGTGCGGTAACAGCCAAGCCTGGCTCATCACTATCAGAAATACTTGGAAGCAGCAGGATGGAGAAAGGGAAGAGGGGTAGAGAGGGGCTGGCACCAGGGTGACGGGTGCCCAGTCCACCCATGACCCCTCTCGCTGGGTTGAGAAGCGAGGGGCTCACAGAGTTGCCCTCCGGGAAGAGCTGCTTAGGCCAAGTGCTCTGCCTAAGCCAGGGAGGGAAGTGCAGAGGGAATCACAGGGGATTTAGCTCATACGGACACCGCTCACCTTGAGGGATACCGTATTTCTTCTCCATGCCGGTTGGATTTGATGGCGTCACACAGTTCATGGTCACCTCCTTCCTTAAGCACTGGTCAACATCCACAGCGCTGAAGAAAGCCACTGACTGCGGCAGATCCTGGAGGCCCAGTTTGTAGGCAAACATGCATCTGGAAGAACAAGAGACCAGGTCAGGTGGTGCTACACATCGCCCTTAGCCTTGTCACACCTGGCTCTGATCAGCCACAGCATCACAAAATACCAGCCAACCACCGCTAACAGGTTACTCTGCACCCACGTCACTCCCCGGATGGAAGACAAGGTGCTTTTGAAGTCCTGGGTAGCAGGAGGGTCAAGTAGTGCTGAAGTCTACGTGGGAGGAAGAGAGCAACGGTACATTGAGCCTCCTCAAAGAAAGGAAGGATTTGGCCCTTCACTGCTGGCTAATCCTCCCAGGCAGAGCAGATGCTGGATTTTCCCAGCAGGATCCCCTGTGCTCGCCGGAGCCAGCACAAAGGCACTAACGTCAGGGCGCCTGCCCCCGCTGCGCCTGCCGCACCCGCACAGAAAAGCTGTTTGCTGTATCCAAGAAAAGCTTTGGCTGGCTCCCACAAAACCAAACACCCCACAGCGCCAGGAAGGGGATTGGGCAAAGCTGGCTGTGCCAGAGTCGGATCAAAGGGAGCCCTTTGAGGTGAAGAGCTTTCTAGGCTGAGCTTAACTTTGCACGGGGCGGGGAGGCAGCGGGAACACCCGGCGCTGCGGAAGGGGCAACAGCGCTGGTGCTCACAGCACAGACGATGAGCCGTGCCCCTTGCTGTCCCCTGAAGACAGGGGTAGGGGAGGGATGGGGACAGTTTCAGGCTCCTGGCTGCTCAAGGAAGCCCAAGGGCTGCTGCCAGGTGACAGCCGCAGACCTGACGGAAACGGGACACAATGCGCTTGCATCCTAGTGGAGCGGAATAGTTGGCCTCGTCTCTGCAGGAGCCAAAAGCTGACGACATCCCCCTCTTGCCAGCATGTTATCCCTGGAAATCAAAGCCAAGCTCCATTTATAGCCACCCGAGTCACGCATGAAGAACTGCAACCTCCAGCACTGCCAACTTCCCTCCAGCAGAAGAAAACTCCGCACCATCTCGGTGTGGGCAAAGCTAACCCCTTTGGTGTCACCCCAGCCTCCAGCTTGCTCTGTCCCACCACAGAGGCACTGGTGCTTGTCCCCAGGAGACACCACAGCCATCACATCTCACCTCGTGAGGAGGTTGGTGATCTGCAGGGCCAGGGCTGCCCGGTAGCGATCTTGCTCCTGGACGAGGTAGCGCACCTCATCGTGGATGCTGATGCAGAAGCGTCCGTTTATGTCGAACTCCTCAAAGAGCCACTTCATGGCGACCAGCATGAGGTGCAGGTAGTCGACGGCTGAGCTCTGCACCACCCAGTTCACTCTGCTGGTCAGAAACTGGTGGAAGAAAACACAGACAGATGCTAGAGGAGCATCAGAGTCCAGGGCCTGGTACCAGTACGGAAGAGCTCCTGGGAGAAGCCAGTTAAATTCAGGGCTGTTGGGTTTTCTTGATAGCATGCAGATAAAGAATAGGGGCAACGGGTTTCTTCATGGCTTCAAGTACCTACTGGGTCTCCACCATTTAAGGCGGGCTAAACTTAGGGTTGCTATTGGAGAAGACAAGCAAAGTTGAATGTTCAGCAGCACAGAGCCCCTTCCTTACCTCCCCCTTGGCCACAGCGGGCTCCAGGGCCCTGCTGATGTGACAGCCCAGCACGGGGGTCTGCGGGGACGGGGATAAGGCGATGCTCTCCAGCTTGTTGAACATTTCGGACTCAGTGCCTCCAGCCCACAGTCGGTGCCGCACCACATCCCACTTCTTCCTCCGGGACCTGGTGGGGCAGAGGGGAGGTTTGCTGGAAGCAAGGGATGAGGCTGCGAGCCCTGTTTGAGAGCCTCAAATGCTTTGGGGCAGCCAAGTGAGCCCCTGCAGCCTCCTGCTGCTAACTGCTCGCTGGGAGAGAGTGGAAGCCTCCAGATCAGACCAACTCAGCCCTTGGAGAGCAGGGAGGGAAGATCAGGACCATCCAACCCCGTTTCCCTTTGCCCACGGGGCTCCAGATCCCTCTGCTTCTGACCCCAGTGCCACCAGAGCCACGTGGGGTCAGAGCATCTCACCTTTTCATGGCTTCCCTCTGGAGCCGCTGGACATCCTGGACCGACACTGATCCATCCTCTGCCCTGTCCACAGCCAGGCCCAGCTCCCTCACCAGCCACTCCCCGTCCTCAGAGAGATGAAACCTGGAGAGAAGAGTGATCCACATGCAGGTCCCATGGGACAAAGCCGCCATCCCCATCCCCGCTCACCCTCTGCCTCCCCAGGCAGCACCCACCTCCGGACACCCTTGGTGACGGCGTACATCTGCTGAGCCTTCTCACGCGCCTGCTGTTGTGTCAGCCGGTGGTTGAACTGCATCAGCAGCCGCTCGGCGAAGGGCTGCCCGGCCCCATAGATGCGCCCATAGTTGAAGACTTTGGCGTGCTCCCGGCTGATGCCCACCGTGGTGGCCGTCTTGCTGTGCAGGTCTGTGGCGTTGCTCTTCTTCCCCTGCAGAGTCATCCAGCCAAAGGCCGTGCAGCCTGCCAGGAGAGGAGCGGGGCTTGGACGCAAAACAGGACCGGGCTCAGGGGATCACCCCGCTACCCAGCACACCCATTCCCTGCGGCGCAGCCCCAGCTCACCGTGCATGCCAGCAAAGTGCGCCTCGCCAAGGACAGCAGCTATCCAGAGCTCCTGGGAATCCACATCTGCACCCACCAGGGAGTAGCCAGGTGGCACCTGGACCATGGCTTTCAGCTCGCTGCCCACCCGGTCAGCCTGCAGGACACAATACCCAGCTCAGCGTGAGCCCTGCACCTCCCTCTCCTCCTCCACAGCACAGGGGCGGTCTTCCTCCTCCTGCCGTGGTGTGCCAGCACGGCACTCCCCAGGCCCTAAATTCTGCTCTGAATGTCAGAACTGGGTTTAACGCCCGCATGAGGCATCGATCATTTGGTTACTCTCTCCCCAGGCTCCTCCAGCATGGAGGAAGCGAAGCTTGGAGAAGGACAGAAAGCAGTGCTACACTGCTTGCTTCTCCTTTCACCAAGTTTTCAAGCTCAGGAGCTTCCCCTTTCCCAAAGTCAAAGCACATCAGCAAGAGAAAGGTCCCAGCACCAGCCCTGCCACCTCAAACCCCAGCATCCGGCCCCAACTCCTATTTCCAACCCAAGCTGCTCCCACCAGTCCAGAACACACAGAGGGTGCCCCAAAACACCCTTGCAAAGACCCAAGCATGGCCGTACCCGCGCGTTGCTGGCCGTCAGCCAGGTGGGCTCCACTGCCCGGCGGGTGATGGTACCTGCAGTCACCACCTGTGGCAGAATGGCTCCATAATCATCCTCCTCGTTATAGTCAGGGTGCCTGGGACAGAGGCGAGAGTGAGCATCATGCTTCAAGAGCCTTCCCAGAGCAGCGCAGAAGAGATCGTGGTCCCGGTTCGGACCATTCCTCCCTATACCTGGTCACCACGCGAGGCAGCTCCCCTTTCTTCAGCCACACCACCATCTGGGAACTGGGAGGACATGCAGCAGGTGAGATGCTGAACACCCCCACATCCACACAACCTCCCCCGGCCACAGCGCAGCCTCTGCCCACAGGGAGGTCACGATTCAGCTGAAGGCAGCTGCTTACCTGATCCGCTTGTGAGCGTTCCTCCAAAACGAGATCATTTTGTTAATCTCAAGGGCTCTGGTCCCGTGGGTGCGGCCAACGGCAGCCCGCAGGGTGCCATCCTCCATCTGGGGCAGGAAATCCTTGGCAAAAGGGCTTCCCACGTTGTTAGCGTTCCCGTCCTTTAGCAGCAAAAGAGGTGCCAGGGCTCAGCATGCCACTGCTCAACATCAATAAAGCTCTGTGCATCCTCCTGCCCCAGCCACAGATGCCCTTCCACCACCCTATCCCATGGGACAAGATCCCAGGAGTCCTGGGAGTCCTGCAGCACCCAGGTGAGCAGAGAGGTGACATGGTTGCGCAACAGGACCAGGGGAGCTGGGATGTGGGGTGGCCAGGAAGCCTCAAGGAAGAGCCCCAGGAGCACCCAACTTACCTTGTGAGGCAGCTTGAAGAACCAGCACCCCGGGATGTTGACATCATTGTAGGGACCATTGCCATGGTGGTACAAAGGCCGGCTCCTCATATCCGCTGGCTCGCACAGCTCATCCATCTCCTCCTGTGATCAGCAACGCCAGCTGATGTCACAAACCCATCCTGGCACAACTGCAGGGGGAAATCAAGGAAAGAGGGACCAATCCGCCACCCCATCCCACTGGAAACCTCCTTTACCTGCGCTAGGGTCTGGTCTGCTCTGCCCATTTTCTGCTCCATATCCACCTCCAGCTGGCTCAGCTCCTCCACCTGCAGCACAGAGGGACCGTGGGGGGGAGCTGGGTCAAAGACCACTTCTCCAGTGATTTAACACTTATTAAAGGAAATTTTACTTTCAGTCCCCAGAGCCACACACGGGACTGGTTTTCACATGCACACAGGAGTAAGCCCAGCCCCACATCTCCCTCCCACTGAGGGACCCTCCATCCCTTCCGTCACCTTCTGCCACATTGTGCTGCCGTCCATCACCAGCAGCTCATCCTCCACGGCAGCATCCAGCCCCGGGGGCTGCTCCTTGCCTTTCTCCAGGCAATGCTGCCTGTACAGGTACTCGATCACCCTGGCAGGGGAGAGGACAGGGCTCACACACCCGCAACGAGGACGGAGATTCTGGAGCAGCACCCGGGCAGGGTGCTGGGAAACTCCCAAGCCCCCGCAAGGGGCAGCCCCCAGCTCGGCACCCCGCTACATCTCCCTCACCTGTGCGGGCAGGGAGGGCCCTCTGCCTCCAAGGGGGCTGCCAGCAAATTATCCTGCCGCCCCGGCACCAGGTAGCCCCAGCCATGCTTCTCCGAGTAATGGAGGGGGAAGCCATCCCAGGCCAGGCGCATCAGCTTCGGCGTCACCCTCATCTGCAGGCTGATGAGGCTGGGTCCCGGCACCCACTCCGCCTCCTCCAGGCGCGGGCACAGCTTGCGGTACCAGCTGGGGAGGAGCAGGGATGGGTCAGAGAATGCAGAGCAACCCTTGGGGACACCCAGGGTCCCCAACTCACCCTGGGTGGCCCGGCAGGTGCTGGAGTCTCTTGGGTTGCAGGGCAACTGTCTCCTTCAGACGCTCCAGGCAAACCCGGCTCGCGGGGGCTTTCAGCTCCTCATCCTCACCAGGGGGGCCAGGGTCTGGTGGGGGAAAAGAGGACTGGCTGGCAAAGAACCCTCCTGACGCCCTGCTGGGGACAGGGACCTCGAGCCAACCTCCGCCATGCACCTCAGCATGGGGACACAGGCCAGAGATGCTCCACCCTGCCAGTGCCAACGATCCACAACCCTTCGTCTGGGTGCCCACGGGAAGGCATCCCTCAAGCATCCCTCATCCCCAGGGACCACCCATGCCCACCTTCCTGCCACTCCTGTGTGGACTCATCTGCACCCGCCACCGCTGCGGAGGCTTTGTTGTTCTTGTCCTGACCCTTCTTCTTCTTCCCTGGATTCTTCTTCTGCTTAAACTCCTGCGTGTCCCACTCAAGGTCCCAGAGCCAGGGGTCATCCTTGTACCTGCCGACACACTGCTGTTACACCGCAGCTTTGCTCCCATCCCCAGCACTGTTCCCCAGGGACCACCCAGGATTTGGCCTCCATCCTGCAAGCGGCACGACCTGCTCCCCCAGCCCAGGGGTACCTGTCCTCATGCAGCAGCTGGCATGCCTCATTGGCCAGGTTCATCAGGGACTTCTTCATCTCCTTCTGCAGCTCCTCATAGATGCCCTGAGCATCATCCAGGTACCTCTTCCAGTTCCCATTGACAGGCAGGTAGGACACCCCCATCTCCAACATCCCTGCAAACGTCACAGGGTGGGGACACCTAGAGCCCAGAGCAGCAAGGAATTAGATGTCTGTTGGAGGGAATTTGCCCTGGAAGCAGCAGACTACAAGACACAAAGGTGTCTTCACCTAGAGTTTCCCAGCCCCACATGTAAATTGCTCTTCCCCTAAAGCCCCCTGTATCTTCTGCCTGCCCCACATGTAAATTGCTGCCCTAAAAACAACGCCCCACACTAACTCCAAAGCTGCATCTCTCTGCTCTGCCCCATTGCCTGCTCACCTCCTCCTCCAGTCACACTGTGCTGCCGTTTATTCCTTCTCCCCTGCAAAGGGGGGTTTCCACCTGAAAGGGGGTTCAGGGCCCCCCGACCTCCCACCACCACCCCAAGGACAAGAGGAGCCGCATCCCACCCCCAGGGGGACCGCAATCCTCCCCGCTGCCGGCCAAGACCACAGCCAACAGCAGGCAGAGCTCGGCGGCTCTCACCTCTCCATGAAGAGTGGCAGCTGCTCCTGAAACACCTCGTGGGTGGCCTGGACATCACGGGCACAGTACGACATCAGGTCCTGGGGGTAGAAGCAGGTGAGAGCAGGCAAAGCAGCCACCCACCCCCCTGCCAGCATGGCACAAGGCACCGGGGCTGCAGGACGATGTGGGATGTCACAACCCCACACACACCCAAAACCCTTTTAAGAGAGGGGAGCAAAATGGAAACTACCCCAGCAGCTGCTCCTGGCCTGCTCCCATCTCCAGCTCCCACTGCGCGTTGGGATGACCACCCGCACCTGGAAGTGACTCCTGATGTCATCCATGGTCCCTTTCACAAAGAGCTCCCGCGCCTCCTTCTCCAGCGGCTCCCCACCGACGTACAGCGCGTGCACATCTGCCAGGTTGTTGATGCTGCTGACGTGCACCCAGTCCCACGAGGTGATCTGCGAAGGAGAGGGGGGGTCAGACAGTGCAGGACGAGGACTGGCTGCAGCTGAGATCCGGAGGGGTAAAGGATGCCACTGCTCCAGTTTAAACCAAGGCCAGGTCATCTGAAAGGCACTGGGAGCGATTCACCCAGCAGAGCTGCTCCTGTACCGGGACTACTCTGCTGCTGACCCAGGAGCAGACGGTCCCGGTACAGGAGCAAATGGTCCCCTGTCACCCACCCCACAGCTCCCTTACTCACAGCTGGTCCTTCCGTTTTGCTGCGCGTTTTCTTGATGTGCTGCTTGACCTGCTGCAGTCCCTGCTTCTTGCCGTGCTTGGCAGCCATCCAGAGGCTGCGCTGGAAGCCCGTCAGCCCCGAGATGGCCATGTGCATGCTCATGGTGTCCAAGAAACGCACCCGGGAGCCCTGGGACACATCGAGAGGAGAGCAGTTTTGGGATGTGCTGGAGGAGAAACACACTGCCAAACGTCCTGCAGCTGCCAGCAAACACAGCCATGTGTTACAGCGCTGCAGGTCTCCTGCTTAGGCTGTTTTGGTCAAGGCAAAGCTTCGACACTCAGCACCCCTCTTCTGAAAGCCAAGAGCGTCCCCAGTGCAGGCTGTCAGCTGCTGGAAGGCTCCTAGCACGTCCTCAGCTGCGATGCTGCAGCCTCCAGCAAACTTACGGGGTATGAGAATATAGAATCATAGAACAGTTTGGGTTGGAAGGGACCTTTAAAGGCCATCTAGTCCAACACCCCTGCAGTGAGCAGGGACAGCTTCAACTAGATCAGGTTGCTCAGAGCCCCGTCCAGCCTCACCTTGAACGTTCCCAGGGATGGGGCATCTGCAACCTCTCTGGGCAACTTGAGACAGTGTTTCACCACCCTCAGTGTAAAGGATTTCTTTCTTATACCTAGTCTAAATCTCCCCTCTTTTAGTTTAAAGCCTTTACCCCTTGTCCTGTTGCAACAGGCCCTACTAAAAAGTTTGTCCCCATCTTTCCTGTAGGCTCCCTTTAAGTACTGAAAGGCTGCAATAAGGTCTCCCCAGAGCCTTCTCTCCTCCAGGCTGAACAACCCCAACTCTCTCAGCCTTGCCTCATAGGAGGGGGGCTCCATCCCTCTCGTCATTTCTGTGGCCCTCCTTTGGGCCTGCTCCAACAGGTCCATGTCTTTCCTGTGCTGAGGGCTCCAGAGCTGGATGCAGGACTCCAGGTGGGGTCTCACCAGAGCAGAGTAGAGGGGCAGAATCACCTCCCTTGACCTGCTGGCCACGCTTCTTTTGATGCAGCCCAGGATGCAGCTGGCTTTCTGGGCTGTGAGCGCACATTGCCGGCTCATGTCCAGCTTTTCACCCACCAGCACCTCCAAGTCCTTCTTGGCAGGGCTGTTCTCCATCCCTTCACCCCCAGGCTGTATTGATACCCGGAGTCACCCCAACACAGGTGCAGGACCCTGCACTTGGCCTTGCTCAACTTCATGAGGTTCACAGGGGGCCACTGTTCAGGTCCCTCTGGATGTCATCCCATCCCTCAGGCACATCAGCTGCGGTCATCTGCATACTTGCTGAGGGTGCACTCAGTCCCACTGTCTACGCCACTGATGACGATATTAAACAGCACTGGTCCCAGTACAGACCCCTGAGGGACACCACTTGTAACTGATCTCCGCCTGGACATTGAACCAGCGACCACTATCCTCTGGATGCAACCATCCAACCAATCCCTCATCCACCCAACAGTCTACCCATCAAATCCATCGCTCTCCAATTTAGAGAGAAGGATGTGTGTCAAAGGCCTCACAGAAGTCCAGATTGATGACATCTGTAGCTCTTCCCTTACCCACTGATGTAGTCACTCCATCATAGAAGACCACTAGGTTGGCCAGGCAGGACTTGCCCTCGGTGAAGCCATGCTGGCTGTCTCGAATCACCTCCCTGTCCCCCACGTGCCTTAGCACAGCTGCTAGGAGGATCTCTTCCATGACCTTCCCAGGCACAGAGGTGAGGCTGACAGCTTGGTAGTTCACAGGGTCCTCCTTTCTGCCCTTTTTAAAACGGATGTAATGTTGCCTTTTTTCCAGGCACTGGGGACTTCACCTGACTGACATGACTTTTCAAATATCGTAGGAAGTGGCTTCACAACTGTATCAGCCAATTCCCTCCGCACTCTGGGATGCATCTCATCAGGCCCCATAGATTTCTGTACGTTCCTCAGAACCTGATCCTCTTTTACAGTGGGAGGGGCTTTGCTCCCCCAGTCCCTACCATATGGTCCATCCACTCAGAGGTGTGGGGAGAGGCTGGCAGTGAACAGCGAGGCAAAAAAGCTGATGAGTACCTCAGCCTTCTCCTCATCCACTGTTACCAGTTTTCTGGGGCACTTTCTTGGACCTTCCTTTTCTGGCTGACATACCTGTAGAAGCCCTTCTTGCAACTCTTTGCGTCCCTTGCCCCAGCTGCGCCTTGGGCTTCCTGACCTCATCCCTATAGCAGCATACTGATACTATTCCCAGGATACCTATCCCTGCTTCTGCTGCCTGTGCATCTCTTTCTTGCCCTTTAGTTTGACGAGCAGGTCTAAACTCAGCCATGCTGGTCTCTTGCTCTCCTTTCCTGACTTCTTATGCCTGGGGATCGAGAGCTCTTGCACTCTAAGGAAAGCATCCTTAAAGATCTGCCAGCTNTACCTGTAGAAGCCCTTCTTGCAACTCTTTGCGTCCCTTGCCCCAGCTGCGCCTTGGGCTTCCTGACCTCATCCCTATAGCAGCATACTGATACTATTCCCAGGATACCTATCCCTGCTTCTGCTGCCTGTGCATCTCTTTCTTGCCCTTTAGTTTGACGAGCAGGTCTAAACTCAGCCATGCTGGTCTCTTGCTCTCCTTTCCTGACTTCTTATGCCTGGGGATCGAGAGCTCTTGCACTCTAAGGAAAGCATCCTTAAAGATCTGCCAGCTCTGTTCTGCTCCCTCATCCCTGAGGGCAGTTACCCAGGAGGTCCTACTGACTAACTCCCTGAAGAGCTGCAAGTTTGCTTTCCTAAAATTCAGTGTCCTGACTTTACTCTTCTCCTCACCCGTATCCCTCAGGACTACAAACTCCACCAGCGCATGATCACTGCAGCCCAGGCTGCCTCCAAACTTGACATCAGCAATTAGCTCACTTGCATTGGTGACCAGCTGGTCCAGTAATGCACCCCCTCCCGTAGGGCTGTCTATCACCTGGCTTAAGAAGTTGTCCTCAGTGCATTCCGGGAGTCTCGTGGATTGCCTACAGCTCACTGGGCTACTTTTCCCACAGATGTCAGGGTGAAGTCCCCCAGCAGGCCAAGAGCCTGTGAGCATGATGTCTCCTGCCACTGGAGTAAGACTTTGTCAACAGGCTCCCCTTGACCAGGCAGCCTGTAGTAGACACCAACCACACAGTTCCCTTTGGTGCCTCAGTCTCCAGTTCTTACCCATAGGGTTTCACCCAGCTCATGGCTATTCTTCAGTCAGCTCTTCACACTCTATCAATTTCTTGACGTAGAGGGCAACCCTTCTGCCCCTCCTTCCCCCCTGTCCCTTCTGAACAGACTGTAGTCTGTGGCTACTGCTAACTGCATTCCAGTCGTGGGATTCGTCCCGCCAAGTTTCAGTAGTGGCAACTACGTTGTAGCTTTCTAGTAGACGACTGGCTTGCAGTGTCTCCTGTTCATTGCCCATGCTGCGTGCATTGGTGGAGAGACACTTCAGCTGGGCTGTCAGCTGTGTCACCTCCTTAGAGGAACATCTCTTAATTCCTTTGGGGAATCTCTCCTTCTAAAGGGATCCAGCCTCAACCTGTTCGGTGGGACAAAGCAAGCACAATCTTGGGGTATCTGTGCAGAACAGCATCTGCTAAAATAACCCTGAAAACCCAGCACAAATGACTATCCAGGTAACGAATTGCAGCTGCTGGCACAAAGCAACGGCACCGCAGATTACCTGGATGAGGTACTGCTCCTTGATGAACGCCCGGTCAAAGGCCACGTTGTGCCCCACCACCACTCTCTCTGGCCAGTCCTGCTTGCCCGCACAGCCGGCACCAGCTGGGCTCTCCAGGGGAATGAGGTCGGCCAGGGTGAGGTGGCTGGACCAGGAGTATCTCTGCTCCAGCAGCCGCTTGCTGCACCACGAGTACCTGCGGATGACACGTGGCACCCCACCACTGTCAAAAATAAAGTAGGGGCTCCCAGGACCAAAAGCACCCGCTGTGACACAGGGTGCTGAGCAGAATCCCACCCATGCGAGGGAGGTGACTGACCCCGGGGAGCGCTGCGTTCGCTAACCAGGACACAGGTCCCACATCCCAGACCTGCGCTTCAGGGCTTTGCCGTGTTTTTCCCCACAAGCTGGTGGTGGTTTGCAGGAAGAGGCTCCACCCAGGAGCATGCCCATCCTTCCCAAAACTGTCCCCATTCCCTCCGCAACCCCAAGCATCGCCGCCAGCACCGCATCTCACCAGGCATGCGGTGAGACTGCCACGGCCAGCGTCGGGCAGTGGCCGTCAGCCACGCACACCTCCACGTCCAACACCAACGCCCGCTCCTCGGGGAAGTCCACAGCTTCCTCTTGCCCATCGGGGCCGTAGCGGGTCCAGCCAAGCTGCCATGCCCACTGTGGGGGCATGGGGGGCAGCTCACACCGCAGCAGCTCGTTGGCCGCCTCCAGGTAGGGTAAGCTCTGCTTCTGTGCCAGGAGGCGAAAATGCTCGTCGATGTTGTCCCCGTACATGCGAGGCAGCTGCAGGTCCACGTCGGGGAGCGTGGAGGTCTCCTTGCCCCACAGGTCGTGGCGTTGCAGGTGCTCCACGCTCCTCTGGATCTCGGCCGCTGAGTAGTGTACCTGTGCCCCCCGGAAGATCTGCTCGTGGAGGGTCTTGGACAGCATCTGGATGTTGAGGGGGTTCATGCGCCGCTGGTCCTTGGCAGGCTCCTGACCCACGCTCTCCGGCAGCGGGCGGCTGGCGGAGGAGCTGGAGGCACATCTCCGGGGCTCGCAGCCCCTCACCGACCTCCTCCAGGGAAAGCGCCTCATCCTGCCCCCCTCCCCTGCGCTGGGGACCCCCGGCAGGGGCTGCTCCCCCCGGGGCGGCTGGAGCTGCAGGGAGAGACAAGGGCGAGGGGTGAGATCACCCCCGGCAGCCGTGCAACCGCCCCCCTGAGGAATGACCGCCCCCCCGAAAAATGCACCCGTGCCCCCCCGCATGCAGACAACCCCCACAGCCATGTACAACCCCCCACAGCCGCGCCCCCCCTTACACACGGCCTTGCACCCCCCCATAGCC
>VZSF01000547.1:0-81521 GCA_013398295.1 Chionis minor
ATTCCATTAATTATGTTATGATGCAATTAAGCATTTCATTTCCTAGCTATTAAAGCTTAAATTATTTATTAATAATTACAGATCATTAACTGATAATGTTCACTCGCAGCTTGGGAGCTGAATAATTCATCTACTTTGACTGAGTGTGTCGTGTCCCCCCCCCACCCCTTGACATTTGTCTATAAGTTTTTTCTCTAAGTTTGGACATTTGGTTCCCAGCTGGGGGAAGAACCATGACCTCCAGCAAACTCCGGTGCTTGTGGGGGGAGCACAGCCAGGTGTCACACCCCCCCCCCCCCAAAAAAANCCAAAAAAAAAAAGTGCACAAAGCCCCTCATGGGCCCCCCCAGACCCTTTTCCAGCCTGTCCTATGGCTGGAGTTGGAGGAGCCCCGTGATTCACCCTCCCCTCCTTCAGGATAGCAACAGCCCTTTTGGCTTTCTGAAACATTTATTAGCATAACCAGTGCAATAATAATAAACCCACCATGATAATAATAAGCGAAGCGGCTCAGGAGGACGAGTTCTGGGATCGCAGGTCATTAGTTGGAGCTGACGATGCTTTTGGAAACGATGGTGGTGTGTCCCGTGCCCTGTTCTGGGCAGCGGCCACACCTGCTAATGAGGGTATTTTCCCCAAGAAGCTCAAAAACGGTCCTTTTCTTTACACGGTGACCTTGTGAAAGGCAGATTCAGTGCCGGGAGGGGGAGCTGGGTGTCTCGGGGGGCGGATAACCGAGGGCTTTTCCGGCGGGAGCAGGGAGGGATGCGCCTGGGCCCGGCACCGTGGTCACTTCCCGCAGCCAGGGAGGAGCATCACTGAGCTCGGAGACGGACGATACGTGGTAATTGCTAAATAGCTCAATATCTAACAGGAAATTACCTTGCCTCGCGGAAACGTTGCAACAGGGTGGTTTATTGAATGCTATTGTAGATTCGGAATTCTGGTGCTGGTTTTTTTCTTCATGTATGTGAGTTTGTGAGGATCTATTCTGACGAAGGGAGGAGGAAGGAACAGGGGAGAAGGGAAAACGAGAGCTGTGCCGTGTCTTCATAGCATCAGATAACTAAACGGATCAGGACTTTCCACTGGCGAGGGCATTAGACACGGATGCTGAGCACCTGTGCTCTATTTCTGGCCTGGCCATCAAATTCCTGCAGGACTTTGACCCATTTACCCAGGGAGAAATGAAGCAGATAAAGCAAATCAGAGCTAATATTTCCCAGACGGTGTGCGGGCAATGGAGAGGTCGCACGGGAGCTCTCTCCAAGGACTGAAGCGGTGCTTTCCAGAGCAAGGGCTGGCTCCAAAAATGTATCTCTCTTCAAACAGCCAGTGGTTTTTCTGGATAGGTCTTGAAGGGTCTAACTGGATGTGGGACACAGGGAGAGGCGGAGAGAGAGGAGCAAATGTCTTCCCTGCTTTGGAGAGAGGTGTCCAAGCGTGCAAAGACGCCATCACAGAATCATAGAATGGCCGGACTTGGAAGGGACCTTAAAGGTCATCTTGTTACAACCCCACTGTGATGATTTGCCTAAGGTCGTCTGAGATGCACCCAGCATCTCCTCCCAGTTCCCCAGCATCTCCTCCTGGTCCCCCAGCATCTCCTCCCAGTCCTTCAGCATCTCCTCCCAGATACCCAGCATCTCCTCCTGGTCCCCCAGCATCTCCTCCTGGTCCTCCAGCATCTCCTCCCAGTCCTCCAGCATCTTCTCCTGGTCCCCCAGCATCTCCTCCCAGATACCCAGCATCTCCTCCCGGTCCCCCAGCATCTCCTCCCAGTCACCCAGCATCTTCTCCCGGTCCCCCAGCATCTCCTCCCAGTCCCCCAGCATCTCCTCCCAGTTACCCAGCATCTCCTCCTGGTCCCCCATCATCTCCTCCTGGTTACCCAGCATCTCTTCCTAGTCCCCCAGAATCTCCTCCCAGTCACCCAGCATCTCTGGGCAGTGCGGTGGTGCCTGGGGGTCTGGGTGTTCCCCAGGGAGCAGCTCCCACTGCCCGATCCTCCTGGCCAAGAAAATAAGCCCGTGAGAAAAGAGCTTCAAACACATGGAGCAGTAAGAGGAGGGTGGAGGGGAGCTTGGATAGAGTCCCCCTTTCCTCCATGCCTCGGGGGAAAAAATAAAATGCACTTCACTGTAACTCAATTAATTAGTTAATGCTTGTATGGCACTTTTGAGCTGCAAGGAGTGAGGTAAGGGCTCGGCGTTATTACTGGTAACTCGGATGATCGATGGTGTGTGCGGGGTGAGCTCAGCGCCGAAGCCGTACCCAGCGGGGAGGGAGAGGCACCCTTTTTTCAGCCCAGAAATGCTCTCAGCTTCACCCAGTGAGTCTGGAAGTGCCGGAAAAAAGGGAGAAGGAGGAAAAAAGAAAAAAAAAAGAAAAAAAAAAGACGGCGCTTAGAAGAGCTTGTTAGCTTTGTAAGAAGGCATCGTTCAATCAAACAGAGCGAAAGCTTTTTACTATGGTAATCGCTCCCCACCGGCAAAGCTCACAGGAGCGAGGCTGAGCCAGGCTGGTTAAACTGGGTATGGAATGAGGCACCACCAAAAGCAAAGCTCTGCAGCTTCCCAGCGGATACCGGTGGGTCCCCTTGCCGCGTCTGGGGGGACGCGAGGAGCCGCGGCGATGGCCAGAAGAGGCACGGGCAGCCTCCGCTGTCCCCGGGGACTTCTGCAAGGCGGCCGTCATCATTTTGGGGATGAATTCTCTCTTTGGAGCACGAATTCACCTGGGAAATGCGTATCTGGTGGGGAACGTAGTGACCCTTTCTGAGGGGTGGGCGGGATAAAAGGTATCCCCACTAAAGAGCAATTTCCCAGCCCTGGTGCAGCGCAGTGGAAGGGAAGGTGGCAGCAAAGAAAAAGTGTGTTTTTGCAGTTAATTAAGTGAAGCCCGGGTATCTGAGCTGAATTCCATACACTTACATAAAACTGTATATAAGAGTAGGTGTTTGTATAAAACACCTATAAAATGGTAGCGTTTCCTTACTGCCTGGTGGGTCGTTAGCAGACCCGCGTCGGGAAGGGCTCTGCTTTCCCAGGCAGCGGCTACAAATTTTGATATTTTCTTTTCCTGCTTCAAATAAGGTTGTAAAACTCAAATCTCAGAAGTTCTTCAGGAGGCAGGAACGGAAAACAGAGAGCAGCTTCTTTGGTCAAACAGGTAGCTCCCTGCAAAGAACTGGATATATTTTTTGTTTCCTGTCTGGCTTTTGATACTTCTTACTATCAATTAACATTTCAAAATGAAAAGTCATTCTCGGCAGAAAAAGCCGGAGGTCTCAATTTGAAAGCATCAGAGTTCGACTTTCTGATTATTTCAGCTCTTTTTCTCTTGTAACTGGGGGAGAATTCATTGAAACAGATCCTTTTCAGCACTGATTTCTGCCTCTGATAAAACAGTATTTTTTAATTAAAGGAAAAATTACCAGTGGTGAGGCTCCATTTGCTGGGGAATTTAAAGAGGGCCTGTTGCAGCGATGGGGACAAAAAAGGGAGAACAGGAGGGGGAAGGAAAAAAGACCTCGTGGGTTGAGATAAAGACAGTTTAACAGAACCGGAATGGAAAAGGAAAATAAGAATATAAATAATAATAATAGTAAAAGGATATACTAAATCAATGACACAGGGACGGTGCTGCTGGCTCCCAAAGAGACGGGGAGGAGCAGGACGAGCCATGGTCCAGGTAGCAGGGAGCATCCCCGGCCAGAAACTACCACTTCCCAAGAGATTAGGGGTGCGACGAGTCGGGAGTTTACACTCATTTTTCCTCGTATAACCCAAATCTGATGTGAGCTGGTCCATTTGTACAGATGGGGATGGCACGCGGACGCAGTGCGCTGGCCCCAGCGCTACCCTCTCCTCCGCACCTGCGCAATCTGCCGTGCAGATGCGTTGCTAAAAACCTCGGATCTTTAAAATGATTCCTAGCAATTTTGATGCATTGAGTGAAGGGGAGGGAAGGATGAAATCGGTGTCAGCAATAAACAGAATTTGTTACATAAAGCCTGGCTTGAAAACAAGGAGCGGAGTGGAGTTGAGGCTGCCTTTTAAACTTAATTATGCACATGTTTCTCAGCCAGGGTTTATTGAATCATATGGTATAAACCATAAACAAACACTAAAAACCTGGCTGTGTTGACTGCAACAAGCAACAAAATGATCTTCAAAGATCAAATATTTATTTCCAAATCCCAGGAGCCGAGCTTCCTGCCTATAAGTCAGGAGAGAAGCGGCCCGTTCCCCGTCGATGTGGCGTATGCGTCTTCCCCCGATCGGAGCATAAGCAAATTACCCGGCTCCTCCACGGAGCCGAGGAGGCGGCTGCTTCTGGGGCTCCATAAATCTCTAAAGCTCGGGATGAGCGGGATGCTGCAGCGGCGAATGGGCTGTGTCCACCTTGGCATAACTCCCCCGGGTGATGGAAGCTCGGAGGGCTGCCGGCTCCTTCCCATCTCCGTCCTCGGGAGCGCACCCTGGCGTTGCGGGCATCATGCGCCCCCCTGGTCCGGGGGGGATCTCGGGCATTTCTTCTCCAGCAGGGAATCAGTGTTTCTCTTCGCCGATTTTTTTGGGGGAAAACCTCCAAGGTGGCCATGCCCTGCCAAAGGCCACCCCAGCATCAGTGGCGTCTTGTGCAGCTGGAGGAGGGGTGCGTTTGGGGACAAAGCTCGTTCTCAGCCACCAAAAACCTCTCAGATGCTTCTGCTCATCGCTCCCGCCTGTCCCCAGCCCCACGAGGGGCTCTCCTTAGGGAAAGGGTGAACAACACTCTTCTGCACAGAGAGGTGGTGGAGTCTCCGACCCTGGAGACATTCCCAACCCGCCTGGACGCCACCCTGTGCCACCTGCTGTGGGTGACCCTGCTCTGGCAGGGGGGTTCGACCAGATGATCTCCAGAGGGTCCTTCCAGCCGCCGGGGATTCGGGGATTCTGCGATTCTGTAATACAAACAACCACCTGAGCGGCCAAAGCTTCAAACCTGGCCGCAGGGCATGTTCAGGAGGGAGCAGGTTCAGCACGCAGCTGGGGATCTTGGCAGCGATTTGACAAGCCCTGTTTTAAATAATTCAGGCCGTGAGCCCTCTGCCCTCTCTCTTCCAGAATTATTCTGCTTTCAGAAGCTCCTTGCACTAAGATGTTCCCTCTGATACCCAGCCCGGGAGCATCAGCTCCTTGCAGGGACCCTTCAAACTGCCCCTTCCCTTTCTGCTGGTTACAGTCGCTGTGGGGGGCGGGGGCAGTTTGGGGGACTTTTTGCCAGCGCTGGACCTGTCCCAGCACAAGGTGTATGGCAGAGGAGATGTCCCATCAGCCCCATCAGCCCCATCCCAGTCCTCTCCTGAGGATCATAGAATCACAGAATCACTTGGGTTGGAAGAGACCTTCAAGATCATCGAGTCCAACCATAAACCTCTGCCAAAACCCCCCCTAACCCATGTCCCTCAACGACATATCCACCCATCTTTTAAATACCTCCAGGGACAGCGATTCCACCACCTCCCTGGGCAGCCTGTGCCAATGCTTGAGAACCCTTTCCATAAAGAAGTTTTTCCAAACCTCCAACCTAAACCTCCCCTGGCACAACTTGAGGCCATTTCCTCTTGTCCTGTCGCTTGTTCCTTGGGAGAAGAGATTGACCCCACCTGGCTAGAACCTCCTTTCAGGGAGTTGTAGAGAGGGAGAAGGTCTCCCCTCAACCTTCTCTTCTCCAGCCTCAACAATCCCAACTCCCTCAGCTGCTCCTCATAAGACTTGTCCTCCAGACCCCTCCCCAGCTCCGTCGCCCTTCTCTGGACACGCTCCAGCACCTCAATGTCTCTCTGATACTGCGGTGCCCAAAACTGGACACAGCACTCGAGCTGCGGCCTCACCAGTGCTGAGTACAGGGGCATAATGAAGGTGGATGAAGCCACCTTGCCCATGGTGACACGTGTTGCTTTGAGGACCGCTCAGGAGCAAGGTGAAGGCAGGAGCGGGCAATGGGTGGCAGAATCCCGGGCATCCTGCTGCCCACGGCATTATCCCTTTCGCATTGTGCCCCCCTCCAAGCTGCCCCCCCCGGGCTTTGCGCTGCACTTTAACATTTGCCGTCAGTCGCGCAGATCGGTGCCGTTCGATGTGCTGCTTCTCAAATCCCCCATGGCAAGGGAAGGAAATATTTATTTGCGGCTGGATATCTATTGAAGAAATACAAGTGAGACAGTTTGGGGCAGGGGGGGTGGGAACCAAACAAAACAACTCCAGCAGCTTCCCCTGCCTTATCAACGTGCAAGTTCTCCTTCATCTGCTCTGAAATCTCTATAATTTACTCTTCCTTCCCTTCCAATGTTTATGGCTTTTACGTTGTTTGAAGGTTATTTATAACAATTATGTAAGGAAGAAAAAAGTGCCATAAACTGAGGTAATTTACTGTAAAATATATGAAACGCTAAAAAAAAAAAAACAAAAAAACAGATAATCAAGCAGCATTTCTGTGCCGTTACAAGTGCTGCAGGTGGAGGCACCCGTTGCTGCAGGCAAGGTCCCCGCTCCGCCTCGGCACCGGCACCTTCGCTTCTGATTGCAGCCAAGCGATTAGATTAACGAGCTCAGGTTAAGAAAGAACAGCAAATTGTCGCATACGTGGGAAAGATGTGGAGGGACACGTACGGGAGGGGGACTGCGGGAGTATGGCCAAGCCAGCGGGGACCTGGGCTGGGTTTTACCTTCATTTCCCAGAGGAGACGAGCTGGGACCATCCGTACCAGCCTGTCTGAGCGCTGGGAAGGGTCCCACTGGGCTCCACACTGGATCCCTCCTGGCCCTGGGCTGCAAATGAGCTTTTCTTCGGCTCCCCAGCAGGGCTGGGAAGCCCTTTGTAGCGCTGGCAGCACGTCTGAGGGATTGCAATTCTCAGTGGCAGGCTGCTTATTCAGGTCTGCCTCTGCAAATTTGATTATAATGGCTTAAAGAGAATCACCCCTTGATAAGGCTACCAAAAATAATAAGAAGAAGAGAGGCTGAATGGGAATAAATGAATTCATCAAACTGAAAAACTATAACTCAGTCATTAGACACATGCAGCGAAGTGAAGCCAGCAAGTGCTGACGTGGCGTTGGCGCTCGCGATTCCGTCTCTCCATCACTTCGCCCTCTCTCACCCCCCGCCCCGGCGAGGGGGAAAACTCAGCAAAACAAGTCAAAAGCAGCCAACGGCGCAGCGATGCCCATCCCGCTGCTGCTGGAACCGGGCAGGGACAAACCTGCCAAGAGCCTCATCCAGGCTGGGCTTTATAATCCCTCCTGCAGGAGGGAAAAATCATTTCCTTCCCTTTTTGTGCGCGTTCACGTGTGCTTTTGTTTTCACTTTGCTTTTCCAGTGACATAATTACCTCTACGGCAGGCATTTAAGTAGCATCATAAACAAGATGGTACATAAATGGAAGGAAAATGGGGAACAATTGACTGTAAATAAATACACAAGTAACAAAAGCGAGAGCAACAGAATTGTCTGATTACACAAAACCCGTCAGCTCCGCAGGCGACAGCCCGGTCCCTCCACGGAGCAGCCAGGGCAGCTACTGGGGGGCTACAAATAACCCCATGAATGGGCAGTGTGGACCCTAAGATGCACCCTGGATGGTTAGGGAGGTGATTTTGGGGTGTCCCCAGGCGCACCCCTCTGTTCTTGCCCCATGGAGGGCCATGCTGTGGGTGCAGCACGCACGGAGAGGAACGGAGAGGGCTGCAAACCCCAAACCCGAGCATCCCCATGACACTCCAGCCACGGGGATTGAGAATGGGGAAAGAACATGGAAAGCCAGCGAAGGCTGGGACAGCTGGGCACGTGAAAGGCGTCAGCTCATGGCAGGTTGGGTTTTTTGCAGGGGGAGGGAGGCATCTAAGATGTGGGAGCAGAGGGAGGATGATGGCACGATGGATGATGGCACAATGGTTCAAGGAGGATGCTGCATTGCGCCGGCGCCTCGCCGGGGTGCGGTTGGGAAGGCAGTTGGGAAGGCAGGAGGGAAGGCAGGCAGGGTGGGGGGGCTACTGGCCCCGCTGCCGGCGCAGGCAGCACTGCCAGGCTGCCCTCCCCCTTGGAAGCCACCTTGAAAGAGAATTTCCAATTAGTCCGTTTGGGCTCAGCTTTACTGGGAGGCAGCCGTGGCGGTTTTTCCATCTCCCAGTCTACCCGGTTTGGAGCCCAGTAAGTCTGTCCAGGGGCTGCAGGTAATTTTCTTGTGTGAAGACAAGACAGGGGAATTTTTTGGCTTTTTTTTTTTTTTTTTTTTTAAATGCTGTTTGCTAAGTCACTGTGGGGTCTTATCAGCCCTTTCCATTTCCTGAGGAATCCCATTCTCTTTTCCGTCCTCTGTGAGCTCGAGACCTAGATCTGAAGAGCTGTTCATTATCTGCTTTGCCTTCTGATAAGCTCCTGTTTATAAATTCGCCTCCCCTACTATATATCTCCATTTGGCGTTTTTTTCTGATATTTTTTTTCCCCCCAACTATAGATAAGACATTTTCTTCCCTTGCTGGCTGACTTCCAGCCGAATTACCCAGCCCGCGGCCGGCAGAGCACAGTGCCGCTTCCTCCTCTCCGTCGCTCTCCCAGCTCTGACATCACTTCAGTGACGTGGGTTTTGTATTCCTGGCAAATTAACCCTGTGCGAGGCCATCTGGGATGGATCCATCCCCCTTGACCACCAGCTCTGGATGGGACCTTCCCACCCTGGGGAGCTGCGGGCAGGAGAGGACCCAGCTCCAGCGCTGCCTACTTGGGGACTGTCCCCACCTGCCTGGCTGCGTCAACAGGGAACGGCCAAAAAAACCCCTTTTTCCTTCCAATTACACAAATCCCTCAAGCTGAAATTGCCGTGACCTGGCTTCGCCGGAGCTACTGTTGACAGTGCAGAAATATCTATATATGGGGGCTGAAATTCAGGCATATTTTGCAAAGCAAATTTGGGATGACGCCGCGCTCCTGCCCTGGGAGCTGGCGCCTGGGGCAGAGGAACGAGGTGCCACTTGGACCTTTTGAGGCTGCTCCTGCTCTGCTTTTACATCGGCAAGGTGGGATGGTTGATTTTGTTGCCAGCAGGCCAGTAAACAGCTTTGGAAAACTCTGCCCTCCTCTCCCCATCCCTATGGCTGCCTGTAAAGCACCCCCTGCGTGCCAGGGAGCCGTGCTGCTCTTAATTAAGCGATGCTTTATTAAAACAAATCTCTCTGTGCTCTTAAAGGGTAGGTGACGGCTGCGGTCTCCCCGGTAAATATTTACAGACTGCAAAGTTTTCTCAAGTAATCATTTGGGGGAGGAAAAAGGACAATTCATCACGCTGATGTCAGATCATGGCCTCTTTGTTCCTTGTAAAAGCCAGATCCATCACACTCCTTCTGAGCAAGGACACTCGGCAAGGTCTCTGTCACTTGCCTGAAATATGCCAGCACAGCAGAGGCCACCGCGCCTGGGAAAAGTTCGAACAAACTTTTCCTTTTAATTACTCCTGAGGTTTCCACGGCTGTTCCCATCCACCCAGAAGCTCAAGCTGCTCCGAGCAGGGGCCAGATGGTCCCAGGGCGCTCGGGCCAGCTTTCCGAAGCCGTGATTAATTAACTCAGCTCCCGGCAGGTGAAAGGGGTCATCGGGGCTCGCTGAGGTTCTTGAGGCTGGGCATCGAAACCAGTGGGGGCACCTGAAATTCTTGGTGCATGGACCCCTGGTAGAGGTGCTGGGGAGCGGGCATGGGACCTACTGGTCCAGGCTGGAGCATCACGTCCCCGCCAGCGACCTGGGAGAAGTTATGCAGGGGCTGAGTCCAGCCATGAGCTGTCTGAGACAATTTAATGACGCTCCAGGATGAAAATGCTCCTGTGAAGGGGAAGGGGAAGGGAATGACCCAGCGTCCACGGCTGAAGGCTGAGAAACGGGCTGAACCTGCAGCAAGGTGGGGCTTGGGGTGAGCTGCAGGGAAAAGGGTCTCCAGGTCACAACCTGGGGACGTTTATGGGTGGAAGGGGCCGGCGTTTACTGATGGACTCTAAGAAGAAGGCTGAAAAACATTCCTCAGGGAGAGGGCAGGAGGATGCAGCGCGCGTGGTGTCACAGCAGGACTCACGGTCCCGCTGAGGGCAGAGCACATGAGCAGCCCCCCCTGCCACCCAGCCCACCCTGCACCGCACGCGGCGGCAGCGCCCAGCGCTCCCGAGCCACACGCCACCAGCTCGCCTGCGCGCCCGGCTCTTCGGAGACTGTAAAAATGACCCTCCTGCCCCGCAGATTCTTCTCCGACATCCCATTTTGGGGTTGATTTGTGGGGAGGAGGAGCCCTGTGGTGGCATTTGGGTCTCTGGGAGCGCAGCCGGTGAGCGATCGGGATCTCCCTCCGCCTCAGCGCGGGGGGAGCAGGATGCACGGTGCTTGGTCAGAGCCTCTTTCCAACGGGATTAAAAATGCAGGAGCAGATCAGGATCATAAACACGAGTCTGTTGGGCCAAGGCAGCTGGGAACCAGGCGGCTACGCTGCCTTTGCCCTTGGCCCTTCGCTCTCCGCATCCACCGCAGGGACCACCCGGAGCACCCCAGGGACCACCCCGAGCACCCCAGGGACCTCTGGAGCATCCAGGGAACCCTGGAGCATCCCTGCTCCCAGTGCAGAGTGGCAGGCTGGGATGGGGGGATGCTTTGGGCACGCAGGTCTATGGCATATGGGCTCAGGGCAGAAAGAAAACCCCTTACTGCGGCTGTGAAAAGGGGTTCCTGCGCAGGGATGGCCATGCCCAAACCCCGCAGGGACCGCAGGGCATCGTGGGCTTCCTGCTGGGAAGCAGGAGGAGCAGAGCGTGCCTGTGCTGGCTGAAGCAGGGGCTGCACGTGCCCTTTCAAGCTGCCCTGGGCTCCCTGCTGCTCCTCGTTTGGCAGCCAAAAGAGGACTGTTTGTACTTTGGCCAAAGGGATGAACTGGATTCGGCACCGACCCCTCCTGCAGACTTGCTCTGGACCGGCTGTGGGGCCGGCGGAAGCTCTGGAGACTTGATATTTCATCCCAAAATTCACTGTATCATCTCAGGTCGCGCGCTGCGGCGCAGCCTGCCCGCGGTCCCTGCGGGAAGCACTCGGCCCTGACCCGACGCCGAGTTTCTGCCGCTGTTTCAGCTCTGTTCCAAGGCGGCCGTTGCCCTCACCGCCGGGCGCAGCGGCGTTCCCGTGTGCGGCGCTCGGGCCGTAACGCCCCGTTGCTGCCCTTATCGAGCGGCTCCGCCAGCCTGACAGCGCCAAAAGATATTCCCTGAGCTCTGCCGGGCTGCGGCGTTTGCCAGCGGAAAAGCCCCGCGGAGAGCCGGGATGCGGCGGGAGCTCTCTTCGGTTGGCGTGGGGAAAGGCTGGAGTTTCATCCAGCAAACGATCTGAGCAACCCTCTCTTCTTTCCCCCATGAGATTTCTCATTTCTGGGAGTTGCCTTCCCTCTTCCACAGATCTGAGGTGTGACAAAAACCCCAGCGCTCAACATATATAAAAGGAAAGAGGGAAGGAAAAGGGGGCAGAGCGCACCAGAAGGACATTATTCACATTCCACTTCAGCTCAGGAATGTCAGGTTGTGTTACTCTGAATCTCTTTAAACACTGACACTGTGCATGGCCCTTAGGGTAAGCTGCGCCGGGCGAACTGCAGGGTGAAATTCAAATTGGCAATGGGCATTATGTGGAAAAGCATGGTAAATCCGAACCGCGAGGGCCGAGCAACGCACCAAAATCTCAATCAAAGTTACCGTGGCTCTGAATTAAGGCTAGGGGAAGACGGCACCGAAGAGCATTGATTTGTGCTATAATCATGGACGTGCCCTTCTGCCTCTGGAGGAGGGGAGGTGACAAGCCTGTGCCCTATGGGAGCCCTGGGGGGGCATGTATTGGCTTCTTGAGATAAAAGAGCAGCATTGCGGTTTGTGAGTGCCAGGGCTGATGCGTTCCATGTCTCCTCATCCCGTGCCCAGCCCTGAGGCCCCTGTGGTGGCATCTGCACAAAGACAGCAGGGAGAGGTGGACCTGCCCGAGGGCTGAAGCAGGAGGGGGATAAAATTGAGACCCCACCTGGAATAATATGTCCAGCTCTGGAGCCCTCTGGATGGGCTGGGAGAGCTGGGGGGGTTCAGCCGGGAGAAGAGAAGGCTCCGGGGAGACCTTCCAGCCCCTGCCGGTATCTGAAAGGGGCTCCAGGAAAGCTGGGGAGGGACTTGGGATCAGGCAGTGGAGCCATAGGACGAGGGGGAATGGTTTTAAACTGGAAGAGGGGAGATTTAGATGAGATCTCAGGCAGAAATTCTTTGCTGTGAGGGTGGTGAGCCCCTGGCCGGGGTTGCCCAGAGCAGCTGTGGCTGCCCCATCCCTGGAGGTTCAAGGCCAGGTTGGACGCGGCTTGGAGCAACCTGGTATGGTGGGAGGTCTCCCTGCCCAGGGCAGGGGGGTTGGAGTTAAATGACCTTTAAAGTCCTTCCAACCCAATCCTTCAGAGAAGAGACCGATCCCCCCTGGCTACACCCATCCTTTCAGGTAATTGCGGAGAGCCTTAGGGCACAAAAATGGCCACGCGCAAAATGGCTGGAAACCATTTAACGAAACCACCGCGAACTCACCCGACTGGGATATTTGGTTTTTTAACCAAAAGGCTGTTAAAGGCAGGAGCCTGCGCAGGTGTGTGCAGGCACGAAGGGTCTGCCTTGCTCCAGGTGGAGAGAGCGGCAAAGCCCCGGCAGCTCCGGACACGGTGGGGATGAGCCGGGAGATGTCCGGGAGGTGCTGGAGACACCCCAGAGGCAAAGCTTCCAGCCGGCTCATCCCTCACCCTGGCAGTTGGCAGACGGGGTGCTGGTGGCTGCCCGTCACCGCCACCGCTGCGGCAGCACATCTCCCTCCGCACGTCACTTCCATCTCTCCCCGGATCGCTGGCATTTGAATGCGGGATCTGACATAATCACACGCCCAAGTGCTTCGCTACAAACATGCTTTTCCTTTTAGAAGAGGTCTTGTCCCTCAGACAGCTGAGATGGATGAAGGCCCCAAACAGGCGGTGATAACTTTCGGCTGCTGCCTTGCTGGGAAGATTGCCTCGCTCTGCCGCCCCCGGCTCAGCGCCGGCACCGCTGCCCGGGCTTTGCGTGTGGGCAGAGGAAGCCCTTGGGGACCACAGCTCTCCCCAGACCCCCCCAGGTACCTCTATTTGCAGAGACGCTGTGAATAAACCACAGTAATGGGGCTACCGTGCAGAGCATCGGTGCCGCATCCCCTCCCGTGGCACCGGGCACCCCGCCGTCCCCATCTGGGGGCGACGGGTTTTGGCAGGGCTGTCTGTGAGCCGGGTGGCACAGGTGACTGCAACCCTCATTTGGGAAGGCAGTTGCCGTGGAAACCCATCCCTTTCTTCTTTTGGCCACCGGAGAACACTTGTTCTCCATCTCCAGGCTGAGGTGGGAACTTTAGCAGGAGGGGGGGGCGGTTAATAAACATGGGAAAAAATAAAAGGCAGAGGGAAAATGCCTCTGCGAGGTGGTGGCTCGTCCTGCGCATCCCTGGTGCTTGCAGGACGGGGCCAGGGGGTGACATCCTCGGGCGCTTCCGCGTTATTTTGGCTGCCGGACAAGAGGCTGGGCAATGAGCTGCCTCTCGGAAGCACCTGAACTTTCATTCCCGTGGGGACCGGCACGAGCTCTAACATTTTCTTGGAGGAAAAGGTTGTTACTGAGATTATTGACCTGGAGGGCAGAGTTAAAGCAGGCTGGAAATCGTAAAAAAACGATTCCATTTTCCACCTAGACTATCAAGGCTGCCAGCAAAGTCTTCCCGTCTCTTTTCTTCTCTCTTTTTCTTTTTCTGTTAACAGGCATTTTTTAAGGTCATGGTGCTGGCTTGCTGTGCATTATCAAGTAATTTGCACAATATATTTCTTCCCTCTGTGTATCTTCTACTGATAATGTATCAAATGCCAGAGCATTAACAGGAGGTTTTCACGCGGGTGTTTCGCCGTGTAGGCAGCAAGAACTGAACTCTCCCGCGAAAGGACGGAGGTGAGAGCAGCGAGGGAGAGACGCGCGGAGGATGGAGCGAAAGGCTAGGAAAGGTGAGAGACGTGAGAAATACCAGAAGAAATCCTTGAATAAACTGTGCTTTGCTTTTTTTTTTTTTTTTAATTTATTTTTTTCCTGCTGCCACACTGCAGGACAAGGACCTGGGTTTTTAAAGACCTGAGTTTGACACCTCGCTCTGCCCGAGGTCCTGCGGGCTGTGTCTAAGTGGTGTTTGTCAGGCAGATGCTGGCTCACTTCGCTTGCAATTCACGCTCCCCAGGATCCGTCTGCATGCAGAAAATGCTGTTTCCAGCCGGTGCTCGGGGTCTGTCTGGGCACTACCTGCGCTCACGGGGTAGGAAAATGCCCCCTACCCGCATCCCAGGGATGCTGAGGTGGCTCCGGGGCAGATTTTCCATACTGGTGGCCCTGGTGAGGCTCCCACCGCATCTTATTTGGGCAGGAAAACAGCCCCTAGGTTCTGTAAAGGCCATTCCTGAGACATTCCCTCCTTCTATCCCATTCCTACAGACGCACCTGCAGGACACAGACGTGCCCTTTCCCCCCCGACCCGAGGGAAAAGCCGGCACATCCCCTGCGCTCTCTGAGGTGTGACAGCAGGCAGGACGTGAGGCAGACACAGATTAAAAGGCGCAGTGTTTAACCTCTTTTATTTTTTCCCTTTGCTAATTCACACTCTGGGGACTGTCAGCCTCCGAGTCCCCAGACCCGCTCATCTGTTCTGCTCTGTCGCGTGTGGCAGAGAGATTAAAACCCTCCCTGGTAAGACATTCCTTCTGTGCAAAGCGCTTGGCAGGCAGCGAGCTGGAAGCTGCTTCACACACTGCTCCAGGTAAAGCATCAAACGCCCAGAGCCCGGCTCCCTCCTGCCGCCACGATGGATCCTGGCACAGGGGGCGTTTGGCCCCGAGCCTCCCCCCAGCTGCGGAAGAGGCTTCTCTGTTCTCCTGCCACGAGTGGGGAAGGGCACAAAGGAGCAGCTTTAGGGCACAAAAAGTGCTTTTTTTTGGGGGACTGGAGCCTTGGGTGACAGCTGCGGATTATCGGCAGCGAGGGGCGAAGGCAGCGGCAGCCACAGGGTGTCCGTGCGCGGGGCCGGCTGCACACACTGCCCTGCTGCGGCTGAGCCAGCCCGGGCTACCGGTAGCCCCAAAAATAGGCTTGGAAAGGAAGGTCTCCGAGGGAAGGTATTGATTAGGGTTTGTCCTGGATTCAGGCCACCTCGCTTCAGCCATAGGCAAAAAGTCTCTTTAGTCATCTACTTCCCTCTACAGTTGCTGGGAAGAAACAGCATCTTCCAACAGCGGCTCATCCCTGCCCGGGAGATGGTTTCCCCCAGGACCCACCAGGTCCTGGGGTGGGGGACGTGTCCCACACCGGTGCGTGGCAGGGACAGGACTGTGTCACTCCAGCGACGCACAGAACTGCGAACCCCAAACCTGGCTGGTGGCCGCCGTTGGGAAGCGAAGGGAAGGCTGTGGGGTCAGGAGGGGCTCACTGGTTCCCAGTCTGCAGGGTGGACTGGGCACACTGGGGCACAACCAGCCCGTCTTTCGGGCTGATCCGGCTTTTCGCAGGACTTCAGCTGGTTATTAAAAATAACTTAAAAAGCAGAAGAAAGCACTCCATCATCTGCCTGGAGCCTTGCGAAGCCCAGGGAGTAACAGCATCTTTTACCTGCGCCCTTTCCTGCTGGGAGCGCTCCTTTGCCGGGTGGGATGCGTTGCCGGCCGGATGCGCGGCGGCTGCCGGCAGATCTGCGCGCTGCCCGGCTCCTTCCGCAGCCTATTTCTGTCTCTGCCGCTCTCCGCCTCCTTTTCGTGGGGGCAGGAGGAATTTTACCCTTTTAAAAATTTATTCCCAGGCTGTCAACGCTGCCAGGCGCTGCCCGTCCAACCTTCCGGAGATCTGCTCCGCACGCCGGCGGGGTGCTCTTCCTGATGGCAGAAAGTGGGCAAATTTAGCCCAAAATGGTAACGCCAGGAGAAAACACCCACTTCCGTGCTGGTCTGCGAAGGGGATGCAATGTCCTGTCCAGCTGGGTGGCGCATGGGTCTCCCGGCTCTGCTCGGTGTCCCAGGAGAGGTGGCCAGTGGTGGCACGTGGGGTGATGCTGGTTTGGGTTGGTGGATGCTGGGCAGCCCCATGGGCAGCCGTGGGCACATGGGCTGGTCCCCATGGNAAGGAAGTGTTATTTGTGGTCAGCAGGGGGGCAGGGAGACTCGCTCAGCTCGGGGCGGGGGGGGGGGGGGGGGGGGGGTGCGTGGGGCTGGAAACGAGGAGTTCTTTGCTGTGTCTGGGAAGCAGAGACGTGAAGGAAGGGAAATGGTGAGCTCCGAAAAGCACTTTCAGAAAGGCAGGAGCACAATTTTAGGTCTTCTGGGAGTCCCCGGAGAACGACTTGTTTGGCTGGAGGTGAATACTCAGGGATTCTGATGTGGTCGGGTATATTAATGTCCCTCTGAAAGCTTCAGATCAATGATGGAGATGAGAAGAAATAGAAGTCATACATAATAATAATAATAAAAAAAACACGAGAAACTTTGCTTGACATGATGACATTACTGATTTTTTTATGATCTTCTCAAATAAACTCTATAACAGTTATTAATTTAGTGTCGTTAATAGCTCATCCTTCAAATGCCAGGCAGAAAGCTGAGGCTGCAAAATGGGATTACTATGGGTGAAGCTGGGGGAAGCAAAATAATACTCCAGCCATGAAGGGACCATTCCGGCTTGTTCCGAGCCCAAACAGCCCTGGTTCGTCCATCCTGGATGGATCGAGGGCTCCATGCCAAAGGACACGGGAAGCGAATGGCGGGATCATCCTCATTACATCAGCCTTAAAAACCCCAAATCCCCGCCAGTGGGGTTTTTTTTTTGTTGTTTTGGGTTTGTTGGGGTTTTTTTTCTCCCATGGCTGAGGAGGGGCCGTGCTGCAGCCCAGGCTCAGCTGCATCTCGGCAGCCCCGGAGCAGGTGGAAGCCGCTACCTAAATAGCCCTTTAAATAGGGAGTTACTGGGAATGTTGTGGGAATGGAAGTTGGTTCCCAAGGGCAACCTCTTGTGTTGCCTTTTTGTAGCCTCAGAAGCCAGCCTGGAGCGTTTTGGTGCATTTTGCAGTCAGTTTTGCACGCGGGCTCTCTCCATCTGAGTACAGGTATGTGGTGTAACAGGGTTCTACAGGTTGGAGGGAGAAGGGAAGGGAAAGTGTTTTGCCTTGGTTGGAAACACCGTGTCTTCCAGTATGATATTCCTGCTGTTACCCCCAGGAATCAATGCTCATGAATTTATTAAGACCGAGAGGCTGCTATATTTGCAGGGATATGAAAACAGCCTGTTCCTAACTGGAATGTAAATTGTTTGTGTATGTGTGTGCGGATAACAACTCTGTGTGTGTGTAATTTAGTTTTCTGGTGTACAAAACAAAAAAAAAAAGGGGGGGGGGAGAGGGGGCAAACGTGACTGTAGTCCCAGCGCTTCAATGACACTGTACAAATAGCGTGGGGATGTATTAAAAGTCAGTGCCTCTGTGCTGGTGTCTGTGTGCACACAGATTCGATGCGCGCAGGCGGGGAGAGAGGGCTGCGCTTAAGCAGCCCTGTAGGTGTTTTGCTGAGAAGGAAATAGGGGAGAAAACCGCTGTATTTTTGGCTGTTAATCACCCTTTTGATATTCAAAATGAGGGTTTTAGTTTTTTTTAATTTTGCTGGCGGTGCCTCCAAACCCAGAAGTGTCGGCCCGTGCATATGGTGAGGCTGCGCATGCATAAATTGGCAGGGTACCAACGCAACCCAGTAAGTCGGAGCTGGTTTTGCACCGCTCCACGTCTGGGTGGGTAGAAACGTTGCCGTGAGGCCTCTTCCACTTGTGCAGTCATGAAAGCTAAAGATAAACCAGCCCTGATGGATCTGTCTGTCTCCTCAGCAGATGGGGAAGAGGAGGGTGTCTGGGGACGTGGGGGTACCTCAGCCCCCTCCACCCCAGTATAGCCCAGACCCTTTCACCAGCGAGGGCACACTGTGCCCCAAACCGCCGCTCTTCTGTCGTGTAATTAATGCAGCAAATAGTGGGAATTTTGTGACCGTGGGTGGAGGGGAAAGGAGACTTCCTCCTTAATCCAGCCCTGTCCCATCTGCCCCAAGCTGTGACTCTTGCTCTTCTCTCCCCACCCTCAAAAAATGGACTAAATAATCACACCATTTCTGCTAAATACAGATGTCAGTGACACGATGCGGTGGGGACGCTGTGGCTCCCATGGTTTGGGAAGCTGGGAGTTGGCGCGAGGGAGGCACAAAATGAATTCCTGTCTTTCTCCTTCACCCTGGCTCTTCTTCCTCGACCAGTGCTATATTGGCATTTCTCAGCAGCAGAGATGGACAAATCATGGTGGGTGGGTTGTTTTTTTTTCCTTCTCAATTCCGTGAAAGTAATTTATTCTTATTTAGCGAAAGGGATTAAAAAAAAAGGAAATCATTGGGGATCGACTCAGTCTTTCATTTGACCCGAGGTTAAATGTTTGTTTCATTTTGGAATTAATTATCTCCTGCTCAAAAACTTCCTCCAGTCGATGTGTCAGCGGAGGGCTAGGGGGACGGGCACAGTGGGAGGAGGAACCTGAAACATCTCTAGATGGTGGGAGGGGGAGATTTTGGGGAGAAGGATGGGGGTGCTGCTGGGGTCTTGCTCTGCAAACCTTCTTCTTGGTGTTACCCAGCTGGGTTCTTGTCTCCGCAACTGGTTTGAGTGGTGTCCCACGCTGGGGCAGGAGCTTGGAGGAAAAGCCCTGCTTGGTCCTGGGGGGGTCTGGAGCCCCCTCTGGTGCTGGGGGGAGTAGAGGTGGCTCCGTGGAGCTCGGAGTGGTCAGAAGGTCTCTATCATGCCAGGTCTATGGAATGGGAGGTTGGTCCCTCCAGAGCATCCAGCTGCTCTGGGTTGTTTTTCAGTGGGGGCAAAAAAAAAAATGANNNAAAAAAAAAATGAATGCGAGGGGCAAAAAAAAAAAAAAATCCATGAAGGGGGAGAAATTATGTGAAGAGGCCAATATCTGCAAAAGCCCGACCATAACCAAGCGCTGGCCGAAGCTGTATGGTGAACAAAGTATGCTGAGATGTGCCCAGGGGCTGGGGAAGGGGGAGAGCGGCAGTGCGGGATCCATCCCACTGGTGGGTGCCTGCAGGAGACCTGGAAAACCCCCTCCCGCATCCCTCCTCCTGCCGCCGTCCCTCCGGCGCGGGGAGGTTGCGATGGCAGCGTTCCGAAGCGCGCACTTGGACACGTGCCTGCTTTTCTTTCAGATGTAATATGCTGATTTACAGAAAAAGGGCAAAAAAAAAAATAGAAAAGAAAAAAAGAGGGAAACAGAAAAAGCAAACCCTCAGAAATTCAATTAAAGCTGTTGCCTCCTTTAGAAAGAGAAGGCTACTCATTTTGAATGTGGTAAGTCTTCCTTTCTTCTGTAAATCAATTTAGTTTATAAAATGCAAATGGGGGAGGAAAAAAAAGAGACAGGCCTGGTTGTGCATTATCAGCCCACGGGCCCCTCACCTCCTGGCGCTGCCGTTAGCTTTATCAAGCTTTCCCTCTCATCGGCACTCCCCCTCCTCTTCTTTTTAATTTGGTTTTTTTTTTTATTTCCCCCCCCCGTAAGCAGAATGGGCAGGATACCAGGTGTTGGGGTTGCCAATTCTCTTGTTCCTGTTAACAGCTTTCTGGCCATCAATATTTCATTCTCGGCGATGTTAATGGCTTTGAACCCTTTTCTTGGGTGCAGTCCAAGGAGAACTCGCCACCCTTCGCTCAGCTACACGGCGCATCCGTTGCCGGGACAGGCTTCCCCGCAGCTGCTCCGGTTGGGAAAGGAAAAGGGGCAGCAGGTCCTGGGTAGGCAGGAATGCAAAAATCCTGAGTTTCAGCTCTTCTGGCCTCTCCCACTGCCTAGTGGACACCCAGGTTGTGTCCCCGTCCCCGAGCGCGGGGTGCGAGGCGCAGCTCCCTGGCTCATCCTCAGCCCTGCTTCCAGTGAGCCGCGGCCCTAAAAACAATTAAAGCAAATTAGGTTTCCGTGCAAACAAATAACTGGAGTACGGCGATCGCCGGGCTGTGTTTGCCCAGCTTTTCGAAATGCCGCCTCTCTCTGCATGTTAAAATGGAGCTTGGCAGATGCCCGAGAGCATCCCACGGCCCCGTCTCGCCGCTGCAGCTCAGAAGAAGGTTGGAGCAGAGGGGACAGGCTGGGGACAGCCTGGGGAGCCCGAGCGGCCAGCGGTCCCCGGCCTGGGGCAAGGAGGCGGCCGTGACCCCTATTTTCCCTGGCAGAGAAGAGTAATGGCCCGGGTTGGATTAGGCAGCTCTGCGACGTGGTCTGGGCAAGACCTAAATACTCCAGTGCGGCGTTTTTGCAACGTGCATATACAGCACCCAATAAAACAGGCGCTGACCTCAATTGAAGACTCTCAAAGCCACCACGATATAAAAATTAATGAACTGGCCCCAGGAGGAGATGCTGTCATCTCGGGCGAGGATGAATTCCCTGTGTCACCATGGCAGTCTCCTGGCTTTTTCTTTCCAGGGATGGAAATCAGAGCCCGTGCCCGTCCGTCCTCGCTTGGCAGGGTCGGACCCCGCTGGCGGCGTCGCTTTTGCAAGGGATTATGACAGGCAGGGGCTGGGTGGCTGCGGGGAGAGAGGAGGAGGAGGAGAGGGAAAGAAAATGCAGAAACTGCTCGAGCTTAACTGAGCCTCTGTGCTGGAATTCTTACCCCAAATCTTCTAATTAATAGTCAGGATTAGCAGCTGCTGAGGTTGGGTCTTAGCCATCTAATCATAGCAGCACAGCCCGGCTGTGCTCAGCATCCCGAGCACGAGGCAGCCTTTCTAGACTACCAGATAAATAAGTTCGCAAATTAAACAACAACAAAAAAACATTAACATTTGGATGGAGCCGTTCGTTGCAGTTGTGCCGTTCGGGGAGGGAGGATTTGCTGTTGCAGGGCTGCTCCTGCTAATAAACCCCTTCTCTGTAGTCGGGATCTGGCTCTGATTGCCGTAGCCTTCTTCCGGAATACCTCCCTGTGCCACGGAGACGCTCCCCGGCCGATGGGCGCTGCACCCAGGGCCAAGCCCAGCCTGTTCGCTGCCAGCTGCGCCATCTCCCTGTGCCGGCGCGGATGGAATCCATCCAAACCATCCTTCCCAACGCCTTCTCTCCATGCCTCTGTTCCCTTCCTGGATTTCTCATGGGAACGCAGCTAAAAATGGTGCGATATGCGCCTGGTACCTGGGAACGATCCGACCTCATGGAGCCCCAGCTGAGACCTGATTTCACCATGACCTTGGCAGCTCAGCTCCCCCTGCGATGTGGGAGACATCAAACCCGTGGGGAAGGGGGTCATTGGACCGGGAAATCCCCCCTCTGCGAGGGCACTTTCAGCCTCGGTGGCTTAAGCCCTTCCCCGGGAGCAGCCCCTTGTCCCCTGGGACCCTGGATGCGCTGGAGGGGACGTGCAGTCTGCTGGGTGGCTTGTAATAGCTTTTTGTGTTATTGGATTTTTTTTTTCCCTTTAACAGCACTGCTTGCTCTTTTCTTGAGTGTACAGTAGGAACAAAGGAGCTCAAGCTGTTTGTCTTCATTTCTCCTGCTGTCTCTCTTCCATTCAATCCTCCTGCCTCGCCGGTGGTTTTCCCGGCACCGCGGGAGGGTGCACGCACGCGTCGGAGGTGGGATGAGGTACCCGGGGTCCCTCCTGGGCTGCTGGAGGCGGTGGGGGCGAAGGCAGACGGGGCTTCAGGGTGCATTTTGCTGCTCGTGGCATTCACCAAACCAGCCCAACTCTGCTTCCCCGTGCGTTTTCGCGTGCCGCCTTCCGCCAGCTGCCTGCGTCGGCTCTGATGGGTATCTGCAACTTTTCTGCCTGCATGGAGTATTTTGAAAATGCCAGCTGTATCGGGGGAAAAAAAAATGCAGAGCTCCAAATGGGGTTTTTCAGAGGAAAACACAGCTGAAATAATCAAATGTCACATTGTTCCTGCGCGGAATGGAAATCAGCTCTGATAACGCCAAAGGATTTATGAACTTTGCTGTAACCCCTTTGCCCGGGGGATGTGAGAAACTTCCCATCCCTGTCACGCAGTGTCATGTGTGGGGAGAGGGCACTCAACAGGAGAGTCTTGGGTTTTGCTTGTTTTTAAAAAATTAATGAGTTTCCAGCCCTAGAGGTCCCCTGGGAGCTACACGTGGGGTTACTGGCAGCGCTGGCGCTTGTGGGACTGGGGGGCTGGGACACGAGGGACCCGCAGCCCCAACCTGCTGCTCCCCCAGCGCCCCGGCACAGCTGAGCTGGAGACATTTGACAACTTCCAATTCTCTTTTATGGAGCTCGGTACTTGTTGCCATCTGCTCCCAAATGTTCAGTGCGGATCGGCATTCGCTTTTATGGTTTTAATTAACCTAATAATAAACCTCGTGTGCCAGGCAGGGGGGAAGGCAGGCGCTGGGGCTGTGCACGCGCCCTCCCAGCAGAAGCCTTTGGTTTTGGGACAAAACCTGTCTCTGAGCTCGAAATCAGGGGAAGCCACGAGGCGGTTGTGTGATAATTCATTAGTGATGATTAATTAGCACTGTAGGCCTACTCCAGCAGCTCTTGGTGGCAATTGCCATCCCCTTTAGCAGCCTCCATCCCTCCCTGGTGTGGAAAAAACCCCACCATAACCACATAGACTTTTTTCCTGTACAAGTCCAGCACTTCTGGGCTCCCAAATCCCCTCGGGTGTCCTCTATTGGCCCCGGACTCAAATAATTTCTTGATGTTGCTGTTGAGGGGGAACACCAGCTCTGCTCACCCTGGCTCGAGCATCCCAGCCCCGGGATCCAGCCTGGAGCAGCTGGGTCCTCCCTTTGCTCTGCCTCCAAGGAGACTTCTAATTTCTCATTTCGTGAGGTTTTCATTCCCTCTCCGGGCTGTAAAGATGTTTTATCTCAGAAAGGCCGCTCTCTTTTTTTTTTTCTTTTTCTTTTCTTCTTTTTTCTTTAAGCACAGGGGAAAAACAAAGCGAATGGGAACATGCCCTTTGGGTAGATAAACACACTTTTCTCTCCTGTTTTCTGTGATGAATGTGTCAGAGAATGGGAGGAAGGAGAAGCAGAGGGAAGGCTGGTAGTTATAAAAAAATGTATGTGGATGTAGGGGGAGATAAACAGCCAGTTTGTTTCCGAAGTTGACTGGGTCACTAAGTGGATAAATAGATAAATCTCTGTTTCTTATTTCCTATGGTGGCTGAGTCACGGCGGAGCGAGATGGGGAGATACTCCCCGCTTTCGCAAGCATCATCTGTCTCTTGGCCCGTGTAAACTGCTTTTATTCCGGTGTCACAGGATCTGGGCCATTATCTCTCTGTTAATTACTTTAAACTATCTTTTGCCGAGCTTCACCTTCTTTTTTTTTCGCTGCTATTTATCCTGCCTTGTATTATCTGTAATAATACCTCTGATGTCTTCCCTCGTCTCTTGCTTGGTCCCGGCGGGATGGTGGTGGGTTTGTGGATGTGTGCGAGAGAACGAGAGAGCAAGTTGTTTTCTTTTATCTCCTTCCCATTCCATATTATCGCTCCCCATGCCGCCTCCTGAAGTGTGATATAATTGCCTCTGAAAGCACTGCCTGCCTGTCATATCTTATTGCTTGGGTAGGGTATCAACAAAATGCAAAACTGCCACAATTTAAAAGCATTTGCTGTCTCTTATACGTTTCCACCCTGTTAGAAACATATTTAATAAAGTTTTGACGTGTGGAAAGAGGCCCAGTAAGTGATGATAAAATTCTGAACAGCGGCGGTGCACCAAAGGGGACGTATTAGAGTTAATGAATAAGTGGGCTGATTTCCACTGAAAATGGGATTGTAAATAAGCATCAACAACAACAAAAAAAACCCACGGAGGGCAGATGTTGTACATCCTCATTTGGAGGCTGCGGCAGCAGAGATTAATTGGGCACCAATAAAGACCCTAAAGAGGGCTGATGAGGATGGATTAAAAGAGGATTAGGGGATTTCTGGTGAATTTACACTAAAACCTGAAGGAAAAGTGAGAACTGACCTTTTACTGGAACTTCCCCAGCCAAACCCAAAAGACTGGGAGAAAGGTGGGTCCCAGGTGAGTCCCTTAACCCCAAACCCAGCCGCCATCCCCATCCATAGGAGCCGGGTGGTTTCCCGGGGGTGTCGTGCCGGGCAGGCAAAGAGCTGGGACATCACCTAAAGCAAGTCCCCCCTCTGTGGAATATAGGTGAGAAATATAAAAACAGGCAGGAGAACACCGTGTCTTTTCTCTCGTGGCTCACACTGCAAATAACACCAAACTCAGGAATAAATAGTTTGCTACAAATAGTTCACGATGCTTCGGGCTTCAGCCACGCGCCGGCTCCTCACTAGGGAGAAACATGTGCAGGCGGCTGCTCATTCCAGCCCTTCGTTTGGTCAAACCCGTCAAATTAATTAGCGGCACCCCTGTGTCCTTCCCCTCGCCGGGAGCAAGGACCTCCAGCCGTTCCTCCCTCACCCTGTCTGAGTCTTTGGGATAGAGATGCTCTACCTTAAATTCCCACTTTTTCGTGCTTGCGGAAGATGTTGTTGTATCTTGCTGATTGAATATATATTTTTTTTTTTTTTAAAGATCACAGCAGAGGGGTCAAAGCCCTGTTGGACCATCCAGCCTGACCTCCCGCAGGTCCAGGCTGGGACCTTCCCATGGACCACGTAGCTGGTATTAAAGGGACGCGCTATTTCCTCTGCCAACAAATCATCAGGCACAACGAGGGAAGGAGAAAACGCTTCCGCCAGCGATTTCGTTTGCCTGGAGCGCTCGGTGCGGGGCGAATATTGGGGAGAACATTAAAGAAAAACAAACACTTGTTTCCAAATATCCTTAAGAGCTCTCTTTGGTGGCTGATTATTTAGAGGAGCCTTAATGCTCGAGCACCCCCTGTAATACTCCACGCTTGGGTGTGCTTGCTTGCTGCAATTACGTGTCTAGCCCCGAAGTAAGAGGTCAGCAATACTGTCTGATAGGCAATTAGTCAGGGAAACCAAAATGAGCAAAACCAGTGCTTGCTTCTTTCAGGCAGGGAATGCAAAGCGGAGGGCTGTGGTGTTCATTTTTTGGGCTTTTTTCTTTTTTTTTTTGTTTTGGTGTTCTTTTTTTCTTGCAATGATTTAGCACCGTTTTGCCTTTGCAGATCACTAGATAATATAAAAGACCAACCAAACAAAAAAAAAGGCAGAGAAGCACCTAGTCATGCGTGTGCTGTGCATCCTCCTGTCTCCCTCTAGTGAGGAGGCGGCGCCTGGAAATTAATCACAGGTTTTTGGCTGGGGTTGCACCAGGGGAGCTGCTATTTTGGCTGGGGAAGGGTGGTTTGGGGGGCAGAGCTGGGACCGGGGGGCAGCGCGGGCGCAGCCAGTGCAAACCCGAACGATGGCAACCCCAGGGCTGCTGGAAATGAGTTTTGTCTTGGTTTCAACTAGCAATTGCCTAACTCCAGCCGTAGCGTTTTCAGCTCCGCTGCTCCCATTTATGTACTTGTAGGGCACTAAAGACTCCCAATCCAAATCAATAATAGCTCTGATTTTTGCAAAACCAAATGATAAGGTTTAATCCATCTCCGGGTTGGTTTAAGTCAGAGTAATCTCATTTGAGTCAGCGAGATGATGCGATGTACATCGGGGGTAAACTAAACTTGAATTTTTAGCCCAGCTTGGTCAGGCAGAACAGCCGCGACGCTCGCGAGCAAACCCAATCGAACCCCCATCAAACACAGAAATGTCATTCACCGTTCCGCGTCGCTACGGCGGTGTTGTTGCGCTTAATGCTACATGACATGTAATTAACTGCCAAATAACTGCTGTGTATCCCGTTCTGGGAAGCAGCTGGGTAGGAAAGGGGCATGGCCCCCTGCTCCCAGCGGTGCCGGAGCCGGCACACGTTGCGAGGGGTCCCCAGTTGGCAGAAGCCAAGCCAGTGGCCTGACTTATTATGCAGGGAAACTTTCTCCAGAGTCTGGAGCGGTGACTCCGTCTCCTCCCCGGCTGCCAATACGGTGCTGCATCACTGAACTATATAATTGCATATTTGTTCCTGTTGGGTTTTGAAATATTAGGACCCAGTGTATAATTCCACGGTGCCTGTGCGGCAAATTCTGCGGTGTAACTACAGGAGAGAAAGTGGCGCAAGGGGAGCTGCGCCCGTGGAACCGCTCCGTGTAATTAAACCGAAACTGGAGCAAAAGCAGACGGGAGGAATAAATCCAGTTGTTCTCTTTGTGCGTCCTCCCCACCCCGGAGCAGGACGCCGTGGTGCCTTATGCTGAGCCGGTCTGTGCAGAATGAGCCCTCCCCTCATTTTTGCTGCTGTTTTCCTCTTCCATCTTTTTTTTTTCTGGGAGAAATAGTTTGGTTTCAGGCTGGGAGCAGAAAGACACAAGTTATTTTTCCACCTTTTAGCTGGCTTCTGCATCGGCAGCGATGCGCTCACCCGCTCGGCTCCCACCTGCCTGACTCCTTTCCTGCCTGGATGCCAAGAAACCACACAAACATTGGAATATTTGGGCTTGGGGTTTTTTTTTTTCCCCCTCCCTTTATCCCTGGAAGGTGCACGCCCAAACCAGCAGGTTTAAGTGACAACACCTTTTCTTTCTCTGCAGCAATAAAGAGGAAGGAAGAACGCCGAAGAAATATGACATATTGGCAGAATTGTTTCTAACTAGAAGGTTTTTCAAAGTTGTCGAAGTGTCAGCAGCTCTTCTTGGAGCCTGAATTTATTTGGCATGGTGTCACAGTTATCTCTGTTAAACAAGTCCTCATATGCACCTTTCAGAGCTTAAGAACACCTGAGGGAAAATGCATTAGGATCTTGGCTTTCCATCTTGCTGTAATTCCTGCCTTACCGAGGCGGGAGGGGTGAAAAAAGGGAAACATTAATACCGCTGCGGGGGATTTTTCATTTCTTTATTTATTTTCTTTTTAATCCAAAGTGACTTTTGCGGTGGGGAACGATGTTCTGGCTGGCGGCCCCTTGGAGGTTTATCCTGGCTGGCTGCAGGTGAGCCAGGCAGTTTTCCTCTTCCCCTTCCCTTCCTCTGGCAAACCCCACCGCTCCGCTCTTTTCCTGCCGTAAAGCCACCTCTGCACATTCACCCGTCGGAGGGAATTACAGGGGTAATAAACTTCAGATGCCTGGAGAACAGGCAGGAAAGAAACCCAAGTGAAAAACCCTCCAGCGTTCCGCTCTTTGCTGGTGAAAACCTTAAAAGAAAATGGGAGCTGCCCATAAACCCGTCCCCTGGGCAGCTGGAGCGACACCTCTGCCCCTTTCCTCTACTTCGAGGGTTTTTTTTACTCCTCTTTTGGCTATGGGAGCTGCACACTGATCCTCAAAAAATATAGATTATAAACCCTGGCTTGCACAGGGTTTGGCTTCCTGCCTCTCCCAGCCAATTCCGCAGTGGATCTTTGCTTTCGCGCTCCTCGCAGCATCGTCAAGTTGAAAGTCTCCATCATACGCGTTGCTAAACAAAATCCAACTAAGCGGCTGGGTTGGAGATGTAGTTGTTACAAAAAGTGGCATGTCTGATGGCGGGATGGTATTAAAAAAAAATGTAGAAACCAATTTGCACTTTCCCTCCCCCTTTGCCCGTCATGGCACAAACCCTTCAGGCTGCAGGTGAGCCACAGAGCTGCTCCTCCAGCCCCTCTCCGAAAGGCTTAATTCCTGCGGGGAAAGTGGGCAGGAGAAAATGTGTGATGCCAAAGGATATTTTGCAATGCGTTTCGGGGGGGGGACAATGTGAAATTAATGCCATTGCATACAGACACAATGCGTTTATTTGGCTTGTTGGCAGAAAGGGTGGGGGGTCGTAGAATCCTAGGATGGTCTGGGTTGGAAGGGACCTTAAAAATCACCTTGTTCCAATCCCATGTCCATGGGCATGGACACCTCCTTCAGGATTGGTGTTGCTCTGCCCAGGCACGGGGGGGTCCCATGGGTGCCCCACGGCTCATCTCGGGGCTGAGACAGGTGAAGGGTGGAAAATAAAGAGCTTTTTCTCCTCGCCGCATGGGGAAGGCTGGGCTGGTGGCGACCTGCGGGCTGGGACTGCTCTTCAGGCTTCACCCGGTGTCCGAGGGGACTCCAGGTCTGGAAGACTCGCCTGTAATTTGGGAGGGGGACGTCCCGGATGTGATGCACCGTGGGACCCTTGACCCATCCCCGCTTCCTGCGGTGGGGAGGGGGGTTGCAGGTTCAGGTTGTGAAGTTTGCGTTGTCTCGGCGCTGGTTGTCCGGAATTTTCCCTGCTCCTCCCGACCTGCCGTTCCTCCCGCCTTGGCTCGGCAACGGCGGCTTCATCCCCCGGTGCTGTCACAGCCCTTTGCGAGCCTCGCGTGCGCAGCGCCGCTAATGACTAAATGTTATTACTGGTATTATTTTTACTCCAAAGCTCTTCAAACAAACATTAAGCCATCTGTTTCTCCAGCAAACCCTCGAGGTTATGTTTCGTCCTAACTTTCTGCTATTATTGTTAAAGCATGGCCGTTCGGAGCTGCTTCCCATTATCCCCCATCCCTCGGGAGACGTGTCTAGCAGCAGAAAAAAAAGTGTTGCTCCTGCAAAAGCCCATGTAAAATCCTGCAGCCGGTGTCGGTGAGGTGATGGGAGGTGGGTGATACTTGTCCTCGGGGTGGGTTATGATAATCGAGCACCCTGTCCTGTTTCCAAGGTTTCCTTGTGCCGGCAGACTGTGGAGAGGTTCGGCCTCCTGCGAGGATTTGAAGTGCAGAACGTGTTTTTATGACTCTGATTCAGCTGAGCACTTAAAGAAGTGCTTGGAATTAGCGTGTGCTTATACGTTTCCCTGACACCAGACTTATTTCCATGCAACGCTAAGTTAAAAAAAAAACCACCCCACGAAACCAAACCCAAAAGCTCTCGGTGAGGAAGAGGAGAGCGCTGGTCCCCTGCAGGGGTTTCTGGAGGGGGTGGTTTCCTCATCCCGCTGGCAGCGTCACGCGGTACCCGCCGGCGAGCGCGGCACGGACCCGCTTCCCACGCAGGGATTGCAGCTGGATGCCAACGCCGGCGATGCCCGGCCAGCCAGGGCATTCCATGGGGAGCGGCGAGGAGTCAGAGCCTCCCGGTGAGCTGCGGGAAGACACTTTCCTTAAATTTCCTTTCCTTTCCTTCCTGGCCAAAAGGCAATTCCCAGCAGCTCTCCGTTTGCTGCCCGCTCCGGACAGACATTTCCGGGGTGGGAGCAGGCAGGAGCCCGGGAACTCAGCTTGCACAGGGAAGAGAGTGTTAATTCCCATTTTTCCTTTGCTGAAGCAAATGACAGCAGAGGGGCACTGGGAAAGGGCAAGAAAGGATTCAGAGACTGGGAAGGGTAAGAAATATTGACCTGAGCTGCAGCGTTCAGCTCCCAAATCAAATTTTCCCTGGGTTTTGAGATGTCTAGTGGTGGGGACCAGATCAGTAAGTGGACAAGAAGCCTTGAGGATGAGCATCCACGAGGCATCACGTAGCGGAAAGGGATCCACGGTATGCAGAGCAAACCTTGGGATTTAACTGCAGGGAAGGAAAAGCCAGGCCCTGTTGGCTTCCCTCCCGGAAGAAGCTGCCTGTGGTCATGTTGCTCCGCTTCGAATCTTCCACTACAATTATTTCTTCACCTTAATAATCGCCCTCAGTTTATTCGTTTGCAAAACACACGCTTTAAAAAAAAACAAAAAAAAAAACCCAAAAACCCCCAAAAAAGGCCCTCGGAGGGTTTCGTGGCAAGCCAACCAGAAAGGAGATGAAGGCGAGGAACGTGCTCATCCTGCAGGATAAAGAGCAGCTTTGGGACAGCTTCAGGGCTGCTCCAGAAGCTCCTCCAGGATGGTGCCTGCCCTTTCATTGCCACTCACTCTTCCAGGCGTGCCCTGGAGGGGGACACTAAACTGCCACTGTGCAGAAAGGAAGAGCGGCTCCGATGCCCCACCGCCGTGCCAAAACCCCCCGGAAGCGCTCGGGCACGTTGCCATTCACCTCCCAGGCTGCAGCGGCAGAGACGGGCGCTTCCCACTTCGCAGGGTGCCGGGCTCCGGTGCTTTTTAAGCTTGGCTGCTGGCATCGCCCCAGCCTTATCCATAACACAGTCTAGGGATCAGCTGGAAGGGGAATTCTCCGCTAACGGATCCGCTGTCCTGAAAGGACCACGCTCCTGGCTTTGCATCCCTGCAGAAATACATGTGCTTATAAATGCACGGTCGCAGTTCACAGTTGCAGCTGATGGAGAGCGGAAGCGGCAGGACAGGCTGCCTTCCCTGCCGGGGCTTTCAATGCCTGGGATGGGAAGGAAGGTCAGCAGATTCCTTCCTTTCCCTCTCCCTTTGCTCCTCAGCAGCACGGCAAGTCCCCAGAGCGTGGAGGAGAGAAGGGGGAGAGCTCGCTCACCCCAAATCACCCAGAAACGGGGCCGCCTGCGGCACTGCGCAGCTGGGAAAAGGGATGGAGAAAGGCTGGGATGTGCTGTGAGGGGGGAAAAAAGAGCTTAAAAAAAATCTCTCAGGGCTACTGCCAGCCTGGGGGGGGACTCAATGGGTCCCCGAGGTGCCGTGTCCCTCTGCGTTGGTGTGGGTAGCATTGACGTACTCTCTGTCTCTCCTGTCCCCAAGCCTGCAGAGATGCACTCGGGCTCAGCAGTGGCCTCGGTCGTGCCGTGATCAATCTGCCAGGGAAAGAAGTTCTCACTTTGGCCAGTTCCTAGACTAAAAATCTCTTTTTCTCCTACCTCTAGAGAGGTGTGCGTGCCCTGGCTCGGAGCTCCCCTCTGCCGGGCGGCGCGCTCCGTCATAATAAGATAAAAAGAAAGTGATAATTGTAATCGATGCTTCTTCCATCTTTATCACCCCCAGGACATGGAGTGTCACAGATATTAGTGAATTAACCTCTGCAGCAGCTGGTAGCACAGCAAAGCCATGCGCGAGGTGCCCGCGAAAGCGGGCTGAGTGGTGCGGGAGAGAGGTGCTCTTGGTGACATGCCCGGGGCGTCCTGCCCCGCCACTTGTCCCCACCGGGCTCCTGCTGGTGGGGATGTCCCCTCATTCTCGGTGGGTTTCCCTTTCTCCGGGTACGGCCGTGCTCCTGCCACCGTCTCTGCTAGGGGGGTCCCCGCTCTGCCCACCCTGCCGCCCCCATCCCCACCCTGCAGCCCCCGCCGGGTCTTTTCCCCATCACACCTCATCTAATTTATATTTCTTTCTTCATATTTGCAAAACATAAAAAAACCCCAAAAAAACCCACCTCTTCCAGCTAAGAGCCTGCTTTCCATTCCGGAGATAGGTTATATTCTTCACTGCACACATGCCTGCATATATTTGAACAAGTTTGATTCAGTGTAGCTGACACAAAAACCACTTAGTTGTTTCCCCTACATCATCCTAAGTTAATACTCCTGACAAGTACAGGAGGCTTTTCAGCAGTTTTTCTATTTCAGCTCCCCTTGCTTCCTGCTCTTTCTGTTTCGCCCCCGCCGTACAATTTCCCTGTGTCTAAGCAGCCGACTGTACCCCAGCAATTTGTACCCAATATGCTTGAAACAAACAAAAAAAAAATTGAAAGGGTGTCCACGGATGCACGATGCAATGACCTGAGCCACTGAGCTGGATTATATTTCTATGTATTTTGTGCACACTCTGTGTTTTCAAAGGAAATGAAAAATAGGGAGCCGGAGACGTCGGGATCATTCGCGCACCCGGGTTAGGGCTAGCTGTGGTTTTATCATTACTTCTGCGTCGTTACAAAGCCAGCTCTGCTCCTTTCCTGATTTTTAGGGGGATTTTGTTCGTCCTTCGGTGGGTTTTTGATGTAGCGCCCCCACCATGGAGAGGCTGATCCTGAACCCCTGAGCAAGGCGTGAGGGCGCTGTATTTTCGCATCCCGTGCCCCTGGGCTCCGCGGATGCTCGTGGGACGGGAGGTTTTTGCCCCGGCTGAGCCTCTCGCTCCTGCACCGCAGCCCCCCCGTGCCCACCCCCTGGGCATCCAGCCCCTCGGGATGTCCCAGGGCACAGAGAGGAGAGGGTCTCGCTCCCGGCGTTTGTGCCTATCCAAGCAGCTCTTCCCCGCTCAGGATCTCCTGAGCAATCCTGGCAGCGGAGTGAATATTCCGAGGTTAACTCCATCCGCGCTCGCAGATCGCTGCCGGTGATGGATGCATTGCTTGGTGGGGACAATCAATTGGTAAAGCAACCCTGTCTGGAATTTATTCAGGGTTGAAATGGGCTCCCCGGGCTCTAAGTCTATCGATTCTCTCCGCGGAGGTTATTTTTACCATTATTTACGTGCTAGTAGCATCGAGGGGACTAACTCAGATCAGCTCTCTATTGTGTTAGATACCGTCCGAAACGAGAACCGGCACCTCCTGCCTGTAAAGGGGGTTATAAATACCGAGGAGCGGCTGCGCGGGAGGGCAGCGGCGCTCTCGCGTCCCTCGTTTGCATGATGGAGATAAGTGACGTGGCAAAGGGGCTTGATAAGCCCATGTCGGTGCAGGAATCGGTGCTAAATCTCTGCAGAGCCCATGCACAGCCTCCACTCCCGGCCAAACATCTTACCCCGATACCCCGCTTTGGCCCAAAATTGGCCCAAAAAGGAGATGGAGCAGTTGCTCCTAGGGAAAGGTTAGTCTGGTGACTAAACCGTCTCCAAAGAAATAAACCTTGGGGAACACTAACTCCTAACGTTAACTTTGCTAAAGAAACCGGTGTTCTTTTATGGCTGATGCACTAATTGTTTTACCCTTTTCCCATATTCTGCTGTTGTGACTGTGTTTTCATTCTGTTCCTCTTTTGTGGCTGCTTCTGAAAAGCTGGTGCCTTATCGCTCTCCTTTTCTTCAAGTCTCTAAATATTTATCCTATAGCTTCATTCAACTGGTAAATAACCGCTTACACCTTTTTGGTTCCCTAACGTTGTCTTTTAAATTAATCTCTCAAAAAGTAATTGAGGACAAGAGGAAGACGTTGAAGCTGGATAAGAAGTTAGATGGCAATGTGGCAAAACAAACTCCTATATTCAAATCCTTCCTTTTAGTTAAATTTCAAACTAAACATAGCCACAACTTCGACATTCACATTTCTTAATTGCTTATTTTCCATATCCCCTGTAGGTAGGATAAGATATCATAGCCTTAAATTGTGGCAAGAAAAATTTGGGGCTAGGTATTATCATACATTTTCTAATCACAGTGAGGGACGGAAGAGGATGACTCTCGAAGCGGGGAGGGAAGAACAAACTGGGCTAAATGATGTTTTTGAGCTCTCTTTGAGCTGATTTTTTTGCCTCTGATGCTTCGCTTAAATCTAGTGGGACCATCAGGGCTCGATATTTCCTGGGAGATTGGTGAAATAGTAGCCTTTGACACTTGAAACTATTATATAAGGAAAAATAATGCTTTAACTTTTTGTTGCCTACTTCGGACTCCGAATGGAAAAAGATTTACTTGAGTATTTAACTTTCTGCACCGAGGATCACTGGGGCTATTTGCAGCATGCAAAGTTAACCAGGTGTATAAGTCTTTGGAGAATCAGGGACCTCATTTGTATTAAAAATACAGCCAATTCACTCAGTTTAACAGCTTTTGCTGGAAGCCACGACACAGGCTTCCGGTGTCCTGCTAGAGCTGCCCAGTTCATCCAAGACCCGAGGGACATCGTCTCACGTGGCCGTCCCCACCAGCCACCGCCCAGCAATAAGGTTTTTTTAGCGAAGAATGTAATTCCCCTGTGGCAGAACCGACTGGGTAAATGTAATGACAATGTAGGTGTTGCATGGTTAGCTCCTGCACAGCCCACCCAACTTCCCCTCTTTTTAACTCCCCAGGAAATAAATGCTACTTTGCCAGCGGATTAAAAAAAAAAAGGAAAATAAGAGAGGGGGAAAAATCTAGAAAAGGAATTGAACATAAATTGCCTGCTTCATTCAAATAACATAGTCGATTTAAATCAGGGAATGAACTCTCTTGAATTTCTGGGTGGTAATGAGGACAATGCAGACTTATTGTTCCGACTCTTTCAAGCAAGCTGTATCCAAACCGCTCAATAGAATTAAGCCCTGATCCTGCAATCACTTACGCCCGCGTGGAACTGGGTGGCTTCACCCAAGCCAGGAGAGGGGGTTATTCCGAGCGTGAAGCATGTGTTTAAGTCTCTGCCCGTGCGTCGCCGGGGCGTTCAGCATCCCAACGCGGAGAAAGGGCCACGGGCGATGTCGCTTCTCGGCTGGGGGCTGCCGGGCTCGGCTGCCCGGATTTAATTCCCAGCCTTTTTCCTATTCCCGCTGCTCACCTCATTTCAGCGAGCTTCTCATTCCCCACTGTTTGTTTAGTCTCGGCGCTGGACCCTGCTCAATATTTGCCTTCTCCTCCCTACTATTTGTTCTTATTTCCATGTGTTTAACATATATATTTGTTGCTGTCTGCCCAGTAATCGCAACCGCTTTCCCTTCCTGCCTCCCTTTTCCCTGCCCGGCCCGAGGAGCAGCCTCGCAGAGTGAAGCCTCCCTGGCTCTTTCCAAGGGCAGGATGCTCCAAACGCCGGCGGATGCTGGAGTTTCAGCGCAAACCAGGGTGGGAGACGCAGGTAGCAAAGCCATGGGCTCAGGTTTTTGTTTCTAAGCCACAGAAAGGCTTCCATAAAAGCTCAGTATCTTATTTTTTTTCCCCTCTCTCTGTGTGAAAAGGTTTTCCTCCAAGTCCTACGGGCCAGGCCGTTTCCCTCAATGATTCGTTATCTTTATTCGGTGACCTTGAACCTCTCTAGGGATGAATTTCCCCCCCTTGCTCTGTGCTCTGGGCATCACTTTGGCCACGTCAGCAAGAGGAGAACCAAAGCACGCGGATAGCCTGTGCCTCAGGGGGACCAAGGTGCCTGTCCCGAGGGATGGAGCTGTGGGATGTCCCTGTGCCCAACAGCGGGTTAATCCTGTGGGATGTCCCTGTGCCCAACAGCGGGTTGATCCTGCGGGGCTGCGCAGGCACACGTAACCCCAAATCTCTCCTTCCCCCCCATCCCGCTGCCCAGCGGGGAGGCGAGCGCTTGCCCTCCTGGTGCCAGCAGCTTCCTTTCCTGCTGCCATGGCTTTGAGAGTGACGCAAAATGGGAATAAAGATGAGGAAGAAAAGAAGAGAGAGGGAAGGGGGGGGCGAGGGAAAAGCTGCACTGAGCAAGGCACAGGCTGGAATTAAAATACACTGGTTTTGCTCCCAAAAAACGCCCCAGCTCAGCCTATTGTTTCATCTCAGGTTTCCTCTTGAGCAAGCAATTGTGAAGCCAACCTGTCCCGCGGAATGAGCTTGTCACTCCCCGGGCTGAACAAACACTATTGATTGCGGCGTGGGGGGAGGCGGCGGCGCGCTGGGGGGGCTCCGGCGGCGGGGAGCCGGGCTGGGCGTCCCGCGGGATGTGCAGCGGAGGGGGCAGAGCTGCTGCGGCGGGGTGGGGGACACCCCGGGTGGCACCTCAGAGGATAGGGGCCAAAATGTTGGGAGGACAAACCGGGTTTTGGTCGTAGAGTCGCTCTTTTCTGAAACATGGATTCATGTTTTTATTTTCTTTTTTTTTCTTTTTTTTTCTTTTCTGGCTATTCCGGCGTGCGTTTCTTCTGTTGGGAGGCCAGGACACTCCAAAACCACCCCTGTGCTGCCTTGTGCCATCGAGCGCGCCGGTACACCGGATCCCGCGGGGATCACAGTGTCTTCCCTCCTCCTTGCTCCCTCTTCACCTTCCACCAGCTGCGTGCTTCGCCGTAACACAGGCTCTTGCTTGTTTTCATTATTTATTTGAGCTGGCAGGTCTCGTTTTTGCAGAGATTCCCCCCCCCCGCCTCATCCTGTCCTTCACTGTATCGCACTCGAGGCATCTCTGCCGTTCCCCCGTGCTGCTATAGCAACTGCTGGAGATGCTACAGCAAAGCCACCCCGGCCAGGGCCATCGGCACGGGAACGATACCTACTTCAGGCATTTTTAGCACCGAGCAGGTAACGCTGCGTGTTGCAAAGAGCAACCATTGTGGCTCTGGAGCAGTATCACCGTCCAGAGGGTTTCTCAGCTAATAAACCCCCCCCTGTAGCTACAGAGAGGCCCGTTTCTGCCGCTGGCTTGGCAATCGCCGGCGTTAAGACAGTAGACCCAAATGCATTGGCCGTAATCATCCGTCACGTTTATACACTGCGCTTCATCCCAAAGGAGCCCAACATGCTTCGTAGCAGCCGTTGGGCAACAGGATCCATCATCCAGCCTTGAAGCATGGCCGGATCCCGCTGGGATGGAGCGCGGCGTTGTTGGACACGGCTTTACGCCGACGGCTGCGGTGGGGGAAACTCATCCCTTAGTCCCTGCGAAACCGCAGGAGAGTTGCGGAGGGGCTGGAACCCACCTCCGGAGCCGAGCTGGGGATCCCAGCGTGCTGCTGGGTCCCATCCCGGTCCTTCAGCCCCTGGCTCCGCTCAGGAACGCTCGGCCCCGCCGTAGCTGGTGCGGCAGGTACGTCTGTGCCTGCCATCGACCAAAAAAGTGCTGTATTTTCCTGCAGCTTCTAGATTTCTCCCGTCTGAAGCAGATAGGCTGATCGATGGGGTCTGACATGGCCATCGCCCAAAGTTGCCTGCCATGACAACGCTGTTAATGAACAGATTTAATAGCAGCCGCGCGAGTCACTTTATAACCACAGTAATCGCCCCGGCGCAGGCGAGACTCACTTACTTTGCAAAGAGATGATAAATATTCTCTAGTTTCCCCCTGTGCGCGTTGCTCTTCTGCCTGAATGTCTGGGGGTGAGACGGGAGGAAGATCGGTGCCCCCCGAGCCCTGCCAGAGGTCTGGATGTGTCACCGCTCCCCTCTTCCCTTGCTTTCCCACCCCGGGGCTCTTCCCAAAACACTGCTGTCACCTCACTTTCCCTCCCAGATCCCTGGGCTGTTCGAAGCCCGTCTCCAGTCCTCTCCCTGCGCAGGGATGGCTGGGGCTGTGCTGTCCCTTGTCACCCCCGCTGGCTTGGGGACGCACGCTGGGGCGAAGCGGGGAAAGGGGGACACACCATCGAATGCCTCTCGCAGCCTGGGCTGGCCCAGGGTTAGTGTGATGGGACACGTTGTAGGGTAACACGCTGGTAATAACCCCGTTAATGAACTCGGGTCCCCAGCGAGTGCTGAGACCCTGCCAGCTGGCTAACGAGCGAGCGGCGCTCCTTGCGTTGTCCGCTGTAATTGTCTTCCCGTTAACGGCAATAATCGGTCGGCGTTAACGCTCTGGGCCAGGATCGGGGTGGTCCTCCCTGCATCCCGCCTGTGGGGGCTCAGGGTGAAAGCGGGGACCCCCATGCACCCCGCGACTGGGGGGGCCCGAGGGTCCCTCGCCTGCCTGCGGCTCCTTCCGACAGGTATCGCTCTTCCCGTCCTGTACTCGGGATGGCCTTTTAAAATATTTTGAGATCTACCGATGAAAAAAGCCCTCTGTCAGAGGCAGATATTATTGATGTTGTTATTATTGCCTCTCTCGTCTCCGCTGCAAAGGATGCCTGACCACGCTGACAGCTGCTATTAAGAAAGTTGCACAGCCAGTGTTTCTGGGGATGTAATTCTTTCTGAGCAAAGTTAAACACTGAAAGGGGTTATTTCACGAAGTAAAAGCGAGAGCTGTGGAAAAGGTTGTCCATGACGTGTGAATAGTAATCATCATGTATATTATCTGGAGATAGCACTATTAGGAGATCCCTCCATGCTCTTTACAGATGCGGCAAAACCCGATATCCCAATTCTGCAGCTGCAAAGGGTAAACGGGGTGAAACTTCCCAGGTGTTCAGGGCAAACCGGGGGAGAAACGGCATTTCTCTTCAAGGAGTTTCTCCCGCCGCAGGGCTGAGAAACGCAACTGGATTCTTTTCCCCAATACATACAAAGTTCTGAGCACACGCAGAGCAGTATGTGGCTTTAGGCCCTTTATGGCTTGGCCGTAAAACCAGGAGACGTGTGGTGGCTTGGGCTGGATTTTCTATTAGGTGTTAAAACAGCAGGAGAGGGAGCGAGCCAGCTGGACCGGAGCAAGCACAGAGCACGCATCAAAGCCTGCAGCTCCGCTCGCTCGCTCCCAAGCATCCCTAATAACCACCTAGAGGGACCGCACCGGCGCTTGGGTGACTGCCGTGCAAAGGATGGAGCAGAGAAGAGCAGGGAAGGGGATTCCTGACAAGATCCTTTTTTTAATTTATTTTAAGGATCCCTTTCGAGCCCCTCTCTGGTTTCCCATGAGCTGAGCAGCAGGGACCAGCCTCCAAACCCTGTCCCCATCCCACTGTCACCCAGTGCTCGGGGACAGAGAAGACGTTTCACGCTGGCATCGTTGCCCAGCTCGTGGCTGTCACTAGCAGGATCCCGGGCAAGTGGCACAGGCTGCCATCCATTAGCAATTTCCCCAGCGCTGCAATTTATCCCTGTCATTTAGGGTTCATGTGCTATTATTTAGTCTATTTCCAAGATCTTATTACATTTTTTATTCATAGGGAGGTTAGATTTATATATTGAAGATCAATAAAAGGCTCTATCATGGCTACATTATTAATAAGGAATACATTATATGTAGACAGACAGCCCACTCTATTGGATTTACTTAGCAGATATGCTTTTTGGGGGTAATTCTGAAAATTTACTACCTGTTCGATTTCTCTTCCTCTCCTTGCCTCTCCCCGGGCACCCATCCCTGCCTCTTTCTGTGCAGGGATAATAGCAACTTTATTTAGCGGCGTATGTCCTTTGTCCCTGCAGATGACACTGTCGTGCCTCTGTCCTCTAACAGCCCCTAAATCTGTGTGAGAGAGAGGGCCTGTGGCGTGGGAAGAGCATCCTCAGCTCCGTGGCACCGCAGTGACGGGGGTTTTAGTATTAGGGCCCTTCATTCCCTTTCTGCCTTGTCTGTCACAGAATCACAGAATGACTTGGGTTGGAAGAGACCTTCAAGATCATCCAGTCCAACCATGAACCTCTGCCAAAACCACCCCTAACCCATGTCCCTCGGCACCACGTCTGCCCGGCTTTGAAATACCTCCAGGGACGGCGATTCCACCACCTCCCTGGGCAGCCTGTGCCAATGCCTGAGAACCCTTTCCGTAAAGAAGTTTTTCCTCATATCCCACCTAAACCTCCCCTGGCACAACTTGAGGCCATTTCCTCTTGTCCTATGGCTTGTTCCTTGGGAGAAGAGATTGACCCCCCCCTGGCTATAACCTCCTTTCAGGGAGTTGTAGAGAGGGAGAAGGTCTCCCCTCAACCTTCTCTTCTCCAGCCTCAACAATCCCAACTCCCTCAGCTGCTCCTCAGAAGACTTGTTCTCCAGACCCCTCCCCAGCTCCATTGCCCTTCTCTGGACACGCTCCAGCACCTCAATGTCTCTCCTGTCACACCGGGGCTGGAGAGGGAACATGTCTGAGACCAGCACGTAATAGCAACATACCTGCCAGAGGCAGGGAATCGAGACAGCAACATAAATTAGGAAAATTCAGGATAAAATCAAGCTGCTCATGCCTGCTCGTGGGTAGGGCATCCTCAGTGCACAAGCACAGAAACGCGCGTTCCTGCTCCGAGCTCTCAATTCAGACACTGCGCCCTGTCCCCCCCAAAGCCAGGCTTCACCATCATGTGCTTCCAGCTGTTTTGCAGCATTTTGGGTGTCGCTGACCTTCCAGCCCAGTTCTCCCTCTTATTTATGCCCCAGCATCTTCCGGGGGGATAAAGGGAGGGTGCGCACCTGCCGTCGGGCACCCACACATGCAGCTCCTGGCTGTTCTGCTGCCCAAAGAGCCGGACACGGGCAGCGAGAGCAGTGCTGGGGGGGAAGGATTTGCCCCAGGTGACACGGGGAAGGGACAGAAACGCTCCGCAAGTGGCTGCCGAGCCCCAGCCCCGAGGTGGGGGCAGCTCCAGCGAGGGCTGGGCTCGGCGCGGGTGACCCCTGGCCAGCTTCTCACCACGCACCCGCTCGTAAATCTAATTCTAATCAGCAGTAATTAGCTCTAATCATCATAATTAACAGCGAGTGGGAAAATATTAGCTGGAATAATCAAATCCGATCAGTCTGAGGCTGCCTTTGCCTGGGAAACCTGCGGGGGGATAAGTCAACTCATCCGCACTGCACTTGTCGAGGTTTTATGAGTACGTGAACCATCAGGCTCATCAGAAACAATTCCAGCCACGGTTCAGGCTCTGACCTCCTTCAGCTAATTACCAGCGTGGCAGTTAATCATGGAGAAGCGTTAACGGGTTGGTTCCTCCCTCTGCTTTGGCTGCAGTTTGTGCTGGGCAGGGGCTGCCGCGAGCTCGTGCGAGCTCAGCGTGTGCCGGTGAACACGGAGGGGCCGGTGGGGAATGCGCAACGGTGCAGGCTCAGGTCTGGGCTGGAAAATCAATAAATTGCATAGAGTTCTTGCATACTGAAAATGGCTTTCCTTCCCCTGGTGCTCTTAGCATTCAGGACCTCTCCGCTCTCAGGCTTGAGCTCCTGCATCGAGGAGAGTGAAGAATATCTGGTTCAGAAGGTTTTACAAATCCTTAATTATCATCCCTTCTTGAGATCTTTGGGTAAGCAGTCTCGGTAAGAGCTATAAGGAAAATATCTAAGACAATATCCCAATTACAGTGAGCCGCCTTTAAACACAAATAATCCTATTTATTAATAAAGCACCAGAGGTTGTGTCTGCCCTTGGCTTGATGGAGACCCCAGGAGTGCCCCGCAGCGGTGGCAGCCCCGTGGGGACCAGCGGATGCAGGTCCAGCTGTGGCAGAGGGCGGCGGGGCAGGCTGTGGCAGCAGCACATCTGGATGGGACGCTGGAGAGCCTTTACGGACACCTGGGGGAAGAAGAAGGAAGAGCTGCCAAATCCCTCCCCAGCTTGGCTCTCCATAGGGAGCACGGGGAGGTGAGCCCCTGGCCGGGGTTGCCCAGAGAAGCTGTGGCTGCCCCATCCCTGGAGGTTCAAGGCCAGGTTGGACGGGGCTTGGAGCATCCTGGACTAGCGGAAGGTGTCCCTGCCCAGGGCTGGGGGTGGAATGAGGTGATCTTTAATGTCCCCTCCAACCCAAACCATTCTAGGCTCTATGAGACAGTTGTTGGGAGCAGCATGATGGAGGAAGCTCTTCTCTGCCACCCCTCTTACCTGCTGTCGATTTGCTCCTCCAGCACCTCCACTGGCACTTTGCTGTCCGTCTGCCGCGTTAGCAGCCACGTGTTGGCGTAATTAATGTCTAATTACCGTCACAGAGCTGTACGGCCACAGGTCCTGAACGTTTCCTGCCCTCTGCCTGGTAAAACCCCTCGAGGAAAGCTCAAGTTGTTGGTGCTTTCCGGGCTCTCCTGGGCGAGACTCAGCCCTCAGCCTTTGAAAAAAGGTTGAAAATAACAACCCGATGTGATTTTCCCCAGCTCTTCTGAAATTCATACCTTTCCACTGTGTTCCCTAAAAAAAGGCAAGCCAGCCGGCTGGCAGTAATAGTCTCGCGAAGTTCCGAATCATCTTTCTTCTGCTCGATCTAAACTGCGTCCCTGATCAGAATGAAATCAGGTATTTAGCAGCATTAAGTGCTTTTAACTACACTATTTATTATGCTGCGGATCGCGGTTTGGTACAGGATTTCTCGGCCATTATATGATTTTGGAGGGGATTTTTGTGTTTTGTTTTTGTTCTCTCAGGAGTATGTAGCACTTAGAATTGCTTGTATAATAGTATAATCACCGAAATTAAACACGTCTCTGCCGTATGATGCTTTATGTTAATTTTACAGTGAGATGCACAAGCAAGCAAGCTGTAGAGGGGCAGGGGAGCTGTGCAAGCGCACTGGTCCCGAGGCTGCGTCTTTTGGGTGTAAATTAGGAGATGCTCCGGCAAACACCGTGCAGCTTCTGTGCCTGGCAGCTGGCAAAAGGGAGAGCAGGATGGGACCCGCCGGCTGTGGGATACGTACGGCAGCGATGGCTCCACAGGTGGCTGCCACTTCACTCAGAGGGCTTTTAAAAAATATTATTATTATTATTATTATCATCATCATCATTATTATTATCATTATCATTATTTCCTTGATGGAAAAGCCACATCAGCCCCAAGCCCGCGACGGCTCAGCTCCAAGCCTCCACGTCTTGGGGTGAGTTTTGGCCTTTAAATTCCTTATGGATGGATTCTCCATCCTTTCAGGACTTGCTTCTTGCCATTCTCCTGCAGTCCCCGGGGACGATGTGATGGTGTCCCCAGCGAGGCAGGGCTGGGGGTGGCTTGAGGTGCCAACCCCACAGCGGGGGCAGCAGGGCCAGGGGGGGAATTCTGCCCCTCTGCTCCGCTCGGGGGAGACCCCACCTGGAATCCTGGGTCCAGCTCCGGGGGTCCCAACAGCAGAAGGACACGGAGCTGTTGGAGCGGGGCCGGAGGAGGCCCCGGAGATGCCAGGAGGGCTGGAGCCCCTCTGCTGGGAGGACAGGCTGGGAGAGCTGGGGGGGTTCAGCCTGGAGAAGAGAAGGCTCCGGGGAGACCTTCCAGCCCCTGCCAGTGTCTGAAAGGGGCTCCGGGAAAGCTGGGGAGGGACTCGGGATCAGGGAGTGGAGCCACAGGACGAGGGGGAATGGTTTTAAACTGGAAGAGGGGAGATTTAGGTGAGATCTCAGGGAGAAATTCTTTGCTGTGAGGGAGGTGAGCCCCTGGCCGGGGTTGCCCAGAGCAGCTGTGGCTGCCCCATCCCTGGAGGTTCAAGGCCAGGTTGGACGGGGCTTGGAGCACCCTGGAATAGCAGGAGGTGTCGCTGCCCAGGGCAGGGGAGTGGAATTAGGTGATCTTTAAAGCCCCTTCCAACCCAAACCATTCCATGATTCTACGAATATCTGCACCCAAAGCAGTGAAATGCTTCTCTAAAATTCAGTGGGCATTTTGGAGCGGAACAAAGGACCCAACCCAAGATTTCCAGGGGCATTTCAGAGCCGTGCAGCTCCCAGGCAGGGAGTCGGCAGCCGGAGCCGCCGAGGCACGGCGCAGGGCAGCGCAGACAGGTTCACCAACAGGTTGGAGAGAAATTGGTATGCAAGCTACAGCCAAGGCAGCCTTTATATCAGAGCCTCACAAAGGCAATTCTCAGCAATTGATATAAAAAGGTGTCAGTTCTGGTTTAAGTACTGTATTACCAGCAAAGATTTATCTGCTTCAAAGGCAGGCCTCGTGCCACCGAGGGAATAAACAGCTCTTCTCCTTATCTCTCTCGCATAGCGCAATATTTTCTGTGTTCGACTTTGGCTCGAAAAAGACTTTTTCTTCCACTTTCCTATTCGCATATTGTAATTTAGAACAAACCCGCCCCTCAAAACCTCCCTGGAAATCTCCCAGGGAAAATGGCTTACCGGGATCACTGGGGGGGTGGAAGGGCAGCCTGTGCCCTCCTCAGGAGGAGTGCGGGGGGATGGAGGGGAGGTTTCTGCGGGTGCTGCGGTGGGCACGGGCTCCTTCCCAGGGCTGGAGGCAGCCGGTGTGGAAAACAGCTCCAGCAGTCGCAGCGAAGAGGAGGAGACCGTTTCCCACTGGCTGTTTCCGTGCAGAAATCCCGGAGGAAAAACTACAAATGGCATCTGTGACCACCGCCGGGTCACCCTTGGTGCAAAGCGGTGGGCTGGGATGTGAGGGGCGAGGGATGTGCGTGTGTTCATTCCCCCCACCCTTCCCTATTTGCTCAAAAAAGAAGGATGGGGGAGTCGGAGCGGCCGAGCAGCCCGCGCGGCTCCGCTCGGTGATGGAGTGGCTGCTTCCCGGCTGGCGCACGGAGCGGGGGGATGGATCAATAGATGAACTAGTTTTGCAGTAGCGTGTTCGCCCAGCCGCTGAGTTGGTGCCGGAGCTGGAGCTGCATGGGAATGAGCCGGCCCCGGCGCTTGGCTGAGGGTTGGAGAAGGGAAAAAAGGAAAAGGTGCAGGATCTGGGTGGAATGGGGCTGAGCCGCCCCCCCAGGGGGGAAGAGGGTCCCGCCAGCCCCAGCCCCTGCGGCTGCCCAGCATCCCGTGCGCTGCCGGCTCTTTCCCAAATAATTCCAGCGGACCCTTTTTCAAATGAGGGCTTTAAACATATTTATACATAGATTTTACGTGCCTGCACCAGTGCATTTGATGAAGTATATAGAAAAAGTGGATAGAAATTATCTTTCTCCTGTACAGCTTGTCTCTTTTTTTTTTGGGGGGCGGGGGGGTGGTGTGTGAAGAGATAACAAGGACCTATTTAATTTCACTGGATGCCATGCAATAAATGGAGAAGCGAAGTTTTGAAAAACGTTTCTCTTTTTTTCCCCCCTCCTTTTTAATGCCATTCTAAGCTGGAAAGACCCGGCGAACGGAAAACATTATTTGCAGGCTATCAGCCCGGAGTCCCTTTTGCTCCCCTCTCTTGTTTGCTCACTGAAATGAAAGGGCTCTTTCGGCAGCAAGGATCAGAACGTTAATCGGAACTAAAGAGCGCTGTGTTTGCAAAGAATCAAGGATCTTCCCCTTCGCAAACTTTGCAAAACGGTTCTTCAGATATTTGGGAGCAATTAGATCCAGCTCAAGTGAAAGCTGCTGCCGGGCGCTGATCGACAGCGCTCCTCTTCATCAAATATTCAGCACGGATATTTCATTATCAGCCTAATTCATACGCTGCCTCCACGGCTGGGTGGTTTTAGAAATTAAACTGTACTCTCACCTCTAACGAGCGCGGTGCCTGGCAGGCGGTGCAGGGGAGGGGGGCTGCCACGCCGCTGCCTCGCCGAGTGGGGTGGGAGGGGGCTGCGGGCGGCTTCACCTTTCAGAAGCAAAAAATTAATCACATCCAAAGCCATCCGGTGAATGAAGCTAGCAAGCTGTGCCATTACAGCCATGTGCAGGAGTTAATTAGTCACTTGCCTTTGCTGCGGAGAGAGTGCCGGGAGCCGGGGCCGGCCAGAGTTTTGCTGGGGGGTGGCTGGAGGTTGGGATCATCTCGGGGCTGGGATGAGCCAGGAATAATTTGGCTCTTTGGGGATGCAAACCCTGGTGTCCGGAGGAGCGATGAGTGCGGCCGTGCTGCCGGTGACACGTGGAGCCCAGCAGGTTGCCAACCGGCACAGGGGAGGGGAGGTCGAGCTGCTCGAGCACCTGGACTGCGTTGAGTTGTGCGTTCCGTCCCCAAAAACCCCTTGTCTCCACTGCGGGGTGGGAGGGGGAAGGTTTACGAGCAAATAAATCCGTTGCTACTACGAGCTGAAAACCAGCAGCACGAGGCGTTTGTGCCCAGCCCCGGCTTCCCAACGCTGGCAATTCAGCTTCTGGAATTGTGAGTTGTGGAAAAGGCTGGCGGCGCGTTGGGCTAACGGCGCTGCTGGCGTTTCTCGGCTACCTGCAGCAGTTTGGGAGCGTGCGAGGTGGCACAACCGGAGTCGGGAACATCCTCCATCCCCTGTACCCATCTTCTGATGCACAGGAGCATCCGATTCCTCTCCGGGGCTCCTCCGTTGGGAGCTTGGGCAGGTCTGTTCAGCCTGGAGAAGAGCAGACTGAGGGGGGGGTCTCCTCAATGCTGGTCAATATCCGAAGGGCGGGTGACAAGAGGACGGAGCCAAACTTTTTCCAGTGGTGCCCAGCAACAGGACAAGGGGCAACGGGCACGAAGTGGAACATGGGAAATTCCATCTCAACATGAGGAAAAGCTTCTTTGAGGGTGACGGAGCAATGGAATGGGTTGTCCAGAGAGGTTGTGGGGTCTCCTTCTCTGGAGATATTCAAAATTTGATTGGACACCAAACTGCTCTGCGTGACCCTGCTTTGGCAGGGGGGGTTGGATGATCATAGAATCACAGAATGACTTGGGTTGGAAGAGACCTTCACGATCATCGTGTCCAACCATAAACCTCTGCCAAAACCACCCCTAACCCATGTCCCTCAGCACCACGTCTGCCCGGCTTTTAAATACCTCCAGGGCTGGCGATTCCACCACCTCCCTGGGCAGCCTGTGCCAATGCTTGAGAACCCTTTCCGTAAAGAAGTTTTTTCCTCATGTCCCACCTAAACCTCCCCTGGCACAACTTGAGGCCGTTTCCTCTTGTCCTATGGCTTGTTCCTTGGGAGAAGAGATTGGCCCCACCTGGCTACAACCTCCTTTCAGGGAGTTGTAGAGAGGGAGAAGGTCTCCCCTCAACCTTCTCTTCTCCAGCCTCAACAATCTCGGAAGGTCCCTTCCAACCCCGACTACTCTGTAATTCTGTGATTGCCGTACGAATGCCCTATGTGGGCATCGCCAGCCTGCCGTGCCCTGAGCCCTAAAAGCTTCCACTTGTTCCTTTGAGGGTTTTTCCCGGGTGGAAAAAGAGGATTCACATACACGGGTGGCTCTACCTGTATGAGCAGCCGGGGCAGGGGGCAGCCAAGAGGGGCAGGAGTTGGGCTGTGCAGTGCTGGGGGGTCCAGGCAGTGGTTTGGGGGTGCTGGGACTGGTGTCTCGCTGGTGGTGCTGGAGGAGCCGTGCAGGGACGAGCTGTCCGTCAGCAGGAGAAGCAGCAAAGCCGGATTCCTATGGAGGTGCCTCTCTTACAGCAGCCCTGTCTTCCCAGCATCCCCAAATCCTCGTGATTTGAACCCTTTTGGCAGGATTTGGCTGAAACAGGTCGGCAAACGGAATTGTTGCGGGAGGGATTCCCAGGCACAGGCGTGCACAAGCCTCCTTTCATTCGGGAACGGGGCTAGGAGGGCCCGGCGGCCTCTGATTTGGCAGCAAAACGGCCAAAGGACACAACCCGCGCTGTCCTCGGGCTCTGGATGTCACAGCGGGCTGTATGGGTGACATCCAAGTGACCGTCCGTGCTGGGGCTAGCCGAGGCCAGGCGAGATGAAGTCAGAGCAACGTTTTTCCACGGACTTCAGCAGCAGGGCTGCGGGTGGGGAGCTCCGCCTGGCGATCGGAATGTCTCCTAGGGAAGGGACAAACCTTCCATGGGCAACACGGGAAGGGTGCGGATGCTCTGACCCGTCTGGGCGAGCTCGGCGCTCGCTTTCTCACGAAACCGCTGGTCACGGGGAATCTGACGGGTTCGCACAGCATCGTCGGGGCTGCGCTTGGCCCACGGCTCTCGGCCGCGCTCAGGGATCACCAGTCACCAGAGAAACGTTGAAAAAAGAGAGGAAAAAAGGTCTCTCCCGCTCTCCTCCCCACCTCTTGACTATTAAAAAGCGCGGCAGGCGGAGGTTTCTCTAACCTGCCGAATTATTTGGCCACCGGCTACCAGAGGCAGGAAAACTTTTGGATTTATTCATGGCCACCTGTCAGGGGCTGTCATTCCCCACGCTGAGCTACAGCCTGAAGTTTGCTGTGCTATAAATCAGCTCCTCTTGGACATCATAACTCTTCTTTATAGGCTCTTTTCCCCTCATAAATAAACCTCATTCCATATGTACATACTGCAAAAGGCGAGGCTGATTTGCAGCTCGGTGCCGGCTCAGGTGGCATCTCTCTGCCAGCTGACAAAGTGCCTGGGGAATCTCTCCATCCTGGCTGCGTCCCTGCGTGGGATGCATCCCTGCGTGGGTTCCCACCGGGACACTCCGGGGAGATCTGGGTGAAGCAAGGATTGGGGTGGGTGCTCTTTCCCATCCCAGTTCACCTACGGCAGAGCAGGGAGTGGAGCCAGTCACTTGGGAAGTCCTTCAGCCACAAAATCCTCTTTGCACGCAGAGAATAAATGCGTTTACTGAAACGAGGACCAAGTGAAGAGACATGTCATTAACAGGGAAAAGAAAAAAGGCGATTTGCAAGAAGCATGAGCAAATCGAGCGAGGTCTGAGGCTTGTTTTCCCTCCCCCTACATGCTCTCCCGGGGAGACGCAGCAGGGATGGAGGCGGCTGCTCCGGGGACAGGATGGGGAAGGTGGCTGCGGCTCTGGCTCCGCTCCTTCCTTGGCATTCCCCCTGCCAGGAGCAGGGAAAGAGCAGGGCTCAGCGCTCTCCCTCAGACAAAGACCTTGTTTCAGCCAAAACACTCGAGCAATTTATGTCCCCTCGCTGTCCAGATGAAGAATGGACCCCTCTCTTTTTGTCCTCTGGCTGGTATTTTAATGGCAGATTAACAGGAAATAGGTCTAAAGGTGCAATCTGCCCCCTTTTTTCCCCCTTAAAGAGCCTGTGGAAGTGCACATTGGCATTTGATTTTTGTAGTGGGCTTACAGGAGGCACTGGCCAGTGACCCCATCATGAGATGGGGTCCAGGAACCTCTGAGAACCCCGGGGGCTGGAAAGGGAGACTTCACCCAATCCATCACAGCACTTTCTTCTCCTTTTATCGCTCCCCCAGGGATGCCAGGGATCCCACAGGGATGCCAGAAGTGCTGAGACCAGACTCAACCCAAATGCTTGTGCACGCAATTCCCACCGAAGTCAATAAAAGCAGTTCTTATCCAGCCTTATCCCAATTTTCTGCTGTACCAGCACCAAATCCAAGGGAAGGGAGGCAGAGCAGCCTGTACCCAGAGCGCAGCCGTGGCGTGCCAGGCCAGGAGGCCTTGAATTTTGTTTTCAGCAAGGTTAGGGATTGCAAAGATGGGGCTGAAGGACACAGCAGGGCAATAAATCCCTGCGGAGTGGCGTTCCTGCCCCGCCAAGCAATGGGCTGGCGAGGGGCTGACTCCTGCCACTGCCCAGATTATCGCTTTGAATGGTTTAAGTTGGCGACTTCCTAAGCGGGGAGAAGATTAAGCCCGAGCACAGCATTTTTTTTTTATGACTCCAGCAAGTTGAAGTTTGGGAGGTGCAGGGGAGCCCTGGCACCGATGCTGAAGGGGGTGCTGGGACGCCGAGCACCTTGCAGACCCCAAAGGTGTTAGTTTTTGAGACCGGAGCATGGGGTTTTCATCGTCTCTCCTCGCAAACCCCGCGATGGGCAGCAGGCAGGGCGGTGGGAAGGCAGCGGTCGGGGCTGGTTTCTGGCACGGGCAGCTCCCGTCTTCCGGCCGCCGTCTCCGGTCAAGAGAGTTCACACCTTAACCTGCCTCTTGACTATTAACAAAGCCGTCGGCGTCGGCCGCTGAGAATTACTTAGAAATCATAACGCAGTGTAATCAATACTGCTTTCACCCACGCAGGGAGACGCCAGGGCGGGAGGGGGCAGCGAACGGCATCTGCATCCAAAGCATCCCACCGCCCAGAGCCGAGCCGGTGGAGGCGCCGGCAGCTCGGCCACGCGGGAGGGTGCTGGGGTGGGTGGGCTCCCCCCATGCTTCGCCCGAAGCCGAGGTGTTTCCTTCCAGGAGAACCTGTCCCCCATCCGTTCCGGAGCACTCAGGTCAGAGGGGATCCAGGGATGTTGCTCTTCATTAAGGATGGATGAAGCAACCAAGACGAACTTTCCGTCACAGCTGAACGCCGTCTCCTCCTTACCCTGAAGGACTCCGGAGCGTCTCTTCCTTGTTTGCCCCTTAAAATTAATATCACAATCAACAGCTTGTCCAGATTTATACCGGTGCGATCTCCAGTCCTGCTGCAGTGTCACGCAGGTTTATGGAGGTGCTGTTGATTTGGACCAGTGATCACGGTGAAAAGAGCCGTGATGCCAGGAAACTTCCCAGGGCCGCTCCTGATTTACATCCCTGATTCCGCTTCATCATAAGCACTGCCAGCGCAATCCCAGCCAAAGGCAGCTTATACCCATGTGGCAAAAATTTGCCCTATAAATTATCTTCAGAGCACAAGGATTTCAAGCGTGCCTGTCCTAGATTAAGCCGTGTCCTTGTCAGTCTGGAACTAGAGAGGAAATAAATCCCTCTCTCCTTTATTTATTTATTTATTTTGCCTGACCTACCTGGTTGGAAAGCCAAGACCTGGCAGGAGACAAGCCCTGCCTGCTGCTTCCGCTGCCTGTGCCCGAGCCTTATTTCCATCCCGGTTGGCAGGAATATCGCTGGCGTCCATGTCGTGTTACTGGGGGGAAACTGAGGCAGGGAGTGAGACAGGGAGGCTCCGAGGTCCCTTCAGGGCTTCTCACAGAGCCAGGGAAGGACCTGGGGAAATCAGAAATGCCCCAGCAGAGCCAGAAACGCCCGCCGAGCCGCAGCGGCTGGTGGTCCCCCTTCTCCGCGGCTGCCGGCATGTGTAATTAAATAATCAATTATCGGTGCATGGGTTTTCTGGGTGCGTTTCCGCCCCTGTCGCAGGCAGGGGATGGCAGGCTGCGGGTGGGAGCGCGGCGCTCCGCCAGATGGGCCATCAAACCCCGCTGCCGGGCCAGCGCGCGGCTCCGCTGCCTGCGCTTCTCTTGTTTGCGACGAATTTACAAATCCTTTAAGCACGGAAAAAAACTGAGCCTTCCCCCTGGGAGAGACAGATGGCTGCAGAGGCATTAGAAAGGCAGTCAAAGCAGAAAAGGGGGTTTTTTTTGTTGTTGTTTGGCGGTTAATGTCTGTGCGCGCGTGTCTATGTACACCGGCAAATGACTCATTAGTGTTGGACCCTCCTGCTCTCCTCTTCCTTTCGCCTTGGGAGCGCCGGGAGCGGACAGCCCAGCCCTCCTGGCCAAGGGTTTGGCTTTAAGTTCCTCTGGGAAAAGGGCAGGAGCGATGCTGGGTCAGAATCAGCCCCTCCATCACCTCCTGTCCCGGTTCCCACCATGCGACCGCTGCAACGGCGGTTTCCAGCCTTGCTGCCGGCTGCAAAGCCCCGTGCCAAGGTGGCTACTTCTCTCTTCAGAGGCTTTAGCCATGTCACCCATCCCATGCCTGTCCGGGACGCCGCGCTGGGCTGGTGTGGGAGGTGATGGGGAACGGGACGGTCCTGGGATGGCCGGGAAGCAAGGGGACACGGCAGCCGCTGCCGGAGGGCAGCATCCTTCAGCGGGGCGAGGGCATCGCAGGGCAGGCTGTGGGAAGACAGCTGCAGGCATCCTTTTTTTTAATCATTATTTGTTTTATTATTTTTATTTATTTATTTTTGATTTTTTTCTTAAATAGCGGCCGTGCTTTTCAAAATTCTCAGCATGGCAAGTCCCCTCGCGTATTAAGAGCCCAGGCAAGAGGGCACCGGGCATGTGTGGGACAGAGATAAATTTGGAGCTGCACGCGGGGACGGCTGGCCGGGTGTTTCCTTATGGCAGAGGAATAAATGTCTGCTTTGTGTCAGCTCTTTGCAAGGTCCTCCGATGTCCTTCCGGCTCCAGCTCCGCTGCGCACATTTCGTCTCCGCCCGAGCAAATACATCCACGGCCAGAAATTGATTTTCTAAAAATGTAATACGCGCACAAAACCCAACACGTATAAAATATGTCGGTTTGTGGGGGGAACAATGGTGCTTCTTTCCTGCCCCCAAAAATCAATTGTAAGAGCGTATGTAAAAACACAATGGCACTAAACTCCAAATAATTAGGTGATTGTGCTAAGCAAACGTCTTATTTAAAAATGGCTCAGCAGTACACGGCTGTGAGACACAATCTAATCAGAACCAACCAGGAAATGTAGCAGTTTCCAGGTGAGTAAGCTGAAATGCAGAAGTCATTGTATGAAAGGGGTGGTGGGGGGGGGGGAAATCAGGGATGGAAATGACAAGGGAAGGAGAGGAGAGGAATCAGCTACAGAGACAGGAGTAATAGCAGCACATTGCCGACATTATTTCTGAGCGGAAAGCACAGCCAAAAGAATGAGGGGGAAACATGAAATTAAATCAAATATGATTACCGAACAAATAGAAAAGGACCGGCTCAGGGCTTTTTTTTTTTTTTTNCCGGGCAAGGGTTTTTTTTTTTTTTTTTTTTTTCTTTTTTTTCTTTTCAGAGTGTGTTTGGGCAATGAGGATTTCGCTGGGGCGGAGGCAGGGCCGGGGGGACGTAGGGGGGAGGCCCCATCGCACCCCACTGCAGCATCATCCCACAGCGGATGATCCCTTCAGGTCGGGAAGGAGCAGCAAGAACAGGTGGGAATCTCTTACCCTAAAAAAATGTTGTTTAATCCCATTTTCATGCAAATGTCATCGCAATAAAGAACGAGGAAGTTCAACACAGGTACCAGGGCATAATTGCTTCTGAATAGATTGCTTTTCGGGGAAAAAACCCACTTTTTCTTTAATTTGGAACTTCCCGGTGCATCAGCTGCTCCTTTAAACACCTCCAGCACTGGCTGCTCCCATCAGCTGGAGCCGCTCTCATAATCAACGAGCGTGGGGGCCCTCGGTAGCTTCGGCTCATCCGTCCTTCCCAGCGGCTCCTTCATCACCAGCGGCGGGGAAGGCGCTCAGCCCTCGTCCCCGCTGCTTTTTTCCCCGGTGTCCCTTGAAGACGGCGGTTAAAGCCTCGCCGCCGGCCACCGTGCCGAGGAGCGCTGGAGAATGTCCCGTGCCGCCCTCGCTGCCCGGCTCCACCGAGACACCAGGTTCAGCAGCGTTTTGCCTTTTTTACCGACCCTTCCCGGCATGGTGCATCCCTCCAAAGGCATCCCAGGATGGTGACACCTGCAGCCCGGCCGCGCGGCTGGGGTGAGACGCCAGGACCGCACTTAGGTCAGGAAGGGAGCAGCCGAGGGGCAGAGATGGGGCACTCAGGAGGCCAGCGCTGATGGAGAGGGACCAGGCGACCATATTTTTCCCCCTGGCACACGCGTGGTGCCGGTCGGGAGCGTGGCCAAGGCGGTGTGGGACAGGGAATGATGGCGTGGGAAGACGGGAGCGGGCAGGGAGGGGTCACTGCCCCATGCTGGGCTTCGCCCTGCGGGCGGCACGATGCGAAGCAACAGCATCCTCCCCTCCATCCCTTCTCTCCATAATTTGCCTTTGCTTCCTTATAAAATTGACATTATTCCGGCGGGGAGGAGAGCCCCCCTTCCCTCCCTGCCCCTGGTTTGATCCCGCTGGTGCAGTGCAGCTGTTAAGGAAACCTCGGCGTGCCGGAGCCGTGGCCACGTCGCCCTCCCTTGCACCGAGGAGCCTTTTGAAGGCGAGCGGCGAGTGACGGGAATAGCGAGCGGGGACGCGCGCAGTGAGGGTGGGGGGACTAGCTTTGATCCAGGCTGGGGATGGAGAGCATCCACGCTGCTCCCCCACCTCCACCCAGGAGGATTTCCGAAACCAGGTGAAAGCGGAACGTCGGAGCCCCCGTGCCGTGGGGTGAGCTGGAGGGAGGGGGGCACAGAGGGGGTCCCCAGGCGCTTTCACCCCCTCCCTGCAGCCGGGCTGTGCGGGCAGGGACACCGGCCGTCCTCGGGCTTGTGAAGGTCATTCCTGACCCCCGCGTTCCCTGCAAACGTGCTGAGTCTCCACCTCATTTCCTATGCATTGAACTTCACAGACCTGGAGGACTCTCCGACAGCAAGGCAGGGGGATTTGACCATTATTTTTCTCTTGCCTTCCCCCCCCCCCTTCCACCCCCCCATCTCTCTCCAAGAGAGGATTATGGGTTGCACCTATTAATTTTAGACCTGAAGCACCGAGTGGAACTTTGCTGAGTGTTTTATAACCTGCTTTCTCCCAAATCCCCTCTCCGCCCAGCGCTGCGCTTGTGCCCTTCCCGACAAGGAGAAGCCGGTGCGGAGGTGGGAGGGGGGGTGGGATGGCTGGGGGTGCTGCCCTCAGCGTGGCCCGGCCATGGGGGTGCCCAGTCTGGGGGGGTGGCAGGGTCCCAGCAGCAATTCAGCGGCAAAGCCCGGCTCTCCCACAGGCTCAGGCTTTTCCTCAAGGACAGGGATGCCTGGAGTGATCCTGCTGATCCTGGGGGGCATCAAGCGGAGCGTGGCCAGCAGGTGGAGGGGGGTCATCCTCCCCCTTTCCTCTGCCCTGGGGGGGGCAGCTGGAATCCTGTGTCCAGCGCTGGGCTCCCCGGGTTCGGGAAGGACAGGGAACTGCTGGAGAGGGGACAGCAAAGGGCTGCGGAGCTGCTCAGGGGGCTGGGACATCTTTCCCGTGAGGAAAGGCTGAGGGACTGGGGCTCTTTAGCCTGGAGAAGAGCAGAGCGAGGGGGGGTCTCCTCAATGCTGGTCAGTATCCGAAGGGTGGGAGGCGAGAGGATGGGGCCAGACTCTTTCCAGTGGTGCCCAGTGGCAGGACAAGAGGGAACGGGCACAAACAGGAACGTGGGAAGTTCCATTGGAACATGAGGAGGAACTTCTTTCCTTGGAGGGTGGCAGAGCCCTGGCAGAGGCTGCCCAGAGAGGTGGTGGAGTCTCCGACTCCGGAGACATTCCCAACCTGCCTGGAGGCCATCCTGTGCCCCCTGCTGTGGGTGACCCTGGTCTGGCAGGGGGGTTGGACAAGATGATCTCCAGAGGACCCTGCCAATCCCAGGGATTCTGTGATCCAATGCTATCCGGGGGAGAGCGTGGAAAAGACAGGAGCGGAATGCGCGTCGCTCTGGGAATATCTGCCCTCCCGGGAGGGACAGCAGCTCCCCACGGCCGTGCCTTGGCAGGGGCTCCTTTTGCAGGCGGGTGAAGCACCAGCCCCCCTTGCATTAGCACGAGGAAACGCTTCCTAAACCCCCCTGGACTTCGCCTCCCCATTGCTCCCTGTCGGATGTGTCTATAAACCTGGTTCTGGTGAGCCCCGCAGAAGCCAGCTCTGCCTGGGTATCTCTTCCTAGCACCTTGCAGGCCGGCCCTGCCGCTGGCCCCGGATCCCAGCGCAGCCAAAAACGGCGGAAACCCCCGGCACGGCATTGCAGCGGCCGTGCCAGAGCCCCCTGCCAAACGCAGACAAAGGCCACCGCGCTGCAAAGTCAATTTGGCAGCTCCCGGGGCCGCCCTGCTCCCGCAGCAGCGCGGGAAAAGCACGGAGCAGGCGCCCTTAGGGAGCCCCGGCCGCCTTCGCACCCCGCCACCGTGGGTCACCCCCTTTTTTCCGTTGGGATTTGTGGCGGGAGGGCTGGCGGATGGAGGATGCGCAGCCCAAGGCGCAGCTGGGCAGCGCCACCAAACCCCCAAACTCCTTCATTCTCCGCAGTTGTGCAAGGGGAGAGGCAAGAAAAAGCCCGGGATTTGGTTTTATGTTTGCTTTTAGCCTTTTTTTTTTTTTTTTGGGGGGGGGGGGGGAATATCAAATGGGATTTCAGCCGTGATGAAAATGTGAAGTGTTTGGCAGGGCTGTCTATAAACCCGATGATGATGGATTGATTTCACTCCCAAACTTTTACATCCCGAGCCCTGCGCCGTGCTGGCGGTGAGCACAGCCACGTGGGGAAGGTTTTATAGAGCATAAAGGCAGAGGCGCCGTAAAAATAAGGGGAGATGGGCTGGATTAAAGCAAGCGCCGCTCAGGAGGAGATGTGAACATGCAAGGGCAGCTGCCAGGGGAGCTCTGCTGCCTCAAGACCTGTCACTGTCACCTTTTGGTCCCTTCCTGCCAGGCAGCTTTACTCACAACCAGGACTCGATGCATCCCTGAAGCGGGGTGGGCAAGGGAAGCATCCTGGCGGACTAACCCATAGGGAGCACGATATCAACGGCGCCACAAGGATTTTTTTCATTAATTTAATTTTTTTATTATAAATAGCCAAAAGTCCTGATCCCAATTCCCCTTTAAATGGGCAAACCATAATACTGATAGTTTGCAACAGATGCAAGATGAATTGAACTCCTCCGTCAGCCAGCAGAACCTCTTTTAACAGGGGATATATCGAAGCCGTAAATTCTTGGAGACAGGATTGCTATGCAATAGCATAATATATCTTCTATTCAGTCTTTTGTACATTATGTTTTGTCCTGCATTTTTGGTAGAAATATTTATGGACTGGGAGATGTTCCTGGAAGAAGTATCGGCCCGAAGGGTCTCTCCCGCGCGCTGTGCGTGGTGGCCTTGGACCATTTGCAGGGATGCTGCAGGGATGCTCGTCTGCGGGGTGGGCAGAGGGGCTGGGGGCAGGCGCTGGGGCAGCCTGTGTTTTCCGAGGCTCTTTTCCACTTGATTCAGGTGCAGTATTTGACCTCCAGAATGCCTGGAGCTCCTGTTTCCCCAGTAAAAGAATAGCCATATGGCACGAGGCACCCTGGGACACCAGCAAGTCCCTGCCTCTTCTCCGCGCCTGCACAGTAGGAGACTCTAAAACTCATTTTGCTGCATTTTTCTGTGGGTTTCTTTCTCTCCCTGGAACGGGAAAAGCACCAAGGAAATGCACTTTAAATAGGTAAACAAAAAGAGGAATTCTCCCGAATCATAATTTCCTTTCATGTGGCTCTGCCTCAAGGCTTCTGGCTGGTGAAATTAAAGAAATACAATTAAACTGTAGCTGGCTCCCCAGTGCCTCTGTGCAAACTAAGGCAAAATATGACTGGCACACAGAGAAAAAGCGCCCAGGCCTCCATAACTTCGCTGCTTTAATTTAAGCTTCTATTCACATCCCTGTCAGCAACCAGGAACCGGTCCCATCTGCCGCTGCTCTATAGCCTCGCACCAAGTGCGCTGGCAAGTCTCACCTTCCTTCCTCATGGGCAGGTGCCAGCGCGCTAAAAATACAGCTAGAAATGACCCTTTTCTTGGCAGCCTCCGGGAAGCCTGAAAGCTGCAGCAAGACAAGTCCTGGCGAGGAGCTTTTTCACTGGGAAAGGTGATTTTTTTTTCCATCGGAGCCACCTGGTAGGCTTTCTGTCCCATGCTGTCTCTCAATCACGGTCAAGTCTGGCACTTAAAAGAAATGTCCCATCGCTCCCGGGAAGTCACGGGCTCGGCAGAGGGTCTGAATGCCGGAGCCGCGCGGGCGCGCGAGATGGGATGGAGCTGAGACAAGCTGAGCCGAAAAAAGCATCTCCATCCTGCAGGAATTCCTCAGTTTTTATGCCTTTTTTTCCCTCCCTCATTAAGGGAAAAAAAAAAAAATATTCCCTTTTTCCAGAAAGAAAAGTAGCTGGTGCACCGACCGTCCTTGCTGTCGGGAACCTGACAATGACCCAAAGCAGCAGAGGGTTTTAGCGCTCCCGATTTCAGGTCCCAGCCCAGCCCAGCGCTGGATGCGCTTTGTGTTCCTGTGTCGGGGCGAAACCAGATAAATCAGAGAGCAACCGGCACGGCCGGTCCCTGGACGCGCCGGCAAACGGGAGCGAGGAAAGTCAGGGGCAGGCGAAGAGCTTTGCGGCCCTGGACTCCTGGAGAGGGTTTTTATCTCATTAAAACAAACGAGCAGATGACTGTTGCCTGCGTCGACAGGGGGACTGTGTTTCCTGATTACACTTTATAAACCCCGAGCTGTTTACTGCCGCGGCAGATAAGTGGAGCTTTTAAGAGGAGGAGATACAGTCTGGGGTTTGGACGTTTAATGGACTTTGTGTGTGTGCTTGTGTGTGTGTGTGATAACACGAGGAGCCCAAACGCGTTGGCTGCGCCTTCTGCATCCCAGTAAGGAGGCAGCAGCTCCCCATCACCCTCCCTGGAGGGATCCAGGGATGGAGCATCCCACCAGGACCCATCCTGCCCGGCCTGCTGCAAAAGGGGATCCCCTCTGTAAGGGACTTGAGAGATTTGTGGGGTTCCCATAGTCTTTTTTTGGCCGCGTCCAGCCCTTTTCTGAAGCTGATTCCGGGGCTGTAAACGTAATGGATGCACATAACATAAAGCACATCTTAATCAATGTGAGAGATTCTGCTTAAAACCCAATGATTTTGATCTGGAGCCTGACAACGTGGTAATTTATATGCAGTGCAGCATAACCAAAGAGCTTGTTATGCAAACACAGACCACTGATTTGACAAATCTCCTGGAAACAGAATTAATGTCTGTATTCTGTGAAAAGATGTAATTTATTTTAATATTTTAAAGAGAGAAAATTATATATGCATGTATATGTGTATATAAATAGGGCTAAACAGAAATAAACACATATGCACATGCAGAGATATATATTTATAAACATTTTGATGCAGCTATGTGAATATACATGAACTGCAGGGGCAAGGATGGACGGATGGATGGATGGACGGATGGACGGACACTTTGTGGATGTAGATCATCTTGTTTCGACTAGTGTCAATGGGATTATGTTGATTTACATCAGTTTCAGTGGTGGCCCAAAGCTGATAGTTAATTAGAGCCATATTGATAATCTCGGTCTTCTAAAATGCCGGAGAAACGCGGCTATTACCCGGCGCAGAGCCTGGTCCTCTGCTGCAGACTTCGCACGGCCGCGTTAAACAATAAGATGCTGAATTGGAAATGACCTCCTGATTATCGGTGGCATCTCTCACTGCGTTTATTTATGGGCTGCAATAATATTAGTATAATATTACTGTTGTCCTTTTTGCAAACTATGCTTTATTTATGGCGGTGAGGTGGGAAACACAGCCTGCATAATTGAGGTTTTGACGGAACGAAACATATGTGAGAAATTTCTTAATTTGATTTCAGACACACACACACAACGCTCGCTACCCAGTCTCCTTATCTTCCTGTCTATTTGTCTTTCTCCATATGGACACATCCATTTATCTATCGCTCTGTTACTTCTGAGGCTCCTGCTTCTCCGGGATCCAACTTTTTTCCGATGCTGGAGGAGGCGGAGAAGCCGGTGAGAGCACAGAGGGCAGGAACGGGAGCTCTTCCAGGGGAAGGGGCATGGGAACGGCGAGGGGAGGAAGCTTGGAAGATGTGGGGTAGAGAGAGAGACAGACCGCTGGGGGAAAAAAGGGGAAAAAAGCAGGGAAAAAGAGCAGGAAAAGTCTAAAATAACAGCCCAGGACTTGTGTGTGTCAATGAAGATGCTTCTGACCTCTCGCTCCCTCTCAGCTGTTTCCCACCCATCCCTCCCGCAGCAGAAGCAAAGCCAGCAGCGTAGATGGCCACCTACAAGTTTGGTACTGTTTGCATATCTTCCATTAATGCAGTTTAATTATCATTAGCCACATATGAGCCGCCTCACCGTGGCGGGACTCGGTCAATACTGCAGTCCCTTGCTGGCCCACGGGCTCCGTGGCCGCGGCACCGGTACAGCCACGGGTAAGCAGGAGAGGCTGGAGGAAACTAATTCAGCGTTCTGTCCTCCTTTTGCCCCAAAAACGCCGTGCAAAACCAAAGCCTATTGAAGGTTCAAGCAGAATTCTTATTAATTTTATGTGGGAGAGAGATAGGAGAATAATTACCTGGAAACCTGGTTCAAAGGACTGGCTCTTCTTTCTTACTTAATTAGTATTGACTGTTTTATTTTTTGGGAGCTGAAAAAAAACCCCACGGAGTGTGATTTTCAGTGCTTTAGAAAGGCGTATTACGTCCCCACTTCAGGGCTTGCTGTGAAGTGGCTTCGGCGAGCGAAAAACGCGCTGCCCTGAACGCAGGCAAAATAGTACCAATAATAATAACAATAATGCACATGTCAGGGCTGTCACTGTGCCCTGCAGAAACCGTGGCTTTGCTGCCTTCAGAACCACTCAAGCCGGTGGGAACCACCTTTACCAGCCCCTTATAAGCGTGCAGAGCCGGAGCGTCACGGAAGCAGGGAAGCACGGAGCATCGCCGTGCCGAGCCCTCTCCCCTGGGAGAACTGGTCTAAATCTCCCAGCGCAGCAACTTCCCTGGCAAGGGAATGAAAAAGTCGTTAGCTGGGAAGAGAGGGAGGGCAGGGAGGAAGAGCTCCGGCTGCACAGGAGGAGGAGGAGGAGGAAGGGGAGGCAGGGACCCAGCTCAGCACCTTCGCCGATGCTGCTGGCACCCCTGGTCCCGTCACGGCATCACGCGAACGCTCTCGCCCTCTCCATGTTCTCCATGCAGGAAGATTGGCGGTGACCTTTAAATGTCACTTCCAAATGCCAGCCCTAGCTAAGTGGCTACAAAACGCGGTGTTTGTGTGAGATTATGGGGGAGCGATGGGCCAGAGCCGCTCACCTCCCGGTGGGAGCAAGACAGGGATGCGGGAAAAGCCAAGGGCCCCCTGGGCGGGTTGTGACCACCTTTTCCTCCATCCATCCTCAGAAAAATGCGGACAGGCCACCCCATCCCCTCATCCCTGCCCTCCACGGGCAGTTCCTCGCTACTGGAGATGGCTCGTGGGCACCCACGGCTGGGGGCGGGGTGTGTGTTTGATTTTCCTCCCCTTTGCACTTGCGGAGAGCGCATTAGCCAACACTTAATCAACGCGGTAACGAGTTTCCGCGTGGGAGCTCACGTGAGGCTGAGGCTCCGTGCTGGCACGGCACGGCATGGCCGGGATGAGCACCTGGAGCTGCTGCTGCCGCTCGCCGGGGCTGGAAGCACCAGCAGTTCGGGTCACCTCCCCAGCGCCGAAATCGGGGCTCCCCCGGCACCAGGGGGGCTGTTGAGACCAGGTTTCCACCCTGCCAGGGATCGCTGACCTGTGGGACGCAGCAAGTTGAACAGCAGCGTGATTTTCCCTGCTTCCCGGTCACTTTTAATTAATTAAAATGAGTTAGCTAATCACTCCAGGAAAAAAAAACCAACACCAAACCAAGAAAAACCCACCCCCCCAATTCAAACCCGCTACGGTATTTCAAATGCATGGCAGTGTTCTTTCCATGTTCCTGGCCATACGTCTCCAATTAGACCCGGCCAGTTACTGGGGGAGAAAAATCATTCAAGACTTTGTTTTCAATTGATTTGAAGTTTGGGTGAACAAGCTCTTCCCGCACGGTTTCCATCTGATCCCCATTAAAACCTGTGCCCGCGCCCCCCGCCCCGGCTCCTGCGGCGCACCCCAGGCCGGTCAGCTGGGCCAAAATAAACCTGCCAGGCCCTATTTTTATGATCAAATAAAATAAAAACACCAGAGTCACTGCTGCAATCGCTGTCACGCTGGAACCATCAGCATTACCCGGAGTGAGATAGCTATCCCGAGGAAAGCGAGAGGCTTTGACTACACAAATTGTATTTCCCTAGGCAGCGGATTAATTAAAACTATCAAGTGTTTCCAGCTTTTTGAAATTAACTTTGAAAGTGTTCGGATAAAAAAAGTGGGAAATAAGAAAAAAGCCTGAAGAGTTGGGCTTTTGTGTGTGTGTGTGTGTGTGTGTGTGTGTGTTTCTTTTCTTCTCCCTTGGGTGCAGGGGAAAAGGAGAAAAAGGCTGATTTTCCCCCAGAACTTTTGCCACGCAGGAGGCGCAGATGGTCCGTGGGGAGCCGAGCCTGAACTGGGATGAACTAAATCCAGTTTTACCCCGGACCTCGGGCCAAAAGTCCCTTCTTAAATGTCTGTTTTCTGAGATGGTTCCTATGGTTTTTTTCTCCACCTCTGATGAGGGACATCCCTTCTCCATCCCAGCCCGGTGGTGGGGACCAGGCTCTATCCTCCAAGGCACCTTGCTCAGGTGTGATGGAAATCCCAGGGGAAAACCACCGGGACGCAGCAGACGGCACCTGATATAAACAAGAGGCGGCGGGGAAATAAAAAGGGAGAGGGGGGGGGGGGAAAAAACCCAAACCCCACCTGACAGCCTGTGTCCCAGGCATTAGGGACCATCAGGAAGAATCATACATGGCGCGGGATGAAGAGGCTGCTCCAAATATAGAGGCGCCGGCCGCCGGCGGGGATGGCTCCGTGATCTAAGAGAGCAATCGGGAAGACGCTGCCTCGTTCCCGCAGGATGGAGGTTTATTTCCCAGCAGGTTCAGCCGCGTGGTGGGTAAATTACGCTCAGCCGTTCTTCCTCGGGTCTTATTTCATGGCCCAGCGACGATTGCGCTACTGATCTTCCAAAGGGGGTTGTTCCGGCCTGGAGAGACCTTATAAATAAGGACGTGGAAACCTTCCAGAAGAGACAATAGCTAAACACACCGTAGAGGCATCCTGTCTTATGACACGTGGGGTGAAATACAGCCAAAGGGCCCTGGAAAGGGAACGTTTCACCGCGCACCGGTTCCTCGGCGTCGCCAAGGAGGAGCAGGGGACGGATGCTCCCCCAGCCAGGCGGAGCGACGTGTCCGATATGGGTGAGACCTTCGCAGGAACCCGCCAGGTTCAAAGCAAACCTTTCCGGCAGTGCCGGCCTCTTCTCTCTGCCGATGCCGACCCACACCAGCATCAGGGGCTCACTGGGGCTGTCCCAGCTCCAGTCAGGCTCCCGCCTCCCTGCTCAGCCCTTTTCCCAGAGCGGAGCCGGCCGGCAGCGGAGGGTGCAGCGGTGTTTACTGGCATCACGGCAGCTCCTCCATAAGCGGTACTGCGAGATCCCCGGCACTGCGAGATGCCCGGCACTGCTGCGAGCTTCCCAGCAGTGCTGCAAGTTCCCTGGCACTGCTGTGAGATTCCCAGTAGTTTTGCGAGCTCCCTGACACTGCTGCGAGATTCCCAGCAGTTTGGTGAGCTCCCCGGCACTGCTGCGAGCTTCCCAGCAGTGCTGCAAGTTCCCTGGCACTGCTGTGAGATTCCCAGTAGTTTTGCGAGCTCCCTGACACTGCTGCGAGATTCCCAGCAGTTTGGTGAGCTCCCCGGCACTGCTGCAAGATTCCCAGCAGTTTGGTGAGCTCCCCGGCACTGCTGCGAGCTTCCCAGTAGTTTTGTGAGCTTCCCAGTGCTGCTGCAAGCTTCTCAGCAGTGCCACGAGCTCCCTGACGTTACTGCAAATACCCTGGCGCTGCTGCGAGCTTCCCAGCACTGCTGCAAGCTCCCTGGCACTGCTGCAAGATTCCCAGCAGTTTGGTGAGCTCCCCGGCACTGCTGCAAATTCCCTGGCACTGCTGTGAACTTCCCAGTAGTTTTGTGAGCTCCCTGGCACTGCTGCGAGCGTCCCGGCGGTGCTGCGAGCTCCCTGGCACCACTTGCCAGCCAGGCAGCAGCTCCCACTACTCAACTCCACGTCCCTCTCTTCCCCCGAGATCTCACCATTTCTGGCTTTCGGGACAGGTCAGCCCCTGGCACGCGCGTGTGTCCTGCACGGATGTCCCCCGCTGCGGTTCCCTGCCCGGGGGTCTCCTGCCTGCCCCACCACCCACCTGCTGAAACTTCCCTTGCTTTGACACGCGCCACTTCACAATCCTCAGTGAAACGTGCCGGGAGCGCAAGGAGCAGACCTGGGATCCCAAAGGGTCCTGGATCAAACCTAATTACTCTTCAAATGACTTCTAATCATCTCGCCCGCTCCGTTCGCCGCAGCATCCGTGGCTCTGGCAGCCGTGGAGCTGCGAGGAGGAAACAAATGCAAAACCAAATCATGAGGAAACAACAAGCCCCAAATCTGCCCAACCCAAGCAGACAAAGAGCAGCTTGGGGTTTGGGCAGGACGGCTTGGCCCGGCTCCTGCATCGCAGCGCGGCTTTCGGCAGGGCTTGGCTGCCCGGAGAGAGGTTTCCTCTTTCCCCGCTGCCTCTGCACCTTATCTTCAGGCTCAGACGAGCGGCTTTGGCTGCGGAGGCTGCGGAGTCGCTAATCCTGGCTCATCCAGGGATGGTGGGAACAGAGGAAGCTCAGAGGTTTCATCCCGACTTCTTGAAAAGAAGGGTGGCCAGCAGGGCGAGGGGGGGGATTCTGCCCCTCTGCTCCCCTCGGGGGAGACCCCACCTGGAATCCTGGGTCCAGCTCCGGGGCTCCCAACAGCAGGAGGACACGGAGCTGTTGGAGCGGGGCCGGAGGAGGCTCCGGAGATGCTGGGAGGGCTGGAGCCCCTCTGCTGGGAGGACAGGCTGGGAGAGCTGGGGGGTGTCCAGCCTGGGGAAGAGAAGGCTCCAGGGAGACCTTCCAGCCCCTGCTGGTCCCTCCAGGGGCTCCAGGAAAGCTGGGGAGGGACTCTGGATCAGGGAGTGGAGCCATGGGATGAGGGGGAATGGTTTTACACTGAAAGAGCAGAGATTTGGATGACATATTAGGAAGAAATTCTTTGCTGTGAGGGAGGTGAGCCCCTGGCCGGGGTTGCCCAGAGAAGCTGTGGCTGCCCCATCCCTGGAGGTTCAAGGCCAGGTTGGACGGGGCTTGGAGCAACCTGGACTAGCGGGAGGTGTCCCTGCCCAGGGGAGGGGGGAGGAATTAGGTGATCTTTAAGGTCCCTTCCAACCCAAACCATTCCATGATTCTATGATTCTTCCCTCTCCTCAGCCGCCACCGTCCCCCTCCCAGGTTTCCCATCAACATGCTGTGGGCTGTCGGGGCACACCAACCCCCTCCATCTGAAGCTCCAGGGGAAGGGTTTTCCCCATCCCAGGTTTGGCATCACTCCACTTCTAAAAACTACCCTCCCAGTTCCCCCAGTCTGACCAGTGGAGAAGGGACCGCCCAGATCCCAAGGGAAACCTGTCCTCCAGCTCAGTGACCGCAGCCCCTTAGAAAGCTCCGGCACACAGACTGGAGCCTGGCCACAAACATCTCTTGTTCCCAAACGCTCCCCTTCCATTAGTTTAAAAAAAATAAAAATAAAAATCAATCAGATGCTTTTTAGTTGCTATTTCCCCCCCCAAACACACCCCCTGCTGCAGAAAGCCTTTGCCAAACACAAACATCCCATCCTGGCTGCCGGCAGTGAGGCCGCTTTCTCCATCCCAGATGCCGGAGGGGTGGGATGGACGTGGCAAGGAGGGTTGTGGGATAGGGCTGGGGTGGCAGGGGGCTGGGATGGCACGGGACTGGGATGGCAAGGGACTGGGATGGCATGGGACGAGTGGGGAGAGCCCGCGACAGGGCGGCGAGGACCATGCTGATTAAAACCACCACGCGAGATGTAAAACACAACATTAACACAAAACCTGCTTGAGTGCGTTCTCCTGATTACCTCGGAATTATAATTACACTGGCCCTTAATATCCCCACATCCGAGTAATTACCGCCAGCTTACCAGCCTCCAGCCGCGATCTGATATTAACTTTTAATCACCTCGCCTTTGTGCCGGGGAAGGGACGGCCGCGACGAGCTGTCCTTGTTAGGGACAGTTCACCAGCATCCCAACATGGGATGGGGATGCAGGGAAGGGGCTGGCGTCCGCATCCCTTCCAGGGGATCCTTTGGTGCCAAAGGCAGCAGTGTCCTGCTTTGAGCTGGGTCCCTATCGATCCCTTGGGCTCCACCACCGCATTCCCGGCATCCCCACCACCTCTCTCCCAGCTCCAAACCCCCATGCCAGTCCCAGGGGAGCGGAGAGGGAATGTTCCATCAGCCCTGCCTGATCCGCCACAGAGGAACGCGCCGATCGCATCCCGAGATTAAAGCCAAGCCCCCTGCCAGGGGGAAGAGCCGGAACACGGGCACCCAGGCGCAAACAGCATCAGGATTACAGGGAAAAGATAAAATTAACAGCAGGAATGGACAGAGAAAAGAGGGGGAAAAAAAGAAAACAAAAAAACCCAAACCCCTCAGATAGTATAAAATATTCTCCCTAGAGGACCAATTTCAAAGACATTTTTAATTAACTGTGCATTTCACTGGAGCTTAGCAGCAGAATTATTGTACATTAAATAAATACCAGTTGATTATTAAGAACATATTTACCGAGCCTTAAGTACTGCAGGTCACAGACGTAGGCTCCTGTTCAGTACAGTTGTTTCAGAGTTATCGCTTATTTACTTTACACCCTCTGTTGCTGCAGGGAAGGGGAGCAAACCTGCGGGGCAGTGGCATTCCTGACCCTGGGAAATCTGCTCCCCGAGGGGGGGATGACCATAAGGCGCAGCGGACAGGGATGGAAAAGGTTTTTCTTTCGCCGTTTCCCCTTCCACCTCTGCCGTGAGGAAAAGCTGCCTTTACTGTGCATATTTATCAGAGCTGTAATAAATGAGGGTCCGAGCCTTTTCCCCCGATGATTGATGGACACGGGGATTAGTTTAAGCGCGAGGGGAAGTTAAGTGGTCTGGCTCGGACCACCGCACATTCATCAAGTCGACAAGCAGAGCACAGGTCTTACTCCTGCCTTTGCTGGGAACCTTTCCTTTTTTTTGAACAAAAAAAGGAGCCCTTTGGGTTTTATTAGAGCAAATATACATATATGAACCAGCGCTTGTCTTTATCCAAGTTCACGGCAAATAGTCCTAAGCTGGGCTAGAGAAGGCAGTGTCTAAATGGTTAACGACAGCAATTCCTGCCCAAAACACGCCGCCTGCCCACCTTCTCTAGGCATTCCCATGCCGTGGAAGCCTTCGGCACAGGAATGGGGCCAAACCTGCCCTCTTTGCCCCAGAAAGGGGCTGCAGGGGCAGCTCCAAGCACAGACACGGGAATCCAGATGTGGCTCCTTCGGAGGTAGACCTGTCATCCCAGCAGGGCCCAACTGCCCAGGGCAAAACCCGTGAGAGCACCCAGGAGACGGTGGAAAAGAAAATCCAGATCTTGTGGCTCCCAGCCATGTCCTCTTAAAAATAAATTCATGGCTCCTGTCTGCCTGGGCCATCATTTCGCAAGGTTTATGCACAAACCGCATACAAGTAGACTGGAAACATAAAATTATATAGGGCAGTTAATTGAAAAACTGCCTGCGCCGCATGCAATAATTGACATTAAGTGTTGTTTGGAGCAGGAAATCACTCGATATTAAACAGGCTCGGTGGTACTGTAACGGCGCTGAGCAGCTCCGGGACAAATCCAGCGCCTGCAGAAACCAGGAGGAGCCGCTCCGTTGCTGGGATTGGGATGGAAAATAAAGTTTCCATGAAGCAGGAGTTTCCATGGAGGGTGTTGATGCTATGCAGGTCCCGCGGCACGTACCGAGCAGGATAACCAGGCGGGCTCCGATGGCCGGGAAGAGTCATAACTTCAAGTAGTGGTTTAAATCAGTGCAAGGAAAGACAGCTAACGAGGTTTTTATTTAGCTTTCTATTTTTTAAGTAACAGGAGTAAAATTTTGCAGTCCCCTGTATTTCCTATAGGATTTCAACCATTGCCTGAGGTCAGCTGAGTTATTTCCCTTCCAATGACTATCCCGTGATGGGCCCCCCGGTCCCAGTCGAGTCCCGTGGGGGCTGTACAGGTACTGCAGATGATCACTATCATTGCAAGTTGTTTAAATAGACGAGGAAAAAATTAGGAGGGGAAAGACAGAGCCAAGGGCCTGGGGTTGCTTGGCCAAAGACACCCGGCAGAGGAGAAGAGCCCCTGTCGAAGCCCTGGCCCAGTTATCTCCAGGTTATCTATGTCCCCCTGCTAGACCCCATTGTGGATGTCACCAGGGTCCCCAAACCCCTCCCTCTGGTGACCAAGCAGGTTGTGCTTTCCCTCAGCTGGGCCTAAGAAACAAGATTTGGAAGTGTCTGGCTCAGGAGGCAGGGTTTAATGTGCTGGTCACATCACTGCCTTATTAGCAGCATCAAGCAACCGTAATTTATAGACACTTTTCCAAAGGGGAATTATCAATATATTTATTTTGCTGCTGACGTATAGCTGAGCTGGGCATAAGGATTTACTAAGCCAATTTTCTATTGACTTGCCAATTTTCTATTGTCTCTATGACCTGTAGATTTTCCCCATACAAATATATCTCAGAATAGATTTTTTTTACTATCAAAACCCCTTTCAGACCCTTCAGCTCCCCGAGGACAGGAGTGCTCTCACGGCTACAGCCGGGCTCTTTCAGTCCGTTGCTCGGGAGCGACTGGCTTTTTCATGAGACGTTGCAATACGAGCAAAAAATATTAGCTTAATACCTTCAAGCACTGGGTGGAATTCGGCGCAGCACATCTCACAATTTAAGATGACACTTCTGCTGTCATCTTTCCAAAAGGGGAAAACAAAGTGACACCGTGGGGTCCCAGGAAAGGGAAGCGGAACTGTGGGAGCTCTCCTAACCCCGTTTCTCCAGCGACTTTTGGCTGCCTCTTCCAGCCCAGGGTGCTCACCGGCATCCCAGAGCCGGAGCATCCCAGAGCTCAGCCCAGCCCCGGATCCCAACATCTCTGAGCACACCCCGCTCTGGCAGGGAGAGAAAAAGCCCATCCGTGTGCCAAAAGCTTCAATCAAAGCAGCATCCCAGCGATTTCTCCTTTCGGGGGCCCCTGAGGGCTGGTTGAGTTAAGGCAAGGAGGAAGAGTGCACTAACCGAGAGCTGCCGGAGCTTGCTCATTTATTTGGGCAATGATAGTTCAGCTTTAAATATTTATAGCGCTTCCTAATGTACTAGTAAGTGTACTGTAGTATATTCTGCAAAGACGCTGAGCCTCGGTGAGCTCACTGCAAATATCATTGTCTCTTTGCTGCTAAATCTTTGATGAGAATCGGGGAAGAAGGCGGATTTGCGCGCGCGTGTGGGCTGACAAGCGATGGGAGTACAGGAGGCATATCCTAATATGGCCCTATATATATATCCTAATATCCCAATATCCTAAAGAGCAGACCTGCTCCTTCGGATTTGGGAGCTGCGGGGGGGGCTCTGCCCTCTTCGGGTCCCCTCCTGCAGAGCCACCCTTTGCCTGTGATTGATGATGAGCCCGGCCAGAGCTCGGGGGAGGAAGATTCTGTCACAGGGCCACCGGCTCCGTTAATAAACGCTGGGGGAGAGCAGTGGGAGGCAGCCAGCGATACCCGTCTGTCACCTCGGCTCCTCGCCCCACGGACCAGACTGGAGTCCCCGGGGAGACGGAGCCGTGTCCCCCTGTCCCTCTGGCTGCCTCCCCCTGAGACCCAGCGCTCTCGTTTCACTTGTGAACCAGGATTTATTTGGGGAAGGCCCTGATTTGCCTCTCTTTAAAGGGTTGCTTGTACCGATGGGCACGAGCTGCCAGACTGACACCCTCAGCGTCTCTTCAGAGCAGCTGAAAGGGGAAATTATTTAATCAGGGACTATTTAAGCGGCAGGGCGGACTTCATTTACCATTACGGCATGACATAAAAGTTTAACAGCTTTCACACGGCGCACAAAAACCACCCTGTGATCCACTTTCCCACCCCTTCAAGTTCTTGTAATAAATCTGCAAATAGGGAATTTATCATCTGTCGGTAAACGCATCCCTTCCCCGCCAGCTCCGGGGAAATCCCTCGCTCCGGGTGCAGCTCACGCCGTGCCGCTGGGGACCGAGGTGTCCCTGCTGCCTTGGGGACATCCTGCCAGCCCCACAGCCCAGCTCGGGGCATGGGGAAGCGTCTTCCCCATGGTGCGACGGGGAGCAGCCTCGTCTTGCCGACGGAAGGACTCGCCACCCAGCTCCGACGCTCCTTGGATGCTCTCCAAAGCGCGGGAAGCGCAGCCTGAGCCTTCAGCCCGGCCTCAGCGATTGTTAATAACGGATCGATAACGCTGATATAACCCTGCAGGGCAGTTTTGCTATCGGAGGCAGCTTATTAATAGGAAGCGAAGAATTAGACCCCGACACCCCAGGGAGAAGGAGGCTTTGAAGCGCGGAGAGCTGCTGCGGGGTGAGGCGACGCGGGACCGGGGTGTCCATTTGGGATGCGGCTCCTCGTGGGTTCTGGGAGCCGAGTCCCTCCTGGGGTGTCCCTGCAGCCCCCCTAATCCGCTCCGTCCCCCTCTTGGCAAAGCAGCTTTAACCCCCAGGGGCAACGTGCTGCCCCCCGCGCAGTGAAAACCCGAGCGGGGAGAAGAGCGAGGCGTTGCCAAGACCGGGAAATAGTTCACAGATCGTCACACAGGTGGGTGTAAAGCTCAGCAGGGGTCTGAGCCCCCCGCCACCGGCCCTGTAAGTTGGGGTGACGAAGGGTCCCCTTGCTCCCCGCTCGGCTCCGAGCCCGTCCTCGTCCCTCTCCCGCCGCTCGGCGCCTGACGCGGCTGCATAATCAACCCGGCGAGGAACACGGACAATTTTGCAGGGGAAATAAAAATGTATCTATAATTAATGATCCTCCAAGAACACACGGCCCCTTATTAATGTAGCAATTTGGTGAAACATAATTTATGAGACGCTGAGCTTAATCATCGACAAGATCCCGAGTCAGACGCCCGGGAAGGGAGGGAAAGGGGAGTCGCCTGCTGTGATTGCACATTCAAAGGACACTTGTAACATCCAGCTCTCCTGGCAGAAACAAACCCCCTCATGATACGGCTGGAGATAACCTAAGATGGGCCTGATGCAAAGGGAAAAGGGAAGAAAGCGGATCCAAGCCGGCAGACAGCCCATTTACAAACATCCTGTCCTAATTATAAAACCGACAGATCCAAATCTGCTCTGCCAAACTGCTCTCCTCCACCCCGGGGCCACGGAAGGAGGCAGGACCTTGCCGGGATGGCCCAGGAGGTCGCCGCAACCCCTGGAAGTGCCTCTTCTTCTCCACCCACTGTAGGAAGAGTCCGGAGCGACGGGTTAGACCTTTTACAGAAGGTACTTGGATGAATCGGGAGTATGAAGCCCCCCATGCGTATGCCGTGGGGCTTGCGGCTGGGCATGGCCGTAAGAAATTCAGGAATCTCATTTACCCTGGGTTTCCACACAGAGGTTTCTATCAGGATAGACTTTCCACAGGTTGCTGTGGGAGATGCCTATTTACCAGGGAAAACAGAAAAACTGAAATACCGACTGCGTTCCGGTTACCCGAGCCTGAAAACGCAATCATTCAGATTTTGATTTTTCAGGTTTTCGGTGAAAACTCTTGGCATATGTCGAGCAGCATATGCGGCGCGGAGCGGGGGCGGGCAGCGGGTGAGAAGTTATTCCCAGTCAGCACTGGAAAGAGCCCAATGCAAAACCATTCGGAAACATCAGTAGCTTTTGCAAAATCATGCTATCATTTCCCCTTCCTTCCCCAGCCCTGGCTTTGGATGCTCAGCACTTCTGAAAAGCAATCCAAGCTGTGATGCCACATGCTCCCTCCAGAGCTGCCAGAGTCCCCGCTCTTCCCCGCGTGAACGGCAACTATCTTTTCTCTGGGAGCTATTAACTATTAAACAAACACTGCTCTGTTATTTATTTTCTGTCTTGCAAAAGCTCTTGGAGACCTCCAGGCTTTAAGCCAGGGCCCAGGGCTCGGAGAATGGGCTTTAAGGTGATGCTGCCCGTATTTAGCACATGCAGCAGAGCAAGATATCTGATGGCAACATGTGTTCCTCCTGCCACGGCCCCCTCTGCGCAGCATCTCTCTGCTTGCTTGGTGGTTTGAATTAATTTTAACAGGGATAAAAAAAAAACCTCACAACCAACCCTCACGTGGGAAACCGCACGCAAAGTGGTTTTTACTGGATATTTCCCAGGATATGAATGCTGGGGGCAGAGCAGCACGAGCAGCTCCAGGAGGTCTCCCCCAGGTGCGCATCCCTCGGGCGGCTCGGCTTCATCCTCATCGTCGTTTCTCGAGGAGCTGGTCGTGAAATCCTCGCGTAGCCCTGGATTTGTCCCAGCCTTTTGCCCGTGGATTTGAAAGCTCATTACACGGGGTAAGCGGAGAGGCCTGACAGCCTTTCGGGGAGGAGGAGAGCAGGATAATCCCACTGCCGCCATCCCCAAAAGCCAGCCCAGGAGGACGGCCGAGCCACGGGCACCTGCCCACCTTCGCTGCAGAACCCCCCGCTCAGCCAAAGCCCCCGCAGGCTCCAGCTCATCCGCTTCTTTAAATCATGCTTCAGTCTGATAAGCATTTGAGAGCCTTTAAAATGATAATTGCACAGCACGGGATAAAGCGCAGCAGCCACCGCGTGAATATTCATGAGCCGGGGACCAGAGATGCTGCCGCTTTCAAAGGGATGCGGGTGGAACACCTCTGCCAGCAGCCCCAGCAAAGCATCCCTGCCCCTCCGGAGCACCTCGGGAAACAGTATTCCCACCCAGCCATTAATTTGTCTTTCTGATCACCATTAGCCTCCCCTCGCCCCCTCCCCAAATGCTTCGCGCGCACCCGGACTCCCGGCGTAGAAGGAACAAGAGGCACGATCCCAGACAAACAGTGCCGACGCTCGGAAAAGCCGGGCAGGTCCTGCTGTTTGCTGTCAAGTGCAGCCTATAAACACCTGCATGCGCCAGCCGTCGCCGGAGCAGCTAATTAAACCCATCCCGGCTGCCGCTGACCCCCATGGACGCCGCACCGAGGGCTTTGACATCCATAAAGAAAAAGGGCCGCGAAATCAATTATCCCAAAGTCGGCGACGAGGGGCCTCCGGGAGCCGGCAGCCAGCGCTTGGGTTGCCAAGGGGCCATCCGCACACCGCAGCCGGCCCCCGAAGGCCGCGGAATGGGCTTTCGGGATAGTTTAATTAGTGTGATTTATGTCGCCTTCAATTGATCGGGTCCCCAGAGCTTCAGGGATCTATCAGAGGGAAGGGGCAGTATCGACCCTTCGTTTCGAACCTGCGCTAAAATCGCAGCAGTTGGGGTGATGGTTAATAAGCAAATATCTTCCTCGGAAATACAGCCAGCGTGTGCCGGGAGCGCAAAACGCAGGTGGTGGGAGGGGGCGGTTGGGGATTTCGCTACCCCAGCCCCACACGGGGCTGCTGTTCCCGTCCCGGATCCGAGTGGGACCCGCCGAGGCACCGCAAGTGGATGGGTCAAGAGCTAAAGAGCCAAACCCCACTGAAAGGAGGTTGTAGCCAGGGGGGGTCAATCTCTTCTCCCAAGGAACAAGCCACAGGACAAGAGGAAACGGCCTCAAGTTGTGCCAGGGGAGGTTTAGGTGGGATATGAGGAAAAAACTTCTTTACGGAAAGGGTTCTCAAGCATTGGCACAGGCTGCCCAGGGAGGTGGTGGAATCGCCGTCCCTGGAGGTATTTCAAAGCCGGGCAGACGTGGTGCTGAGGGACATGGGTTAGGGGGGGTTTTGGCAGAGGTTTATGGTTGGGCTCGATGATCTTGAAGGTCTCTTCCAACCCAAGTGATTCTGTGATTCTATGATTCGCAGTGAAAAATCAAACCAAGCCTCTAGCAAACCAAAGTCCTTGAGAAATAATAAAAAGAGAGGTTTTTGCATCTTAGCACAAGGAGAAGGGCTGCCAGCAGGTCCCAGGTCCCAGCCGTCCCCTGCCGTGGCAGCCACACTACAGAGCAGCACTGGGACACCAGAAGCACCATCCCCTTCGCCATGGGAAAAGCATCCTGCGGGTCCTCTCCGGCCTTCACCGGAGCACCAAGCGCTTTGTTGTTGTTGTCGGTGGCAGTTTGGATGAGTTTCTCTCCTCATCCTAATAAAAATTAAGTGAAAGCGAAATGAAAGCAAAAAGCTTTGCAGGGTGAGGACGGAGCAAGGCAATTAGTTTGTGCTCTTGAAAATTATTCACTAATTGTGCAAGGAGTTGTGTACAAAAAGGGAACTAATAAAAGCGATTTAATTTGATTCTGGGAAGGGAAGGAGAGCGGAACGAGCGGCGGAACGCGGCTGAGTGCTAATGGGCTCCGCTGGTGCTCGGTTCGTCCCCAAACAGGTCCCGCCTGGCAAACGGAATCCAATTGTGGATTCCAAAAGTGGAATTGGATTCCAAAAGTGGAATCGAATCCAATGACTCTGGGGCTCCGACCAGATTTACTGCCATTGTGCGACTGCCTTCTGCGCAGCCCGGTGCGACCCCTGGGCTGTGGGAGAGGCTTTGGAGAAGCCTGGAGCTGACCTCCGGCACCCGGGAATGATGCCGCCTCACTCCAGGGAGCCCTGGCAATGCCCTAATTTTGCAGATGGGGAAACTGAGGCAAGCAGGCACGGATGCAGAGTAGCAGCCAGGTCTGCGCTGCCTTGTGCCTGCGGGGCTGGTCAGGGTACGGGTGGGAGAACACCTGAACCCCCACAGAATCCCAGAATCCCTGGGGTTGGAAGGGCCCTCTGGAGAACATCTGGTCCAACCCCCCTGCCGGAGTGGGGTCACCCACAGCAGGTGGCACAAGATGATGTCCAGGTGGGTTGGGAATGTCTCCGGAGTTGGAGACTCTGGGCAGCCTCTGCCAGGGCTCTGCCACCCTCAAAGGAAAGAAATTCCTCCTCAAAGTAAATAAGTTCCTCCCAAACCCATTGCAGGTGGCTGGGGGTGGCTTTTCATCCCGGATTCGGATATTCTGGGAACTTCCTCTTCACTAAGCAAAGAGGCTGAGAAAGAGGGACCAAATCCTACCCAGGAATGTCCCCGGGATGCTCAGGAAACACAGCAGGCACTGCTGGCACATAGAATCATAAAATCACAGAATGATTTGGGTTGGAAGAGACCTTCAAGATCATCGAGTCCAACAATAAACCTCTGCCAAAACCACCCCTAACCCATGTCCCTCAGCACCACGTCTGCCCGGCTTTGAAATCCCTCCAGGGACGGCGACTCCACCACCTCCCTGGGCAGCCTGTTCCAAGGCTTGAGAACCCTTTCCATAAAGAAGTTTTTTCCTAATATCCAACCTAAACCTCCGCTGGCACATGGGTAGCCGTGCCGAAGGTCTCGCCCACGGCACCAGCCAGTTCTGCAGGGTTTCTTTTGGTTCTGCGGGGAGGAGGGAAAGCAACAACTTCTGTAAGGAACAAAGTGCCTGAGGGGAATCCAAAGGCCCTTTCGGCAAGGAGCTGTGAGGCAGAGCCTGAACATAATAAAAGATCTGTGATTTTTCTGGAAAATGCTCCGAGAGGGAGCTCGGTGCTCTCGGGAGAAGGAGGGCTCCCACGAGCACGGGGCGACGGGCTTTTGGGTGGCCGCGGGGAAAATCAGCGCCAAGATTTTCCCTGTCTTCCTCAGGGCTGGAAGGACTGTACTTTGTCCCCAGGTCCCCTCAGGCATCCAGCACCTGCCCCTTGAAACCCCTTCGGTCCCATGAAATCCCAGCTGGAAGCCGATGTCTCCAGAATCAGCTCTTTAGGCAGCAAATAAGCCGGCTGCTGTGTCTCAGGGCGCATCTGTATTGCTCCGCAGTTTTTAGCAATCCCTTCCGAAGCCTTGGCAGAACTGCTACGGATTTTGCAGCAGGAATACTGGATCAGCCCACGCTACAGAAAAAAGGAGGGAGGGCAGCACCAAACCAGCCCTTTTGCTGGCAGATGCTTCTCCCAGTCAGCTCTTATGCCCCGTTGGGAAAAGCGGAACCTTCACCTCGGAGCCTTTCTGCCTTTCCGGGATCCAGACACGCCAATTAATTTGCCGTGCTCTGATACGTTAAACGCATACTTGTTATAAAATAGGTTCTGGGATGTTATTATTATTGTTATTCCTTGAACCACGGCACCAAGACGGCAGCAGGCGCTCAGCACAGCTGGCTCCGTTGGCACACTGGCACACACTGCGGTATTTGCAGCGCTCCTTCACCCCCAAATCCTGTCCTGGCTGGCACGGGGCTAAGCACAAACCCTGGCAAAGACCCTTTCTGAGTACCTTTTTTCTTTTTTCAGTCTCTTTCTCCATTATTTAGCGCAGCATTTTCAGACCTTGGGCATAAATATTACCCCCGCGTTGGGCAGTGACCAAGAGGTTACAGCCGTGCCCGAAACACAGGTGCCTGTGCCCTGGGAAACAGCCCGCTGAGCCCGGATGGAATGGAAATGTCCAGCAAGAAACATGGAAAATCAAAATAAAAAAAAAGAAAAAGGGTTGAGATCCATAAAAATATTTCATTTTAACTCTTTCTCACGGCTCAGCGTGCACGGGGAGGGCTGCCTGATGGATGGGACCATCTGGAAGGCAGCTCAATGGATAGGATTCCCTAAATTAAGTTGGGTGCATTTCGGGTGACTATTTTTTTTTTTAGTGAGGGTTTTGTTTGTCGGTCACAGTCAGGGCAGAGGGACAGGGAGGGTCGGGACAGGGATGCAACACGTATCCGGGAAAGCAGGTACCCAGGAGCAGCCAGGCTCCATTTCATTGCTTTTCCTTGCAGGCTAATTTGTGATTCCATTAATCTTGTCTCCTTGGTGGGGGTAAATGGCAGAGGGTGGGAGGGTGATTCTGGTGCTATTCCCATCTTTAAACCAGACCAGCAACTCCCCCCTCTAACACTTTGGTAACTCCAAATCTAAGCACCTGGTGACCTCCAGGGACATGCAAAAAGCGCTCCTGTATTCAGAGGGCGCTGACATTGATCTCCGAGGTAGTTAATTCCATGCTTATTGGCTTGCTTTGTGCAGTAATGCCACGCATGTTACGTTTCTTTTAAAGCAAAGCTGCCCCAAAATCCATGCTACGAGTAAAATTGCTCCCATTCAGGTGAACGCTTTCCTAAAAGATTTAAACTCTCTCCGGCTGCAACACATCTGGCGGGTGGGGGGAAGCAGTGGAGCGTGCCGGGGTGCCGGCAGGGTGAAAGGCGCCGGAAAGGTCCCTGGGAGGGGGAAGCCGGAGCCGAGCTCCATGTCTCCACCATGCCACCACCGGGGACTCAGCTGTCACCTCCAGGCTGGTTTGGGGTGGGCTCAGACCCTTCCCCGAAGCGTTTCTCGAGGCCACGGTTTGGCTGCGCGGCTCCGGCACCCAGCACCCACCTTTGGAGCTCAGCGGGGAGCACCCAACCGGGGTCTTTCACCCGTTTTCCAGCAAGAAAACTCCTCCGGGATGTGAGGACAGAGCCGTAGGTTTGGGGTTTGCCTTTTACAGGGGCAGCCCAAGGGCACAACTCATTCCCAACCCCTGCACCCCCAGCGCATGGACCTGGTCACGTTTGCCCCTCTCGTTTTTCTCCTGTATCTCGTTTTGACAGGACCGATGACATTTATGTTTTCTGAAAGCTTCAATAAAAAGCACTTTAGCCGCTATCACCTCAATCTCGTTTCCAGTTGAATCCTGCCACCTTCCCCATCCCGGATTAAAAGAAAGGCGCGGGTTGCCTGACAGCACATGGCAGGCACAGCCCTGCCCCATGCCTGGCTTGCTTTGGCAACCCAAGGACAAAAAATTTGCTAAATAGCTTGAAAATAATGCGAAAAGTGGCAGAAAAGCCGGCGGCAGCCGGGGACAGCGTCCCAGGCGCGGCGTAAATGGTGACTGGTTTATATGGCGCCTCCTTGACGAGCCGCCGCGTGGGTACGGCATCGGATGGGGACACAAGGGCTGCGGATGCGGAGCTGCGCCCCATCTGCCCATCTTCGTCTCCCCCCTCTGTTATTACCCCGGATTCTAACATTTTGACATCATCAAAGCGAAGTCGTTTTCCTTCGGTGCCGCGATTCTTGTGACAGCGTCGAAGGAAAACGGTCCAACATTGCGGAAACATTTCAACAGTTTCTCGATCAGATTGTGCTTATTAAAAAAAAAAAAAAACAAAAAAATTCATCATCGTAGCAAAGTTTCCAGATTTCAGCTGTTTGGTTTGATCCAGAAGGGAAAAGCTGACTGGGAAACGGCAGCTCCCAGCACTGCCGGAGCATGGGGTGCTGCCAGCCCCCCTCACCTGGGGGACAGAGAGGGCGAGATGCACCCGGGGCAGAGGCACTGTCCCACCTCGGAGCCATGGAAAGATGATGGAAAAACAACAAAAAGCACCCAAATCTCCTGCAATTCGTGCTTTTTACTCTCCAGGCTGCCCTCTGCATTGGCATCACTGCCGTTACGTCAGGCCCTGCCATGCCGGAGGGCCAGCAGTGCTGCTTGTATTCCCAGCCACGGGGTTTTAAAACCCGATCTCCTTTTGGCACATGCCAGGGAGTCGGAGACGGGAGCTTCCCTGCAAGTTGGGCATTTCCACCTGCACACCGCGGCTGCTCTGGGCAGCGGCTGGTTTTGCAGCAGCGAGCTGGAAACGCTCCCCCAGCACTGGAGCTGCGGCCGCGCGGCTCTGGGACCTGAGGGCAAGGCAGCCGCTGCCGGCAGGAATTCCATCCCCCTTCCAGCCGGGCTCTCCTGGCAATGCCTGGCTTCCCCTTTGCACCCAGGAAGCTCGGGTCCTCTCCCTGGGGAGGGAGGATGAGGCCACTCGGGCTTTTCTCCTCAAAGAGAAACGTCTCCTTGTTTCTGCCCCGCTTTGCAGGACGATCTTTCACCTCCAAATTCAGCATCCGACCTTAAACACAGGCTTTTGCACCACTTTGAAGACAAAGCACATTGAACAGCCATGAACCACGCAGCTGGAAGCGAGGAAAAAAGGGAAGAAAAAGCCAAGCGGCTCCTGCAAACTTTCCATAAGGGAAAAATCGCTCGGGAAAAGCTGCCTTGAGTGAGCGGAGCCAAGCACGGGGCCGGTCCTCCCCGTCCTCATCCTCACGCCAGCGTTTCCCCGTGCGGCGGCAGAGCTAAGTGGATGTCAAATGCCAGCAGAGCCGGAATAGTGGCATTTTATATTCACTTTGCACGGGTATAAATGACTGCAGAGCAGTGGAAAACGAGGCCCCTGAGCCCTCGGGGCCGTGCTCGCACGCCTGTGTTTGCTATCCAAAGCACAATAAACCCCAACATGGGATTAATCTCGACGCCGCATTATTCAGGTTCTTTGCTCGGGAAAGTCCTACCGGGCTGAGGCCGAGTGCATCTCATTTTTGTGCTTTGCCACTCGCCACGGTATCAAAGGTCCTTATTTAATGGTCGCTCCAATTTTATGCAGACAAATTGCCTTTGAACTCAAGGACTGTAAGGGAGGCTGCGGGTATTGCGGGGCTGGAAGTTTCAAGTCCTCAGGCATATAACTAATCACAAAATCCCGAAATCCTCTCTTCTCCATGACTCGGTAAAGCCTCCAAAAGCTCTCGTTCCTTTGCGCTTTCCCTTCCAAGGCTCTTCCCGGAGGCCGAGGACACAGCACTAAATATTTAGCGCGTGTCCAAGGGCTCGGCGAGGGGCGACGTGCCTTGGCCGTGCCCACCCTGGCTCCCCGCGGGGGTAAATCCGCAGCCCGGTCGGATGCTCTCGCGTCGCCCGCTCGGGGCCGGAGCAGGAGAGGTGCAGGGCAGGGGACACGTGCCCCACGCTCCCTCCCAGCCCCTCTTCCTGCTGAAGCATCTCTCCTGCCGGTGATTTTCGGGGCGCACGACAGAGTGTCCAAGCCAGCCAGCGTGGGCAGCGCTCATAGAGGGAACGGAGGAGAGAGGGATGGAGGGAGGGAAGAATTTCTCCTCTCCCCATCCAAGTTGAGGCACTGAGCTCCAACCAGGTGGGCTTTAAAACCCCATCAGGGTTATAATGGAAACACTGGTACTTCCCTGCCCGCCTTTTCCCTGCAAGTTTTAACCCTCCTGGTCTCCCGGGAAGGAGGGGACTGGAGGGGTTTCCAGCATTACCTTCAGCAGAGGAGTTTAATCAGGGTTTTCCTTGCTCCCCTCCCGGCCCGGCGAGAGCTGCCCTGACCCACATACCGTCTGCCTGGCACCACTGAGCTGCTTTCGGGGACGAGCCCCAGCGGGGTCCTGGGCAACCAAACCAGGTCAGCCCAGCACCGCCGGCATCCCGGTTCTCCTCACGGCTCCTGCCATGGTGTGCGGGCGCCTGGGAAGGGAAAGTAGGGCAGGAGGAGGATGCGCCGTGTCCCCACGTCCCTGCCCCATCACAGCCCTGGCTCCGCCAGCATTCCCCATCCCCAAACCCGGCCAAATCCTCCTCCCCAAAATACACCACAGCACCCAGGAGAGAGCAACCTTTGAGTAAACTTATTTGGGGAGGACATTACTTAAAGCTATTGAACTAATTACATATGGATGTGCTTCCCCCGACTCAGCTGCTGCCGCATCTCTTTAACTGCCCTTCGACTTTGCCCCCTTTTCCCTCTCCTCTCGCCGGAGCGGGAAAGGGAGATAAGGGGGAATTGGTATGCTTCGTAGAGACTTTGGGACATCGGGGATTTATTTTAATCCAGTCCATTAATCAATTTCTCTGTTGAAATTGAATTAACTGTCTTTCATCAGCATCACATCCTGGGACTTGAAAACAGTAAGAGGCACAGAGGAATGCAGATGAGGTGGCAGCCTGCTCCCGCATCCCTGCCTGCTCCCGCATCCCACACCTGCATCCTTGTCTGGCCCTGCATCCCTGCCTGCTCCCGCATCCCTGCCTGCTCCCACATCCTACACCTGCATCCTTGCCTGCCCCTGCATCTCTGTTGGCCCCTGCATCCCACACCTGCATCCTTGCCTGCCCCTGCATCCCTGCCTGCTCCCGCATCCTACACCTGCATTCCTGCCTGCTCCTGCATCCCTGCCTGCTCCCGCATCCCACACCTGCATCCTTGCCTGCTCCTGCATCCCTGCCTGCTCCCACATTCGTGCCTGCCCCCCCATCCCTGCTTGGCCCTGCATCCCGCACCTGCATCCCTGCCTGCTCCGGTGTGGGCAGTGCCATGTCCTCGGCCGGGGGCAGAAGGGGCTTTGCTGCCTGCCTGGATTCTACAAGGCACGGGACTCGTCAGCCCCTAATTGGGAAACGAAGGAGACAAGGTGTCATCCCGCAGCCCAAGCCGGGCTCCTCTCTCTTCCTTAACTAAACAAATTCACCACCAAATCTCGCTCCTTTATGCTCTTCTTATTGGGGCAGGGTGGGGAATATTTGATGAAATGCAATTTAAAATGAAAGCAAATCAGATCTGGCTCCCTGATTCAAAGGCAAAACACTTATTACTCTGCTCTTCCTGCCACTGGGATCTCCAATGCTATGTAAATTTGACGGCACTGAAAGAAACCGGGTCCTCGCATTTCTGCCTGGAAATCCCCCTTCTCCCACTGCTCCTCCTGGGATAATTGAAGGTAATTGGGGACAATGACGACTGTCAAGGACTCAGCAAGGCACGCATTGTCCTGTACAGTGTTTTCCCCTCTTCTGTGGGTCACCACCACATCGGATCCCATCCAGAGCCTGGAGACTCCTCCGCTACCCTCTCCACACCGCTACCTCCATAGCTTGATCCAGAATCCATCCAGATCCATAGGAGCCCCTCCACTCACATCAATAGATACAGGAGCAGAGAGTAAATCTGTGCTCTGGCTAATGGCTTTATTTTAATTAGTCTTGGCCCTTCCAGTCATTAGTTCTCAACAGCTTAACTCGGCGCGAGTTGCAATGGAGACCCGACTCGTGCATCTGAGTTTCCAGCCCTGGCCTAAGAAGCAAGAAATAAGAGTAGAATTTGCAAAAGAGTAAAGTTGCTGCATTATTTAAAAATTTGCTGATGAATAATTTAGTCAAATGAGTCTGTGAACGTTAGAGAATATTGCATTAAAAAATAAATCAATTACAATGTACAGGAAAAAAAAAAAAAACACCCCGCCTTGGCTCATTGAAAAACACTGCAAAGGCGAAGAATATTCCCTTTACTAAAAAAAAGGAAGAATTTTAAATAAGAATCTGTTACGATAACCAAGGTACTACGGCTCATGCCTCTGCGGAAGGGAGGAAGCATCCTTCCTCTCCCCCAGCAGCTGCAGCAGCTTCTCTCCATTAACATTCCTCTCCTGTTTTGGCAAGGTTAACTTTGAACCCGCCAGGTATCCCGGCTTGCGGAACGGTTGAGTTAGTTGTCTGTAAATACACATAAATTAGCATCTCCCCAGCCTCCACGCCGGCACCGAACCGCTCGGCGTCTCTCCCAGCCTGGTTCCTGGTTATTTAGAGGTCACCCCTGGATTTGGGGCACTTTCCTTGCCGAGACCTCCCCAGAGCATCCCTAAAGCCCTTGGAGCTGGGAGAAGGCGCCATCCCACTGCTCATCTTATACTGGGATAGCGCTGGGGGATCTGCTCCATGCTAATAAAGTCCCTTGAAGCCAACAGCCATAAGGAAACTACGTATATATATATATATACACA
>VZSF01000548.1:373-164436 GCA_013398295.1 Chionis minor
AAAAAAAAAAAAAAAAATTTCTTTTTTTCCATAATCCATACATTGTTAAAAAGTACAGTGCAGGAAATAAACGCACCTGTGTGGAGAAGGTCAGCAAAAGAACAACATTAGTCACTCTTAAGATGGATTTGGAGAGGTACAAAACGGGGGTAAATATCTCCTTTTGTGCCTCAAAGTGGCTGGCGAGAGCGGCAATCTCACATCAAGCAGCAGCACTGCCTTTACTGACAAAGTCATGCCCCAAAGTCCCCACCAGATCCGTGCCTTTGCCCACAGTTAAGCAGTAACCGGAGAAACAAGTTTCGATCAAATCTTGTAAAACCAAAAAGAAAGTGTAACCAGATTGACAAGCTTTAGTCTGATGCAATTTGAAATGGCTGGCTGATAAATCCTAAAATTCAAGAATTTTTATGGAATTGGTCATAGACCTTTAAGTATAAGGCAGTGAGTGTGTCTTGCTATAACATAGATCATAAACTAGGAGCTGAGCTCATTGCAGGCTGTTTCGCAGACTGTGAAGCCTCTTCCATTGTGTGTTTATGTGTATTTCTCACCCTTTCTGAATGTGTTCAAGTTATCCTCTGTTTAATCCACACTGACGAACAGCAGTAGAAGCTGTAGCTATTATGACAGGAGGAAAACATATATTCACTTCCTGACTCTCTAAAAAGTATTTAGCTCCAGTAATGAGTTCTAGAGGGCATCCTTTGAGATTTCACACACAAACACGCACAGAAGCGCTCTCATTGTTGCAGGACTCATTATTCTTATGATCCTAAGCAGACTTTCGTAAAGGAAAAAGGCCAAGAGTCATGAAATCTTTGAATAATTCCATTCAGTAAGTCAGATAAAATATTTCAACAAGCCCTTTGGGGAGGGGAAAAAAAAAGTTAAATTGTATTCATGTACATTCCAATAATCCATCCCTGATTATCCTATAGATACTGTGCAGTGCGTGCTACCAGTATTAACGGAACACCAAAAGGTAATGGTATCAGTGCAGAGCAACATCAGCAGAGGAGAAGAGCAAATACGATTTTAATAGTAGGCTCTCTATTATTATTTTATAGGGTAGGCTTTTCGGATAATTTATTAATACTAACAAAGATGAGTGATTTGGAGGCTGCATATTTTTTATTTCTTAGGAGTTATTTTATTTGATAATGACATTAAATATTAGAAACTATAACAGCTGGTGTGTTTATCCTTACTTGAGTGTATTAACCTCTTTAGCCCTTTTTTCCAGAAGAAGGATTCAGCATTACAGATTTGACTGTCAGCTGCAGTGCCTGGCGGCCCGTTGGATTGGCACCCTGACAGAATCGAAAGTCCAGTGCTGCAAGTAAACATGGATGACATTGCAGATAGATAGAACTGGCTGACTTGAGGCACCTGCAGCTGTTTGCACCAGAATAAAAGCAAAGGTTGTGGTCACTGGAGTGGAAAAACACTGAATTTACCTCTAGTTATTTTGCCTGGGAATTTTTCCCCCTCTTTCTTTTTTTTTTTTTTTCTTTTTTTCCTGGTTGTACATTTTGGAACCTTTCCACTAAAAGCACATTAGGCTGAAATACCTAAATGAAAAAATCCACCAGACACCAGAAGGTTTTATAACCTATTTTTCCCCCTCTTTTTTTCTTAAATTCATTGAACAGTTTCCCCACTAGTTTCTGCCTGGTAACAATTAGTGCTTTACCAGTGTGAATATGGGGTTGAAGGGAAGGATGCAGACACTGAATAGCCAGAAACAATTCTCGGCAGCTGATTTTTCAAATGTTGAATACTCAGAAACACTTTTTAGCAGCTGATTTTTTTTTAAACACAACATTGACAAGAACTGCCACAAGTGACGGAACAAGAGCAATCGAAACCTTTGTGTTCTGTAAAAAAGCTCTTGAACTCTTAAGCTCTCCTTATTCCCAGGACAGGTCCCCAAAGTCATTGGAAAAGGGGAAGACAGCACGGGAACTTAGTAGCTGCTCTCACTGGTACGCTGCAATCGATCAGCATGGCAAACTCATAGCCAGAATATTCGTTTCGGTAGCATAGAGGAACTCGGCGTGCTTTACAAACAGCATTTAATTGCCATAATCCTCAGTGAAGGTATTATATCTAGTTCACCAGTAGATAAACTGACGCATGAAGAGCTTAAGGGACTTGCCCAAGGTCACACTCTGAGTCAGTGGTGAGCGGTGATAAAGATGTGACTCCGGGCGGCCGGTGCTCACGGCGGGGTGATGCTGTGCCTGCCTTGCCTGGCCCCGGCGGCACAGCCTCCCTCTCCGGAGCGAAGATCGGCAGCTGGACTGGCAAACAAGCAGGAGAGGGGAGGGTAGCTAGGTATGACAGAAATGAGGTGTTTGATGGCTGGGCTTTTCCCCTATGCCACCTGCATCCCTTTATAACATCAGATCATTTCCATTTTTAAAGAAAGTGTATTCTTTTTCATCATGGGCCACTGGTGAGCCTAACGCTATCTTTTGTGTGGCACCCCCGCTAACAGAGGTGGCGGAGTATCAATCACAGCTTTCCCTGGGGTCATACCTTACTATGCTGGCTCTTGATCAGAAAGGAGCAGATGGTTATTTACAAACAAAATAATCAAGACCTCAAGAAGGTTGGGGTTTTTTTCCCCAAACCCTCCTACAGATGAGGCCAAAATAAGGTAAAGTTGCTTGTGTCCCCTTCTGCCAGCTTTCAAGGACGCTGCCTGTCCTACCAGCACCTTTAAATGCGTTATCAGTTAAATTTGCCAAAGAAATGTGTGGCACCTGACAGAGTAGAGTTGCCTTAGATTATTCAGTGGCTTTCACGAGAATCTGGCACTTCAACTACAATGTGAATTACTGCTAGATTATTGTGCAGGAATATTGTTATCTGCTGTACACTACATGTTTGCAATCAGTTCTTTACAAGCAACGCACAGACTGCCTTTGAATCTTTTTCAGTAGCCATGGTCACCCTCCTTCTTTATTTAGTGTTAAGTGTTATTCATTTAGCAGTAAAAACTGAACAAAAGAGAAAAAAGCAGGTGCTCTAAGTTTACTCTACAGCCAGCTGTCAGGAAGACACACTTTACTTATTTATTTATTTATTGCAGCACATAAAGGGGATTTATTGAAAGTGTTTGGGAAAAAATATGAAGCATACATTCAATCAGCCTTTTTTGTAATCAATAAGGTTACTGAAGCAGAAAAAACTATAATGAGTTGTCACAGAATTTGAATTCCCATTTGGTTCCTTTTATATGTATTCAGGCAGAAAATCATCATGGAAAGAGGTAAGTTGGGAAGGAAGGCCCGGCTAGGACTCTTGGGTTGGGTTTGTTTTGAATTTATCAGGTAGAGTTTGACCGACTGCTTGCTGAGTGTCAGGGCACAAGCATCTAATATGGGCAGGACAAGTTAGTGTCACAGAGGTGCGACTTTCTTGCATTTCAGGTGGAAAAACCTCCCTGGTGAAGTATGGCTGATCTTGCCTTCAGAAAATGTTCAGCCACGCTGGTATGTGTCTCTGGGTTGACTGCAAATTTCCTCTCCCTCTCAGTATTCAGCATTTTCAGCCAAGGGTCTGAGTGTTCCCAGCTCAAATGTAAACACTTTGAGATGTCATTCTCAAAGGCATTTGGAGGAGATTTGACCATAAAGCCCAAAGACCTTCATGCTCTCCTCTCCTTCCCAGCATGTTGTGAGAGTGTTTTAAAAGCCTTGCCAAAGCATGTAAAAATGGAGGCAGAGGATGTTGGACCACCTACCCCAACACCAGGATCTCTGCTTTGTGGAGTGGTAAAGTCCACAGATTGTCAGATTTGTGCTGGTTTCTACTTACACCTGAGTATCAGGAGCTTCATGCCAATGGTTGTGTGGTCCATTAGGTTACTGTGCTGCAGGTGGGAATGGGAGCCTGACAGAAATCATGAATACTGAAATACGTGACTCATGATCCTCAGCCCTACATCTCAAAAATTTGTTGACGGATGTACATTGAAATTTTTAGCAACAAAATCCTGCCCTTGCTTACATCAAGAGAAATCACTGAGGACCCATGGATTTAAGGCACACACTAACTAAAACAGTTTTGTTCTCTCAAATCACTTCCTTCAGGAATCACCCAATATCACCTGTTCAGTTTTTTTGCACTTTATTTTGTCTATGTATTTTTCATGTGCTGTTTTTTCCCTTTGTCCCTGTTGCTTTCCAGAATATGGTCTTTCTCCTCAGTATTCATATTTTTATATTTTTTCAAAATGTTTATTCAAAAGCTAATAGTTTTGATTTTAAAATGTCATGGTACTTCATGGGCTCGCAGCTCATGTGTTTCCTAGTCTGACCTTCTGCTTGCTGTTTGGCTCCATGGACCTCCAGTCCCACCGGGGACCTGAAGAACAGCTACTATTTGTAAGTATGTGTTCTATTTATATTGAATAGAGAGGATGCTCTGATCTAAGATTACAGTGCATCTTGGGAAAGGTAGGCAGAAACCTGGCCCATATAAAAGAATAAGAAATTAAAGTATCTAAATTACAATTTCTACCAGCCAACACAGTGGTTTTTAAAATACATGCTCCTGATAATTTTCAGTTAGAAACTAAAAACTTTTCACTTGTGTGTTCATGTATTTAAAGAGAGTATTTGAAAAATTCTATAGTAGATAATTTTCATGAAGCATAAAACCCAGTTGGTCACCCAAACCAATGTAAATGGAAGCTTTGTGTCCAGCTCTGGACATTGTTCAACCTCTCTGAATGCTTCCAAAGTGTACTTTGTCCATCATCATGTCCAGTGGCAATGGGCATTTAGACTTTAATCTAGATAATCAAGTCAAACTCAGACTGAAGAAAACTCTCTGAATGGCTCTAGTCCTTCCCTGGGTTTGGTCTTTTCTTTCTTCTTGGTTGGATTTTTTGATTTTGTTTGGTTGTTTAGGGTTTTTGGGGTGTTTTTTATCCAGACAGTCATAAAATTGAGACAGGGAAAATACAGTGCATTGCCAAAATCACATAAATTTTAATGGCTTTCCTGTTCACTTAACCCCACATCAACAGTGTGACCTTGCTAGCCTGACCCATGAACCACCAGGGTGTGGAGGCCAAGAGCAGGGTGGATCTGGCCTTGCTCCAGCACCTACTGCACAAAGGAACACGTGGGACATTTTTGGGGATATTTTTGAAAACACCGGGTGTCTTTTTCAAGACACTTGTGCCCTAATTATATGGAAGCTGGCAATAGATTTGGTAACCAGTCAACACCCACCTCTGACAAGACTAACACACAATTAGCACTTGGGCAGTGAATGTTACTCAAGCTCTATCTGCTCTAATCGTCTATGTTTCTTCAGCATACCCTAAATTTTTATATGGCCTTCATTTCCAGGATATTTATGCACCTCAAAGTCCTAATGTGTTTATCCTGTGAGGCAGGGAATTCTAATTATTGTTAGCAGGAAGGAAATTTAGGAATAGCGAAAGACTTAAGGAAAATTTTTTTGAAGTTGTTCTAGCATCACAAGGCGTAACAGCACGTATGGTTAGTCCAGAAAGGACAAAAGCAATGATCTTCTCTGACCTCTTGTACAACGCAGGCCACTGAACTTCCCCAAATCAGTGCATTTTAAGTACAGCAAATCTTTTAGAAAAACATTCCATCTTGATTTTAAAATTTCCACTGCTGTAGAAAGTGCCACAACCCTTGGTAATTTGCTCCAAAGGTTAATTATGCTCCCTGAGAAAAATGTGCACCTGATTTTTAATCTGAATTTGTCCCTATAAAACTTCAGAACTTCAGAGCCTGTTATTTAACCGACTGAAGAGCCTTCATTTTAAAAATTACATTCCCCATGGAGGCAATTAGTGTGGGATTATCTCATTTAACTTTAACCATGCAAAAGTGAAGCATCTTGTCTCACCCAGTGTTTGGGGATCTTTCTGTAATCAACTGAGAGAAACAGGCACTACCAGAAGGCAATTCATTGCAGCTATCTCCGTACGGGATTAGTTGCACACTGGAGACATCTAACTTCCGCACTGACATAAGAGTGACAAAGCACTGAGCCTAGACCATATTCCGACTTTTAGATGGGGAAAGTTGGGCAAAACAAAACCATGTAATTTTGGACTGTGATTAGCTTACCTCATTAGTCCTCTTTTCTGGAGGAAACACTGAATTCATTAAGCTCTTTGTGATAAATCACCTCTTCCAGTTCCTCACATGCTCTTGGGGGTCTTCTCTGAGTGTTCCTCAGTTTATCACTGTCTCTCTTGAGCTGGGATTCAGAATGGAACCCTGTACTCCCAAAGGGGTGTCACTGATGCCAATATTAGCAGTAATATAAACTCACCCTGCTCAGACCCAACATTCCCTGCTGTATATTCAATGATGACCACTTTTAGGCACCGCAGTGCACTGGAAGCTCCTGTTTTGCTGACTGTCCATCTATAATGAGTCCTAAGTCTTTTTTAAAGTCACACCTACTACATGTAAGGTCCTGTAAGGCCGACTTTTGCTTTTTCTAGACAGAAAATATTGAAGTTTGGCTAAAGCATCTAGCTTGTTCTGTGTAAGCAACATATTCACTTTATTATTATCGTCTACTGTCCTCATGTTTGTGTGGTCTGCGAGTATAATCTATAGTGACTGCTTTTCTTTCAGGACACAGTTAGAAATGTTAAACAGCTTTGGATCTAGAACCATTCACTGCAGGACTCCAATGGAGATGCATCTGCTCAATGAAGTTTCCCCACTTACAATTACATATTGAGATGTACCAGTTAGCTATTTGTTTAAGCCATTTGATGTTTGCTGCAATGATTTTGTAGCATTCTCTTTTCTTAATCAAAATGTCAGGTGGTACCAAGTCAAATGCCTTACAGAAATCTAAGTACATTACATCAGTGCTATTACCTTTCTCAACCAAGCTTGTAATCTCATAAAAATGATATCAAGCTAGTTTGACAAGATCTATTTTCCATAAACCCATGTTGAAAGGCATTAATTATATTACCTTCCTTTAATTCCTTATTAATCAAGTCTCATATCAGCTGTTCCAGTATTTTGCCTAGGATCAATGTCAGGTTGACAGGCCTATAATTACTCAAGTCATCCTGTTTAACCTTTTTAAATGTTGGCTCTATATAAGCTTTCTTCTAGCCTTCTGGAACCTCCCTAGGGCACCAAGATTTGTTGAAAATCATCATTAATGGTTCAGAGAGCTCCTTTGCTAGATCTTTTAAAACGCTTGGTTAACTTCTGTAGCCTCTGTTATGACCATACATCATTATTGATGCAAAAAGGTCTGGAAGCTCCACTAGACACTTACTGCATCTTCCAGTACCCAAATACTTATGCAAGCATGGCTGGCAGTGAGATGCTCAAAGAAAGGAAAAGAGAGAAATATGAATCTATTTTTCCCACTCTGTGCCCCTCATCACTTTAAATACCGTTTATTCACGTGAGAGCATATAAATTCACATGAACACTTGCCACACAGCCTGCTTTGAATAAAGCCATCATATGACCCCACCTGAATCTCACAAACAGTGGCAGTCACTTCCAAGGAGTGTCGCAGATTTCTTCTGAGAAGCATGGCTACCACTGTAGCACAAACCTGGTCCTACGCTCTCCACAGCATCCAAACCCCCGATGTTCTAGACCTTTTGCCTTTTGAAGGCACAGAGGTTTCCCTCTAGATGCACCATGGCACAGCTGAGCTTAATTTGGGCTATGGATGTACCATATGGGGTACCAGCAATCTGACTAGTTCAATTAAGTTTGAAAATACACAAATTTGATAATTTACACATGAAAGAAAAGAGAATGGCTCATATCCGTGTATATATATAGTATTGTTTGAGAGAACAGCAAGTATCATGAAATAAAAAAATTTTTGCATGGACCATTACTTTTAATACTGAAATATTCCAAATATTGAGTTGTAGGATATGTTTCCAACACACTCCAACTTACAAATGTGACACTGCAACATTATCAGTAGTGGCTGTTGCATTATTCCGATAGGGGAATTGGTGCTTTGGTGTGATAAAAATACCATAGCAGAAGTTCATCCTGTTGCAATTTTAAAATGTCTTTGTTTAAGTCCAGTTTTTCTACCAATATTTTGTTTTGTAGATCCCAGGCAGACCATCTTCTGACAGACTGAAGAGCAGGTATCTCTGTGCATCATTCCTGATGAACTAGTGGCCTCTGTGTGGCAGGCAGAAGGGCTGTTTTTAATTCTAAGTGTGCATGCTTAATTTAACTTTGCCAGTAATTTAGCTAAGTTGTGCACTGAGATTTTTTTGTGAACAAGTAATAAAATGCATGGACAATTTTCCACATAAACATTTTCTGAGTTACTTGCATACCATCCGAATTCTCAACATGTTCCTTCTAACAGATGAAGCCCCCAAAGTTTTTGTTTCTGTTGGTTTTGGTATTTTGTTCAGGTATCCTTGAGATCAGTTAATGAATTAATTATTTTCTAACTTGCCCTGTGCCAATATAGCTCATAGGCAGGAAGCATGAAGGTAGGGTTGTTTGAAAAGCTGACTGAAATAAGCAGAGCCTGGTTCAGATGTGTGTTTGTGTATAGACACAAACATATAGATAGATATAGCTAGATATAGATCTATATCTATATTTATATATATGTGTGTGTAGGCATATGTCAGTTGGTAGGATTATTATTTGGATAGAAAGAAAATCACCCCACATTTGGAAGGGAAAAACTCTCCTAAATAAATTTAAAATTAAATCTTACCGGGTGGAACATTGTTTGAATTGTAAAGGTGTGTTAAGTGTAAGAGCATTACATTAAAAGTATTGTACGGTTGAAAAAGAAAAAGAGGCAACCTCATAGCTAGTGTGACAGATTTGGTTGTCTCTTTGAAAAAGATGCAGCAGAAAGAATCGTTACCAAGGGTGGAAACAAAAGTGATGTGATGCACAAGCCTTCTTCCTTCTGTACTTCAGGTTAGTTCACAGGAAGATGAGCAGAAGTGTATGGATTAATGAATAATCTAAGTGGGATCAATCTGAGGCTCCTATATAAATTAATGCAGTAAAATTAAATGTGCAAGTGCAAATGTTTTACGTATCATGTATTTAACTTATGGAACAGTCACTGTCGGAGGATGTTATTGAGAAAAATAACCAATGAGATGGTAAAAAAGCAGTAATGGGAGTAATAATGACATGAGCTGAATTACCACCAGCAGTTACAAAAACCTATACTAACAACTAAATATTGTAAATTAGGGAATTTTTTTCCCTTGGTATCCATATTTGGCAGTTTATGTTTTTTACAGAGCTGTTTGTACCATCACTGGGGGTAAAATATCTGACTAGGTAAACTATGGACTCATCAAAATTATTTCCTATAAGATAAATTTCCACTATTTACCCAGGATCATATTGATAAAAGTATAGAGTTACTTCACGCTTACCTGTTAGCCAAGCCAAAGCTATGAAGCAATAATGCTCCCATTATTGAAAGAGCATTGTTAATACTGTTGGAACAATCAGCTCAAGGCAACAGCTCGACCTGGGAAGCAGGTGGTACCCTGAGCTAAATTAGACAGCACTTCGATGTTGGTGCTTTCTTGTCTACAAGCCGCATCAGTCACAAACAAAAGTTGCCTTTTCGAAGGCTTTGTTTTGGCAATTCACACATGTGGAATAACAGTTGCAAATCATAAATGTCATACCTTTGTCACCAGGATTTGAAGAAATCTGCAGGGTTCCTGTTTGGATGCAAATCCCAGTAGTCGCACCTCCTGCGATTCACATCAAAAAAAAACTTTGAAAAAGGTTTTGATTTTGGCAGCTGCTGTCAAGGCAAAACTTTCTTTCAACTCTCACCATCCCAGTTTGGGGAAGGCTCTGGTTCTTCTGTACAGAGGTCTCGGCTTCCATCCTCCTGCACCTCCGTCTTTGAAACCTAACAGGTAAATTGAAAGTTAGTGATAAGTGTTTTTTCCAAGGCAAACAGGTCCCTCTATTGATTTCCAGTAACTGTTAGTAACTTGTGACATACTGACATAGTTTGCCTTTTCCCACAAATGCCTCAGAATAATGAGATGTGTCAAACTAAACTGCATTTGCCTTTTGTCAGGCATAATTTTTTTTTTATGTATAATGTGTTAGGGCTCACGGGAAGAGACATGTTGGCAGACCAGAAGAGTGAATTTTTCCTCAGCTCCATGAAATCGCTACATTCAGACAGATGCCAAAAGGAGCTCCTTCATGTGGTTCCATACCTGCGCCCAGCACAGTGGGGAGCACAGGGACTGATGGATCACCACTGCAGACCAAATCACACATGTCCTTCCCAACAAGAGAATTAACAGTGTAGATTTAGGACCGAGTCGAAAGAGCAAAATCCCACAAGGAGCTCTGCAGGGCATCCTCCCATGGAGGCTGGGTGTTACCATCCAACCCTGCACCCCTGTGATGCAGGCAGAAGGAGCTGGGTGAACCACCATCACCTTGATGGGAATCACAAAGAAACCAGTGCTGGGGAAATTCAGTAAGACATGCGAGTTTCCATAAAACACCCCTCACCCCCCAAAATCCCCACCTCTCTGCATGTTGGCTATTCCTCCTCCCAAAACCACCCCAAAATGTTAAAGGAAACAAGTTAGCTTCAAGTTTCCTCCTCTGCTATTTTCCCTCTGTCCTTCAGGCTGGCACTGCTCAGCCTCCACGTTCAAGCACTACACGTTTCCTCTTGAGCACATTTAAGAAGCACAGACAGGATCATTTAAGTGCACACTTTCCTTATCTATCCTTAAGAACACAAAATAGACCCAGAAAAAAAAGACGGTGTCTGTATGCTCATTAAAACGCTTTCAGTCCAGGGCAAGGATTTGATCAAAAGGATTCCTGCCAATGGAAGGGCATGCTGGAGCCATTGTAAGAAGTTGCGTGCGAGCATCTGCCTTCCTTTCCTTTTCTTTCTTGTGCCCTGTCCCTTCCACTGCCACCTCCAATCTCTTTTCTTCCAGCTGGGGGAACAGAAGAGATTTTACTTCCTTGATGACAATTGTGTCCTTTGAGCAGCCAAAGCAAAAGGCACTTTGAGTTCAAATGAGACTGTGACTTAAACCAATATTAGCAAAGACCAACACATGTTTATTGTAATATAAGTAACCTTCATTCTGATCAGCAGGTTTTCCTCACCCCACTGCAGTTTTACTCATTGCCTCTTTCATTCTTCCAAAATGAATAAATGAAATGGCTGCACATTTTTATTCACAGCAGTGGGTTTCAGAACTTCAAATCAGAGAGGCGTTTTGATTTTAGAAATAAACTCCAGAGGAAACAGTTTCAACCAGAACTTTCATTTTTTTTTTTACCAGTTTAAGGTAACATCAAAACTCACCTCTCCAAAAAAATGAAACCTCACAGCATTCTTTTAATCCAAATTAAATAAAGTGTCATCCCTGTGTCCTCTTCCTTCATATTTATAGGGAAAGAAAACTATCCTGCCCATACTTTAATGGTTTTGTCTGCAAATCCTAAATGCTCCACTGCTGCAAATTTCAAATGATCTTATACAGCCAAAGTCTCTTTGGTGTCAGCAGCTGCCCAGGTAGCAACACAACCACGAGAACGCTGCTGATCAGAACAATGAACGCCTGATCTACAGATGTCATATCAAGGTAGAAATCTTGATGATCATTGTAGTAACATTACAAAGTGGATTACACATGCTGTATCTGGGTCAGAGAAGGAGTTATTTCAGTAAGGTCAACAAAGTACTTCTGACCAAACTTATTTTTCTACATTTTGGGAGATACGCTTTTGTTTGTTACTTCACATTACATCTAATAACAATGTTCTCTCTGTATTCCTGTTATCAGTTTGCAAGCAAAGTTAAAAGAAGGCAAAATAACCCCATGCCTGGGGTTATGCAATTTCAGAAACGGGTTCCAGCTCCCTGCTCTACTCTCCTTCATGACCAGGGGTCTAGTTGCTGCCGCCCAGGCTCTCATTTAAGTGTTTACCATCACTTAGAGAAGTTTTTGAGCTACGTGCTCAAAGTATCTGTCCCTCAGTTTGTCCTTGCCTTCATTCTCCACCCAGTAAGAGGATATAACTAGGACTTTCTTGCTTTCCACGTATGTTTGGTGTCAAGGAAACATATATAACAAGGTTATGAGGGCCTCAGATACTCCAACCCAGGAGCAGTGCAAATACCAAAACACATAATTTTGGACACGTGGGTTGCTACATGGCAAAGATATCACTGTACAGCATAAAACATGCCTCACTTTCAACCATCTTTCCCAGAAATGGACAACAGGCCAAAGGCTAAGGTACCTTATCTACAAGGCAGACAGGAGATGAAGTTGCCCTATCCAGGGAATGCATCCTTTCAAAGCTGTTGGCTTACAGTACTGTGGGTGGGAGGTAGGGATACCTGTGAGATTTTTTTTGTCTGTATCAAGTTCTTTTCCTGTGTTAATTTTTTTTTCTTTTTTTTCTTTTTTTTTTCTTTTTTTTTCTTTTTAAACAAAATTTGATGCAAATCAAAGTCACCTGGTATCTTGTGTTTCCAAATGCAATATGCTCCCTTGGATGCTGACAGCCACAAAGAAAACTGGAAAGGCTGACCATCCCCTCCAGCTGTGCTGGGGCTCCCAGTGCCAGCAGCTCTGCAGTACCCACCATGCATGCTGAGCATCCTGGTTCTCCAGCCCTCCTGCAGAAGAGAGCCTGGATCTTCTGCCTAGCCACTCGTATGGCTTGGGCAAGATGAGCTGTGCACGCTACAAGCATTGCAACATGGTTGCCAGAGAGCAAGCGCTGGAGAGGCTCCACAAGACATGCTTGAGCCTCCTTACTCCTTACCCAAACCACAAGCTAGGGATATAACTTAGGGGTGCACTAGGAATCACACCAGATAATCCAGTGGCTCTCCTTCCACCATTAAGGGCTTTGAAATTTATTCCCGTTTTCAAATCCTGGGAGAAAGATAGTTTCAGGCTCAAATATTACTTATAGTGAGCTTAGACATATTTACTTTCATATATGTTCTCTGTGCCACAATACCTAGCCTAAAACATCAGAAGCAGATCTTAAACTGAAGCATTGATGTCAGCTCTGAATACCTTAAAACTAAAAGTAGATATATGCCCGTACCTATAAATATTGAGAAAAAGTGTTTCACTTATCAAACCTAATCCAATTGTGTTATTTCTTATTTTTTTCAAGGAAAAAAACTAGAGAGCTATTTCTACTCACTTGAAGAATTGGTAATCCTAACATCACAAATCTGCATATTTCTTTACAAGTCAAAAAAGGAAAACAGATCTGTAACTGAAAGCTGTAATTATCAAGACTAACCTTTCTCAGTGAGAAATGCAGAATTAAAAAAAAAAAAATCATCACGTTAAGAAAAAACGTTCAAGAGCTTAAATAATTGAAGGCAAGAAAAATAGTTCCTTTTTACAATTGCTACCCTACATATCAAAACCTGTGAAATCCTGTGGTGGTAGGAAGAAGCCTATGCTACATTTATTTCTCCATGATGAGCAATGGTACAGGTTGACCTGGTCAGGTACCACCTGACTCACAAGGGTATGGTCCAACACCCAGGGAGCACAACTAAGATTACCCCATTGACTTCTATAGGCATTCTTCCACGCTAATACCCTCCTGGTGCTGTGTTACTTTCTTTAATGGATAATTTTGAGTTCATATCTGTGTTTTAAAGCATTGCTGGTGGAACACAAAGAATGAGTTTATTTGCTTTTATTACAGTGTATCGTTCATATTCTATCAATATGCCATAATCCAAGCTTTAAGTTTGATGTTAAATTTAAGGAGGGAAGCTAAAGCCACCCCCGCTACGTCTTAATAAAGATTTACCACATATATAAATAATGGGCACAATTTGTTTCCATTAGGAAGATAAGCTTTCTCCAAAGCAGTTCACTGTTTAAGGCTTTAAATTTTGCCAGCACTTGCACAAGGTTGCAACAAACCTTGACTTATTTACAGAGAGATGTCGAACAGAGATAAAACCACTTAATAATCCACCAGTTCTTGCTAAATAAATTTTCCTTCTATGCCCTCTCTGAAAGCAGGTAGGATAGCACACTTCCTTGGCATATTCTTAAATTACTTGGAGATCCTTTGATTTTCCTGAAAGCTCTTTGAACTAAAGGTTTTAGAGAATAGATCAATTAACTGCGCTCATGGCTTTTCTGAACAAAATAATCCTGAAAGTGTTTAGGGTTAAAAGCAACAACAAAAAAGCCCTCAAGCATTTTTTTAAAAATAATTATACAGTAACCATAGAAAAGGGAGCAACAATAGCATAAACAAACAAAAACTTTGTTGTGCTTTGATTTGGTGCCTTATTCAAGAAAAATGGCCTCATTCAAGACCAGGTGGCCTCTGCAACAGAAACTGTCAGCTTCTGATTTTTTTTGAACTTTTGTCAGATTTGCAGCAACAACAGCAAACAACTGCCCCAAATGCTGAGGAGAAAATATTCCCACCAACAGAAACATCTAATCTCTGCTTGTTCGAGTGCATTCCAGCTTCTCTCTCGGTTTCTTCACAAGGACTCCATTTGAGTGGACACCCGCTCACAGCAAGGATGGACATTGTATAACTGATGTGTTGGTGTAGGGACCCTGATGTATTTATCAGAATTTCCCCTTCCTTTGTGTTCAGTTGTTCCTTGAATGGCATAAAGTTGTTTGGTTTGGTGTTTTTTCTTTTTAAAAAAAAAATTAAGAAAAAAAAAAAAAAGAGTCCAGTATTAATTTCTTCTTATCATTGCATTTGGTGCAGTTCTCAGGCAACCTCACAGTATTCTCTCTGCTCTCCTTAGAAATGTGCCACTAAAATTTCTCTTTTGAGCCCTGTTGCAGGCCCTTGGAAGTCAAAAGCAAGTCTCCATGTACCTCTGTAGAGCTCTTGTTCCAGCTCCTGCTATCCCTTTCCCAGTCCCTTTCCCATAGCTCAGCTATGGTTTTACTATTTCGGTCGTACCACGCTTTCATTATAAATACCTCTTGCACCCTGCCTCTGTCCTGAGGGCAATGCTGCTGCCCAGGAATCAAGAGGAGTCTCCCTCCATCTCCCTCATTCCTTCATCTCCTCTCCCTTTAGGATAAGTGGTAGTAACCCCCTATGGAGACGTGCGAGAGGTAAAATGGTGAGTGTGGCTACTCCAGCTCTACGGAGGGACCGGAAGTTAAGAAGCCAGTGAGAGTTTTGACTCGGTGTAACTTCAGGACTCCCAGCTTGAACAAGGTGTGCATTCCCCACGTGGGACTGGTGGTGACTGCAGCAGGTGCTCCAAACCTGAAGGAGTTTGTAGCTCTTTATTAACCCCACATAAAATGTGGTGAGCACCTGGAGCATTAGTCATGGCACATGTTACATTAGGTTCCTCCCCCCAGTTACTGCCTTGGCCGTTTCCCCAGGGAAATGCGTCTCTCTCCCCACGTGAAGTGAAGCTGACCTGGACGAGCCCCTTTTTTTATCCTCTCCAAGCTGCTAGCAGTGAAAGGAAAGCAATCAGCAGGGTCTGTTTGCAGACACGGTTTGAGAAAATCCCCCTCTCCCCCTCCCACAGGCTCCGCACACACAAGTGCCGCACGGGAAACAACAAACACAACATTAGTCATTTCCTCCATGCTGCCAGCTGCTGAGGGTTTGCATAAGAAGAACCCTTGGACTTCAGATTATTTCTTAAAACACCTCTTGCCCCAAATCTTTCAGCAAACAGACGCTGGACCGGTGCCTGCGAGGCCAGTCAAGCGCTGTTTCCTGGCGTGCCCTGCCACCTTCCCCACCATCATCAGCCCCGCACGCTCACAGCTCACACCCTGCCAGCATTTTTGAAGCCTTCTGCCTATACTTCGGTTTGCAGATCCAGGGCAGAAGCTCAGGCTTAGCTTTTTCTTTTGCAATGAATGCTTAGGTGATGGTGGCATCTAAAAATTTACAGATCAGGGCCTGTGTGACACTATAGGGCTAAGTGACAAAGGAGACAGCCTTTGCCCCCAGAAAACAGTCAACAAGTCAGTCAGGAAACAACTCGTGTGTAAAAGAGAAAAATGGGTGGAGTGAGCCAATAACAAAGAGAATAGTTTTAGCAAAAAAGCCAAAGCCTCATCCTCATAAATAAGATTGCAATTTTGATCTGACCCTTGCTTCTGAACCAGAGGGTGACAGCACCATGACCATTACACTTTGCCTGCTCTGAAGCACTTCATCTTGTCTCTCATTTGTTCTGGCCTGAACCTGTTTCTTCAAGCCTTCCTTCGCCCTTCTCAGAGAAACATATACCTAGGGAGACCTGGCACTGACTTCTCCAATGGAAAAGCCAACTCTCTGATCCAAGTAATTAGTACGCAATAGTTCTTACTCCTTGAGGAGATCATTATTATTTCCGAAGCTTGTTGCCTCCATTATTTCTTCACTCCCAGGTGGAACATCTCCCCCAGGCAGGTGGGAAGATGGCAGCACATCCTGCTTCAGTGCCTCTCCCTGGTGTTTCCCTGTAGCGTTTCCCCACCATGGAACAGTAAAAGCTGAGGTGGAGGCCCCAGGAGGCAGGACAAGGTGGGTCATCTCCTGGTCCCATTGGCTGGCCCTTGCTGGGAAGATCAGTCCATGGGCGCAGGCTGTTGGAGAGCACTACAGAGTTTCAAACAAAACAAATACGAAACAGAGCTTCTGTAGCTGACACAGCCACTCTGGTCTCTTCACACACGCTACTCTGTCAGAGGCCTTCACTTTCTGTCTTGCTCTGTTGGTCCATGGAAGCTTTATTCTTTTATCTTTTTGCTTTGTTTTCACTTCCTGGTGAGTTTATTACTAGGGTTATGTACAACTCCTAAGCATCACACTCATTTAGTTTAGCTTAAAAAAGTACGTTCCCGCTCTGTCACCAGTTCATCCCTATTTAACCATGTTTTCCATTTCTTGCTTCCACCAAAGCAGTTTGAGTAGTGAATTGCCAAATCTGCATTACTTACCCTTGCAGGAAAGACATGTCTTGCTTCACTCCTAATTATAAATCAGATACTTTTTGAAAAGCATGTTCTGACATGAGGGGGGAGCTTTCCCGTTTTCTTTACTGTTTCTTTTTCTCCCCCCTCTGCCCAGCATCACAGTCCTAGGAAACTATTTTCTGCCTCTGTTCCCCATCCTCTTATGCAAGCACACTGAGGCAGCGAATCCATTAATGTTTCTGGGTACGTCTACCTATGCTGTCAATAAATCATGTTCACCACATCTCCTTCACTGACCCCCTGCTCTTTACATACTTGAATACTTTCTTATTATTTATGTTAACCTCCTCTGCAATCTTACTGCATTTTTTACATGTTCTTGCCTTGTCATTGTTTTACTGACTCATTATGCAATCATGCTCAGAACCTCTTTTTAATATCTCATACGCAGCACTTCTCATACATTTTTTATATATTTGTTCATTAATCATTGGTCTTGGAGGAAAATACTCTTCTTCACTTGTTTCCCTTTTAGAGCTAAATCACCGATCTCTCCATCTTTGCTTCCTTCTAAAATACTCTATCAATGTTAATACCAAAATATTATTTTCATTTGAACTCAAGTTGACCATGGGCTTATACTCCTTAACAACGGAAAATTAGTTTGCCAGGAACAAAAGAAATTAAAATAAAGAATGAAGATACACAATATACTTTTCCATGCTGAAAACTGCCTGCTAGGCTCCTATATTCTGGGGGTACTGCCTCAGGATGATTTTCTAGGTCTAATACAATTAAATCTATTTCTAGGCTTTACCGTCTAACTTTTTGGTTTACTTTGGGATTTGGTCTCTGCATTGTATCTCCTCGTTGCTGTTCTTTCCCTACCTCCCCAACTCTCCATGTAAGTGGAAAGAGTAGGTAGAATTTGTCACACACAGAGACACATGGACATACATGGGTTGAGCTACCCCCTGATATTCAGAGGTAGGATTCTGTTGGTGTACTAGAACTAGAGTGCCTAATACATGAGAATAAAGGCTACTTTCACAGCATTCATGCCAAATTTGCAGATGCTAGGCTTTGTAACCACCCATGCTGCTTGAAGGCTAATGAGAACTAAATGCGTATTCCAAAGTGTGAGGGAGTATCCTAAATATAACTCCTCTGACAACATTATACACTGATGTGTCTTTCAATACCCACAGAAAAGGGCAGCTGCTCAAGCTAATACTGCTTATGTGTGAACAAACTTTCCATGCTGTATTTTCTAATTTTCTTACTCTGGTATTTCTTGTGAAATTGGGAAATAGTCTTTGACTTGGTTGCAAATACAGCTGCATTAGGAACTACTAATGTAAGTAGGGTTTTTTCTGTGCAGACCAAGATACACCATCAGCTACTGACATATTTTCAAAGAACTATTGCACGGTCTTGTCAATACTTGATCAGAAAGCAATGGATAATTTTATATGGTATGTTCATATACATGTATGTCTTAGGACAGTCTCTCTTTTGCTAGATTTTCCTTCATAGTGATCAATGAGCAACAAAAGGGGACAAATTTGCAAGGAAATGGTTTCTTACTAGAATTCACCGGGAACCATTCAATTGAGGGATGTAGTCAGAGCAATGCCTTTCATCAGCGCTGACATTCTTTATTGATAGGTACTGAAAGAGAGTGCGAGGGAACAGCCCTATCCCAGACAGCCAGAAGCCCAGTGGATATGGCAGTAATGAAGGAGGTAGGAGCCACCAGTCTGAGTCCCTGCTTTGCCTAATATAATCAGGGACTTGGCATCCTACAACCTAAACAGTTGCCCTGATATTGCAGGCTGAGTGTAAGCTTCATCTGGCCCCTTATAGATGCCTTCAATACAGGCTTCTACATCTGAGCTCATCATCCATACTGCCTTATGGCTGCTGGAGAGAAGCAGGAATTTTTAACACATGTTATTTAATGCTAAGTATGACTGTTTCTCTCCATCAGCTATAAGTGGAGCCAGAGGGAGTGAATCAAATGGAGAGGTCTACCCTGCACACCCTGCAGCTGAGGAAGAACCACCCCACCGATCGCTCAATCAACTCTACAAAACGAGACAGTTTGAGGAGGAAAGGTAGACAAGCTCATTCCACAACTTATAGGTATGGTCACCTGCCTGGACCAGTGGCTGCCTTTTCCAGGTGTTTGCTGCTGCAGTCCTCCAACATCATCTGACCTCCACTGTTGCAGGCAGGCCGCTTTCTCATTGAGAATTTTCTGAACAATGCAATGTCCTGGTCTGCTTTCGTGCTTGCTTTTCTTGCTCTAATCCGAAGTCAGTGATATACTTCATACCTGCCAGGTCATCCTCTAGGAAGTCCACACCAGGTCATGTGCTCATATTGTAGTTACCGCTGAATTTTTCCTGTTGTGGTTATATATACTAATTTCAATGCTCCCCTGAAAGGTTTCACAGGCTAGTCTGTTTTGGGAAAAATTAGGTACCGGCAAATAATTTCCTTTAACTGTCAAAAAGTTCAATGTTTTCCATGCTAGGGGCTTGTCATGTCACCTGTGGGAGTTAGTGGTTTTTATTACTTACCGAGTAAGGCATTTTTTCATCCTCTACTGCTGGTAAAAGTCTCATCTCTTTCTTAATGCTGTCATTTCCTAACCCAATTAAATCCTCTTTCATTCTCACCTTTTGGGACAAGAGTTAGTTTTCTTTTGTGTTTCTACTTTTGCCACAGAGATACTTATTTCTTCAGACTACTCATGTCATAAGAAATAGAAGGCTATGTTTTAGAAGTTCTGGAGCATCAATTGATATACCTGAGAGGAACAAGGTGTAAAGGTATTATTATAGCTTCCAGGGACAACCAGAGACAGCCACATAATTTAGAGCAGTGTCAGAGCTGCTCTAAAATATGCAGGTGTTCATGACCCCCACTGAACTCTCCATTAGCCAAGGATCATTGCAGCTATTAGCCTCTGCCGCTGTATTCCCCCTCTATGCTGAACTAGGATGAATTTCAATTACTGCTCCATTCCCTTCCCTCTTTATGTCTTCTTTCAAGAAATATCCCCTATCACATTTCTAACACATTACAATATTCCAGTCAAACTTCATTAGGACAACTTTCATTTGCTTAACTCCTTTCTTCTTGTGTCGGGAGTGTTTGTGTTGCCTCCTCTTGAGCATTTTCTTTCTAATGATAGATGGTGTCACTGGATCCTAACTACTCCCCAACTTCAACTTAATTGATCAGACTTGGCATGTTTCCTAGAATTAGGACCTGAATAGCCTCAGACTACACAAGCTTGGCTGTTCGGCTAGCCGTGCGAGATGGCAATCTTGCCTTACTTCTGGAAACCCATTTCTCCGCTTCACTTCTGCATCACAGCTGTCCCAATCAATAGCTGAGTAATTAAAATCCCCCGTGATCAATGTTCTAGCTGTTTTACAGACTTCTCTTATCTGTAAAAACATTTCCCAACCTACTTTCTTTGCCTGCCCTGGGGGTCTGTAGCAACATCCAGGAATAACATGATTGCATTCATTGTCCTTCCTCAGCTTCTGCCCAAACAGCCTCTGCTCTGACAGGCAAAACATTTGTAGTGTTTCCTGCTCTGGACGTGGATACATATTGCTGTCTCTGCTGTGACTGAAGAACACAGCCTGTCCCCTTTAATAAACTTTGCATCTTCCTACTCCGTTTTCAGTTCCTTTTAGCTCACACGTTCCAGGAATATCACGCTTAGCCTTGGAAATGCGTGTTTCCCATTGGTGACCTTATTAATATGCTCACAGCATTTGTACAGAAGATATTTTCTCCTCCCACCTTTGCTTTACATTCTCATTATCTCCTACAACGACAACCAGTGGATACATTACTGAGAGATCCATGCATTCCCTCCTTTAAATTCTTCTCCTCCCACACCACTAATCTGAAAAAATGGCTAGATCATTTCCTTATTAGTGGACAATCTGTTTGCTCCCATAGGGTTGGGAATAATACAGGCCATCTCTCCTTTGCCATTTTGCTTTCTCTGTTTTGTTGTTTATAATTCCCCAAACCTCTCACATCTCTCCCCCCCCCCAGATTTGTTCATTTATCTGTGGTAAAATGAACCTCTTACATACCAGAAAACACCATTATGCTGCTGCCTTCTTCCACTGGCCAGCTAAGGGGTGCAAGGCTCTCTTTTTAAGATACCTGCATGCCTTCCCTCTACATCATTTATAAAAGTCACCATCCATTATGCCAGACCCTTTTTTAAACTATTTTATCTACCATAGCCTACTGACTAAAAATCCCCTGCCCCTTTCCTGGAAGCATTTGATTCGTGCATTTGTGCGAGGATTTGGTGTTTAAACAGCAGCGACTATCTGCAACATCAACTCCGCCATCAACTCTGATCTAATTTTGATGCAGATTTCCCCACGCTCGTTTCATCATTTTGTGAGATCCTGACTTCTGAATCGTTAAAACTCTGGGAAATGTACTGGGCACCGGCACAAGCCCCCCTCTCTTTATAACATTTCTTCCCTCCTTTACTACCCCTTCTCAGTTACGCAGCCGCTGCCCTTTATATCCTCCTGCTTCTGCTGGAACAGGACTGCTTCTCCTGCACAAGGCTGTGCTTCCAATGCACTCATCCTGCAACTCGCTCACAGCTGGTTCTCCTCCTCCTCTGTCACTCCTTCGGAGTATGAAACCAGCCATCTGTCATCACTGAACCTCTCATATTCATTGATCTTCCCCAGCACATCAACCTGTTTTTCTAATTCCACTCTCCAGTTTCTTAGAGCCACAGCTAACTGGCAGTGCTTATACATACATATGTGCACACACGCATGCACACACACACAGAGTATTGTTCTGTCTTTTCCAGTCCGCACGTTCAAAACAGACATCAGCCGAAAAAAGGTCTTTTTAGCTTTTAGTTTCTGAAGCCAGGGCAAGTAGAGTTATAGACAAATTGTACAGTATTTCATGAAATAATGAAGCAAGAAGAACCCCAAAATACCATGAAACATCCCTGGTTATTAAGGAATTGCTTTTATGAGGAGTGATGGAGAGCCAAGTGCTACAGCTCCTAGCGAAGGTGCTGCTATGAGTTATGGAGCCTCTTTTCCCTTCTGGCATGCAGCGCAGTGCAGGGTTGGGTACAGAAATGGAGTTGTGCTCTCTCCTATCCCTTTCTGACTGGGACAGATCCATTCCCTTTTGACAGCTTCCCCAACTCTTTGTCTAGCTCCACCTGTGCTCCATTTTCTAGCCCTTTGATTGTAAGCTCTTTTCCTGTGTTTGTATAGAGCCTAGCACAGCAGGACCTGCCTCCTGGCTAGTGCTCGTAGCCACACTGATGCAAGAAAAAACAACCGTAATAACAATACTAATATCCAGACACCGCGAGGTCAATTCTCCCACAATGTAATTAAAACCAGGAGGAGCAACTACGGTTTTCTGGTTTACAGGCTTTTTTGGTTTGGAGCTCTCCTAATAACCATTGCTTGGATCCAAACAGTCCTTGTTCCACTAACTCAACCCCAGACTGCTCAACAGGGAAATCAGGCTGGCTGAAAGTTGCGTACAGGCATTCTGGGTTCTTGGATCTATTTCTCTTAAAGGGTGCGATAAAGTCCCCCGTTTTATGCATACAGCTCTGCTGAAACCGATCAGACACCAGGATGAGAGTTACTTCTATTCCTGGACAGCACGGAGACTTTTATATTTTTGAAACAAAGACTTGTGAAAAAGATGATCCATCTTCTTTCACCTGCCACTAAATAACACTACAGAGTCTAGTGTTTTCCTTACAACTGATGACATCAGATTAATAAAATCTACAGAGGCAATGCAGCTCACATCAAACCTCGTGGGCCTGTTTGTAAACATTGCAAAGTTCTTCTGTGTCAGCCTGCCTGCTGCATATGAACATTATATCCCTCTGCGAAAAATCCCTGTGACATTTTGGTGGAAGATATTTACTGCACGCGAGCAGTGGATGATTGTTTTTTAAACCTTGGGTATCTTGTCTGATTGTATTTATTTTTTTCTCAAAATGCCAAAACTGATTAAAACATATGATCAGCTAATCTTTGTCAAATTCCATCATTATGGTAAGAGGCCTTTGCAGTAGCATAATGGAAAAAAGGGACGTACTGTAATACCCAAAGCCCTTGTTTTGCACATCTATGCCTCATCTTACTCCCTCTTGAACCTTGGCCTTAACTGGTACCTTGTTAATTCACCTACAGAAACTGAAGGAAAAAAATGAGCATATGAAGATTTTTTTTTTTTATGTAATACAGCTGATTTACAAAGTATACACAGAAACTCTTGTTTCCCTGAAAGAAGTCGTGAGAAAAAGCAACGTCCCCATTCAAGAATTTAAGCCTGCCTCTCTGCAAGGGCTTTGGCCAAAGGTCCTTCTTTCTCTTCACTCGTTCCAAGGCTACCTCATCCTGCTTCTCCTACCTCCCACTGCACTCCCACCCTCTGCTCAGCACCCAGGTCCTTACATTCGCAATGAGAAAGTGCTTTGGCCTGCATGGATTCAAGTTACTTGGCTTCCCCTGAAGCCTAATTCTTTAGGTGAAGTCTTTCATTGTCTTCATCTATCTTTCTTCATAAGGAAACCTTTTCTTCTATGTAACACCAGTGCTATGTGGCTAGCAAGCCCATTTGATTTAATGAGGTCAGCAACTGCCTGCAGATGAAAGACAACTTGATTGCAGCCATTAGCACATTCCAGCATGACAAACACATATTTTAAGAGAATGTTTTAGCAAAAGGTGCTGGATGAACATTTCTCTAAAGTGAGGTTCTCTCTTGACCTACAAAGTCGCTCCTACACATGCATTTTGTGCATTTCACTCTTGCCACCTATTCATGCATTTGGCAGCCCCCGTGGCCACTTTAAGGCTGCCTGTCTTTGTGTCTGTACAACTCTGCTGGGAGGCGCATGATCGCATCTTGAACTGGGACAGGGAACCAACCTGGCTGAAAAGTAACAGGAAAAATAAAAGATTGTTTTCAAGGCAATAATTTTTCCAAGCTGGTTCACCAGATCCCCGTAAGAACCATGGGCTATAGCCGGGGACCTCACTCTGCCATAAAACTGAGCTCTTGTTTGAATCCCTGTGGAAGTTTTAACCAGCTACAGTCAAATCCTGCCTCACCCCACCCCAGCTGTTGCCCCTTCTTCCCATGTGGGCCACTAGCTGGTGGATGCCACTAAAGACACTGAAACATGTCCAGTAAGAACCTAACAGACATTTTCCACTTATTTCTTAGAGCAGTCTGATAGCTGGCTTTGGTTGAGATGGAATTCAAACAAATTACAGTTTCCTCCTTCTCGCTGATTTCTAATAGTAAAACCTTTTTTCCAAATTTGTTCTCACATGGAAGACCAACAGCTTCTGACTTTCCTACAAATCTTCTACTGGAGAAAAGTCTTATTTCATTTCAGCTCCTTCAAGAAGTCTAGTCAGTTCCTGAGCAGTCATACAATTTGACTGAGAAAGATTGCTCCGTGCCTGCAGATAATCAAGCAGTAAGGAAACTCTTGCAACAAAATACAAATGAGACAACCAAAAAAAACCAGATAAGAACAAAACCTCAGTTATGACCAAGATTATTAGAAACATTATAAGCAAGGATAACACGTAGACACCATGTCTGTCACTCACAGAAACATCATCCGTGTCCACCTTTCCAGCTTGGATGTGTTGAACTTCTTCAGTCAAAATAAACAAGAGTCCCAAAACAGTTATGACCGGTTAGAGGAAACTTTCCTCAGCTCTTCTTAGGCCTACACTGGGTTTTCTGCTGGGATGAACATCAGGTGGTCAATTAATTTGCCTAACGTAGGCAGCTCCTGCCATGGGAGATGGAGTAAGGTATTCCACCTGGTGGCCACTGCTGCTCCAGAAGTGTGTGGGTCTCTCATAGGTCCATTATGCCAGCTGGCACTAAGGAAATATCTCAGATAAATGTGTGTGTCTCACATGGCAGAGTAAGATGGAGTTTAAGCAACTGAATTTCTCCCACATTTAAATGCCTGTTGAAGCACAATGTAGCTGTGGGGGAGGGAGCACATTCACCTTTGTCTCCAGGCTCAGGTATGTACTGTGGATACGGGCACACAAGGAAAACCATAAGGAGATGTGTTGTGAACAAGTTGGGTCAAGGGTTCTTTCACAACTCATCAGCCAAGCAAAAATGAACAAGAAATTGGGAACTGACTCTTTTCTATAGCTGCAATTCATTCACTTCCTCAAAAGCTGAGCATGCCCAAAATTGAGCCAGCTCTAGTACCCTGAATACTTGTCTGGCTCACACCCAGCCATCAAAGAGTGAAGCAGGGCCTTCTGCTAACTGTGGACTAGCCCATCACTGTCCTGCCCTCACATTAGCAGAGAACAACCTTGCTTCTTAGTCTGTCTCCCCTGGGCTTGTCATCATTTTCTGTCACATTAGAGCAAGCATCTCCATGTCTTTGAGTACGGCACTAATATCTTAATGGCACTGCAAGACACTGTGGTTTCCCAGTCTACCGCTTCCGCCCTTAAGAAACAAGGTGCAAACTTATAGCTCCCGGAGAATCCAGTTCATCAACTTACACATGTATGCAGACTTAAGTGGCATGCTTTTTACTAAGAATTAATAGCAGCATTACAGTTCCTCACTTCTTCCTCTCTCTTCCCATACACTTACGCTTCCCTGCATGTTACAGAAAAGCTTACCTTTCATCGTTCTGCATTGTTACTCTACCGCACTTGCCCTTCAAAGCTGGAGAGACAACTGAGATTCTTGTAATTCAAGGAAAAAACCTCACTGCAGTGACATCCACCCAATAGCGCACCTATAACTGATGAACACTGCTAGGACTGGCTGCTCAGGGAAAAGACAGAAATACATGGGCTGTGGGTGGTAGAAGGGAGGTAGCCGAAGCTGGGAAGAGCTGATGGGCGGAATAGGCTGCTGAACAATTTAATTACTTTTTCTGTTTTTCTGTGGTGGAATATGCAGTAGCAACCTTAGCACAGCTACTGACTTTTTTCTGTGCAATGACATATATAATTAAACATAGGTAGTTGCACACTTAGTTCTGCATTATTTAAATACTCCGCTGTAGAATATTGTGTCATACTTCATTTCCACACATAAAGAATAAACCATATAACTCATGTGGGTGCCAGAGATCTCAAACGACTAGTCTGTAAACCCTGGAGGGAATGCTAAATTGAGCTGAAAACTTCCATTCCAGCATTATGCATCCACTTTCCCTGTTAACCTGTTTTTCCCTCAATAAGAGGTTTTTGGTTTTGCTCCAGGCAATACCTTCTCAGGAAGGAGAAAGTATGTGATGAGATTCCTGTACTGATTTTAAAAGCTATTCAGAAAGAGAGTGTGGGAGGACACAGACTGGGTAACAATGAATTAAAAGAATGTAAGGGTGAAAACAATTCAGTAGATTGCAGTGGCTCAAGGATTTGTTCTATTTCAATATTCCAAGTCATGAGGGTAGGTAAACACCTAAGTAGAGGAGTCTGTCTGGTGTATGAAAGATCCTCCTCACATCTTCCGTCTGCTTGCAGTGTCTTGAACATACATCTTCTAGTTTCCAGACGTTTGTGTTAACCAGTGGCCTATAAAGCCGACTAGGACACTGGGAATACTCTGTTAAAGCTGTTTCACTACATGTGGAAGACTTTGGTATTAACTTGTCCAGAGGAAGAAAGGAGCATGACTCTGAAATTCCCTGGTCGCATCGGACTCCTACACAGTGGTCGGGAATAGATAAAGCAGAGATGAAACTACTCAGAGAATATCTTCTTGTATTTAAATTCAATGCAATACATATGAATAGGAGCTGAGGTGTCCACTCAGAGTTGTATGAGTACTCATATGGAGCAAATGAATACTCAAGTACAGTCAGTAGCTCATACCTCACTCTTACAGCCCAGTACTTTGCTTAAAAGTCTTCTGAGAACTTCAGATGTTATAAAATGACTTCTGAAAGTAGCGGTCTGAAGTTCCTGGATGAAGAAAACACAGTGCAATTTCAGCTGTTGGTCATCTGCTTTTCCAGACAGCCAGCGCTGCTGCATGTACTTTCAAGGCAACCATTACAGGGATGGGAAGACTCACTGGTTAATAATGTGAAACCAGGCCTGGACGCAATGTGTTGCACGGTAGCAACACAAACTCAAGTAATAGGGCAGAAAAATACTGTCAGATGAGGAAGCGTTTGTGAGAATTGGGTATTGGCTAAACAGTTCGTGAAGTCCTTCGTAGTCTCATCATTGTTTCCCATTACTTGTCTCAGTCCCGTCTCGGCCAAGAGCAAGCGGCTGCAAAGCACTTTCCCAGAACCAAGAATGCCAAAATACGTCTCAGTTCTAGTAGTTAATTTCTGTTTTACTTTGGATTAGATCCGAAGTGCTTGCTTTAATGGGAGTGAAAGAATGCATACAGAGGATGAAATGAGTGTGGTAGAAGTAACCACAGCTGCCTTAGACCGTGGAGAAAACCCTGCAGTAGGAACAGAAATAAAGTCGTAACAGAAGGTATGAGAGAATAGCCAAGAAGTCTCCAGTGTTGGTTTGGATGACAGACACTGCACAGAGCTCTTCCCACAGAAAACTGTACGTGCCGATCTCTTTAGCACTCCGACTTACAGCTAACATAGGTCATCAGCAGACAATTCATTTTTGGACAAATCATGACAAATTTCCAAAGCTACGTGTAGGAGGAACAGGACTAAGCAAGGCTTGTGTGTTAATCATCATTTCGACGAAAGGCATCTATTTGATCTTTAATACTCGGTCACAGGCTCCACGTGACATGGTGGACGTTACAGAGAGATGATGAGTGTGAATCTTATTTCATTATCCATGTGCTCATGTGTAAGGAGAGACAGTTCATACAGCCATCTGGTCTCACTGTGCAGTCATGCAACAGTTTTTCAGATCTTTGTCTTCTGATTGGCCTTCTTTCACTCTAATTTTCTGTCTTGTTTGAACTAAGGAGGACAAATGACTAGAAAGCAATGTTCGCTTTTGTCTGTCAGCTCACAGTCTCACTGGAATGTATTTATATCGGTATCGGCTATAGATCAATTTGCAAGTACGAAATGGAACAGAACAGCCCGAGACTGTCCCCAAAAGGGCTAAAGAGTTATTTTTGCTTTTTCTCCCTTTTCACTTGCACTCTGTCTTGGCATATATGCTTAAAGAGGACCCAAAATGGTAATAAAACAAGGGTATATACAAGTTCTCAAAGCTATGAAGTGATATGAAACAATCCATATTTTGACTCTATTAATCCTGTCCGTCTTCCACCTTTTAATAATAAGTAGATAATGTCTCTTATCACACCTCTTGCCTTGTTTTGCAGTTAAAACCCACTCTGGTCCCCAGTTCGCGCATACGAAGGAGCTGGTACAAACGGTAGGCCTGATCCTGCACACACATAATGAACACCCACACACTTGAGGTCATTCTTACTGAACGTTAGAACTAATTAGTGCTTTCACAGCTTTGGGGCTTTTTTACTGGCTGCTGCACTCAGTTTATTAAAGTCAGTTAAAACAAAGCAGGCTAGCATGCTGAAGTCCCCTTTCAGCCTGACAGGGAAAGCCTTGAGCACAAGTGTTTAGTGTTTCCCGCTTGGTATCTCAAAATTCTCCAGTTTCTCAGACTTCCAACCAGTCTTAACTTCATCCTGACTCAAAAACAGGGTACCGAGAAACCTGAGCTGAACACATAGATTTGTCCAAAAAAACTGGCTAGACGCAGACCCTACGGGGTATCTAGGAGCAGCCTATATTCTTCTCACTCCATGCACTTTCTGTGCTGGATGGACAACTCACTAACAACCTGTATGCCAATTGCTTTAAGGAGAGGAAAGGAAGGGCTCACGGATGAAAAGAGACAACCAGAGGGTTATAATTCAGACTTTCACAGAGCTTTTAGACTCAGATGCTCCTGAAATTCATTTGTAAAACCATGTGAACTTTCTCACTGAAGAAATATCAGCAGTGATACCATTGTGGGGGAAAGAAAGGATCTCAGGCTTTGAAAATACGACCGTAAGTGCTCTGCTGAATAGTGTTCAAGTGGGTTTGAAACTAGGCAAAATGAGTTTGTCTGTCCCTACTTAAAACCACAGATTAGATAAGTATGAAAATATTTTCTCCACTAAGCTATCAGCACTTGGCTTCTCTTTTAATTATAGTCAAATAATGTAACAAAGGGCAATTTCCATAACATTTATTCTACATTCATTCTTTTTTTACATTTTACATCACAAAATTATTCTCAAGTTTTATCAGGGCATGTACAACACCTACCACCTTGCACTTTACCTTGATGCCGATTCCTCTGAAAGAGCAGCAAAAGAGAGATACCTGTTAGTTGCCTAGCATCTTGTCCTCAGAGGGCTGTTCAGGAAGACACTGTAACTCTTGGACACCACACTCTTAAAAACAGCTGCACAGGTCTTTGCTGATAAGCCATCTCACAATCTGGACTGAAATAACTCCATTTCTGAGAATATGTTGACTTTCACTCTGGATTATTCATAGTGAGTGGAGAGCCGATCCTGAGAATCATACCAGTTTTCTTCACTAGGAGACTAGTATGAAAAATGATGAAGAGCAACACTTGTTGTGCCAGCCCTGAGTTGTGACCTGTCTTCTCCCACGATTTGAATCAGGTGCTCTTTCTGATGGCTCATGTTTCACAGATGGAACCTTATTCCAGTCATCAGAGAACTTTAACTTAACAAGGAATGCTTAGTGAAAATATCGGTGGCATCATTTGAAACTAAAGAAATTATATACTTGAAACCAAAAGGGAAAGTGAGGGATCTTTTACATTATTATTTAGTGAAATGCAATAGCAAACTAAAGCGTGAAATATTTATAAGCTCTGCTTTGAAGATCCCTATAAAACTGTTACTGAGTTTCTTTAAAATGAATATGCAGCCCATGATTTCAAAGCTTACTGTATCAGGTCCTCAAGGTCTTTTAAAACAATCCATTGTCACTTCAGATATGAAACAGAAAAATGAACATAAGAAATCTCAAATAAATCTCAAATCTTTGCATTTCAGGTTATAGTTTTGGTTTGCTCTTTTTTATTGATCATTTATGTACTAATTCTAAAATGTATTGCTCATATTAAATGTCATACTCTAGAAAAGCAGTTCATCTAGACTGCATATCAGGGAATAATGTGTATTTTTTAAACTCATATCATGAATTTGGGACAGTTCCTATAGTTTAAAAGAAGAGAAAGCATCTAAAACACATTGCTCAATATTAGAAAAACTGCTATCTAGTAGTAGATATCTTCTCGAGAAACTTCTGCTCTCAAATGTTATTTTTATTGTTAAAGCTGAACCCAATATAATTGTCCCCTCCATTACAGTAAGAACAGCATCCCCCAAGCAGCCTGAGCCAATAGCAACAGACTTGTTAAAAACACAATGTTTTATCTCAGGTCTGTTAAAAGTAATGAAAGAAACATTTAAATTTGAGACAAAAATCTCCCATCACTGCTTTTTCAAAGGAAAACCAATCATTTACAAGACAAATCACCATTTTTCCAGAGCAGATAGGCATTTTCTTTCTGAAAGGATATTAAACTCCTAAAATGTTATGCCCAGTCTGAAGCCCTGAACTCTTCTGTTCACAGCGCAATATCAGAGAGTGGTAGTTTGTTGTTTAATGGAAATAAAATCCCCAGCAAACTAGGGCTGTTCATCCTCCCTTCTCAGAGTTTTCTTAGGATCTTCAAGATATTTTTCTGCTGATGATTTTGTTCATTTCCATCTGGGAAGCATCGATTTATTTTTCCGTTTTCTGAAAGGAACGGGAGTGAACATGGCTGTTTATTTTTCTACTTAGATAGTGCCTTACCATGCCAAGACAACTCTGAGCACCAGCCTCATCAATTAATATCAGCACCACTCTGAGAATGGTGTTTGCTAAGAAACTGTTGCTACAGAACAAGCAAAATGAGGACAAAACATTGGGCCAAATGCTAGAAGAGGCAGAGGGGAGCCAAAATCTGTGGATCCTGGCCCAGGGAGCACAGACGGGGGAGTGCTGTCTCCCTGGCATACTCCCCTCCTCTGCAGAACCACCCCCTGGGCTTTGGGCTCTACACCTGGGTAGGAGGAGCTGCGCTGGGATGCCATTCACACACCATATGGAGCCTTCCTCCATGTGCAAACCAGCACAGCAGAATGCTGATTCAGCTGGGCCTGTGAAACCACACCTTGCAAGAGATCCACGGTACTTTGAGGCATTCCTTCGTCTAACCAGGGGTGAGCAAGCCTTGGAAGAGACCCTCAGAAATACCTTCGTGCACCAGCTGCCCTCCTCAGATTTAGTTCACCTTCCCAGGTTACACATCAGATATACTAGAAGCCCTAATTGCTGCTGCTGAAATGCTGCTGAACCGACAGCATTTGGACAGAAAGTGTGCACTTTCTGTGACATCTGCCAGGGTGTTTTTCTTCATCTGGATGGAAGAGGAGAGGCGGCTCAATGGACTGCCTTTTCTCTGTGTTAGCACACACATACACATGTAAGCGTGACTCCATCTATGCTTCATCTGTGTATTTCTTTTCCTTTCTTTGTAGTCCCATGTTCTTGCAGCAGTCTCACCACAAGTGCTACGCTACTGACCTTTAGCAATTGCTTTTCTTGATCTCCACAAGTAACAGCCCAAGGTATCTTTTTTATGCCAACTGCAGTGGTGAACAGCAAAGAGGAAACTATATTCTTTGACCAGTGAGGCATAAAAGCTTTTTTGGGCCGTAATTGTGAGTGTGTGTGTGATGACAATCACCTGCTCATGGAGGAGTTTACAGACTAACTAGCAAGGAAAAAAAAATAAAAATAAGCCAACCAAAAAACATGAACAGAGAGAAGGGGAAAGAGAGGCTAAAAAGCAAGAGAAAATGATTTGTTTAAGATCCCATAGAAAGGTACTGAAAGAGCCAGAGATAAGACTCATTTCTTACCTCCCAGTTCTATGCCCTGTGTATTGTAGCACATGGGCTTGGCTGCTTTCCTGCTACAACACAGCACTCATTGTACACTTCAAAGTTGACATTAATATTTTCTCTACTACTTTACACGATCCCATAAAAAGGAATCTCTCTACCTGAATGTAAAAACTATTATCAGGCATGCAGTTGACCAAACTCTGCCCAGATGTTGCAGCTTGGTTGCAAACTATATGTCAGCTGTTCTTTTTGCTGCTCACCATGCAGCCAGCCTGTTCATCTGGCCATATGGAAGATCCATGGGAAAAAAAGAAAAGCTATTTGTGCATTGGTATTGAAAGTCGGAATAATACCGCCTTTAAGATTTAATGGGTACTCAAGCTGGCTTACAAATAACCTGCTTTGTCTGCATTATTTTGTCTGCATCTTTCCTTATGAAAAACAAAGAATAGAAAAGAAAGATCAAAGATTGCAAATGCAGCTTTGTTTTGGAAGCCAAAATGCCTTACTCCCTTCAAACAACAGGGAAGGCTTCTATGTATGGGCTTCAGGCTCACCCTGCACCTTGGCCTCCTGCAGCAGATGAAGCCCTCCCCCCAAAAGTATTTCACCTCCTCATGCTTCCCCACATTCTCTCCTTCCCCACAGACGCAGAGCCCAGCAAAGCCTGATGTTCAGTCCTCCTCCTGCCCGAGGTTACCCTGCCAGCCCTCCTGGAAAGCTTTCTGCACAACAGAAATAGCAGTGGTTCCCGGGGGAAGGGGAGCACACAAATTATGAGAAATGGATATTTCCTGTTAAACAGGATAAGACAGAAGTTTGCAATGTGATTCCCAGACATGACTGAAGCCAAGAGGAGATCTGAGGTGGCAACTCGAGCTTTTTATCACATAGCACTTGCACAGTACGATGTAGCTCACAACTCATATGCTGGAAACTGATGTCTCGCAGGCAGGAGAGCCACCATGGTTTATGTGAACTGGAGCTGCAGCTGTGCCAGTGCTGGGATTGGGTTGGGGAAGAAGCTTTCAGGGGCTTGGACAGTCCAAGTTTAAGCAGCCAAACTGGGTACCTACAGACTACGCCCTCTCAGAAGAAACTCAGAGTGCCTCAGTTGGGCTGGCGTCCGTACTGGCATGCTTACAGCACGGCGTGGAAGCCTCTTTTTATCCCTGTTGACTGAGTGAGCAATCTAGGCTCATAATTTCAGCACTAAATTGACAGTCTAAAGCTAAACTGTGCAGAAAGATTTTCTTCGTTATGGAAAATGACTCACCAAGTCAAAAGTCCATGATTCTAGCGCCGGGAACCTGCAGGTACCAAACTCTCTTAAATACAGACTTCAATGGTTGGGGAGGGGATTCCTGCAAGAACATCTTTGCACGCACGAGCACCTGTTTGTACGCAGTTATCTGCTTTGCATGTGAAAGAGTGAGTCTGTGCATGGCTACACAGGCGCAACTTCAGACGTTTGATAATTTGGCCCTGGCTGCGCTGTCAGCTGCTGTCACTTTCTGTTTAGCGCGGCGTTCATAAGGCAGCAGCTAATGGGGCGGGAGCATGGGGAGGAATTCTGGCAAAGACAAGTCACCGGGATATTTATTTGGCCGTCCTTATGTAAAAGAGTGCAAAAATGGAGCAGTAAAATATTGTAAAACTTAAGCTGATACTTCCACTAATTCAAAGTGGCAGTTTTTAAATAGGGTTGCCTCTGTTTGTCACTTTCAATCATAGGATGCCGATAGTGGTACTTAGAAGGACTTAATAGTCTTAAGAAAACAAACTGGCTCCCTCCCCCTGACCAGAACAAACAAAGCCATATTGTCATGCCTTGAGATACATCAAGTGTGCCGTGCAGGGGGGTGGCCGCTCAGCCGACGCAAGCGAAAGTGACAACTTGTCAACTCTCTCGTCCTGTTCACTTTGCGTCCCGCTCCGTTTCTTGTGCCCTCTTGCCTTTCTCTGTCTGTTCTCCCCTGCTTCCACTCCCAGTCTTCAAAAGAAAAGGATGCTCCCGTGTCGGCACCTTTTAACTGCATTTTATCTGTGCACACCCTTTTCCTGAATCAAAAATAACTCATTTCCCCCACTAGTTTTCACGTATCTACAGGACTTGTATCTTAATCGAAGCAAGGCACAGAAATGTCTTAGGCTTACTCAGGGAGGGGAGGTATTTTTGCAGGTAGGGAAAGGCAGAGTAGGAGGCGTAGTGCCTCATCCCCTCCACACAGGCCAAGCTGGAAACCAGCAGCAGACCTGCCGTGGAGCAGGAGGCTCCCATGCCACATCCTCTTTCCCAGCAGCAGTGCCATTTGCAGGCCTTACTGGCAAAGCCAAGAAAGCTGTGTAAGCCCCCACGGGTGAGGGCCAGGGCCTCGGCTTTATACACAACCCTGGTCTCCCTAAAGGGTCAGATATGTGCTGCCTTCTCAGATTTACACTACGTAGGGACCGTTGGGCAGCACCAGCCGTAACACCAGAAATGCACTTCACTTTCCACGTAGCCACTTCTTATTCATCGTTACACACCCTGCTCCCCTCACTCTGGCCGCAGCTAATTGCAAATCCAGTGCCTTCTCTCAGCAGCAAGCAGAAGTGACAAATGAAACAGCAAATAAAGTTTGTTTTCTTTATGCTGGGTGGGCTTCCCAGATTGTAGTGAGGGAAGAGAGGCTCTGATCTGCCTGGAAGGACGTGTACAGGTAAAATCCAGGCACGTCCTCCGGAGTGTCCTTTGTCAGCTCCCTCCATGACTTGTCCGGAATCACTGCCTGAGTCACTTTGCCCAGCAAAGGCAACAAACAGCAGCAGGGGCTGCCGTGGAAGCCTGCAGGCAGTGGGCAGAGGGGCACAGGGTGGGGGGTCTCTCAAACACCGCCGAGGAGCTGTCTCAGTCGGGAGAACGTGTTGGTAGGGCTGGAGAGGGACTCCGCAGCCAGGAAACAAGGAGTTCGCCTGAGAGAAGAGAAAGGGGTCACTCCAAATCTCTTTCACGTCAAACCTTTTTGCCTAATAAACAAACAAGCAACAAAAAAAGCAGTACAGTTTAACAAAAGTTTCATTTTAATCAGAATAGAGAGGGGCAGATTTATATTCCAAAGCGAAACTGGGTCTAATAGCTCAGATAAGAAAGCATGTATGTGTGCGTGCGTGTGTGCAAATCCAGGAGGGGGAGTCAGATAAGAAAGAACGATTAAGTTCTTGCCTGAAAGTAGTTAAGCTGTCATCTTAAGCTCACTCTGTTAGAATTATTGCTGTTTATTCATAAGACCACTAAGGAACAGATGTTCACCTGGCCAAGCAAACCTCCTGAAAGGAAGATATCCATATGTGGCAGCGATCAGAGTGTGCTCTGATTCTTAGAAAAAAAGTTTTGTTTCCTGGTATTGGTTGAAGCTTAGGAAAAGAGTGGGAGGGAGAAAATAAAAGGTAGGTGGAGGAGCTGGAGAGGAAAAACAAAGGGAGAGAGTGCAAAAACACAAACAAGAGCCAAGGTGAAATTATACAACCTAGAAGGAACTTGGGGACATTTCTTGAACATCAGTAAAAGCGTTTGTAAGAACAATAGCTACATATGAGACAGGATCATTAAAAGAGCACAAGCAGGAAACAGAGATTAATTTCTTTTTATACTTTCTTTCTTCATGTTGTTTCAAGTTAGCAGGCAAAATGTGCAAGCAGTGTCAGTTCTTCTCTACTTCCTAATGTGTTTTCTTTGCTTAGCCTTTTCTCTTATTTATCTTATGGATTTAGAGCATTGGCATCCTTTTGTGTTGAAGTTTCCTGAATCAGCCTGTCTGCTACAGCTAGGGACAGGCACATCCTCCAAACACAGCCCAGAGTATAAACCAAAGAAAACACAAGAGACAAGAAAGACAGAGACTCGTGGGTACCTTAGAAGTAACAGGAATTTCATCCTGTTTTAACATCTATGGGGCTGCTCACAGGGGCTCAGGGCTGTTCGGGTCATGAGCAATGAGAACAAGTAAAAGAGCTAAAACTCAGAGGGACACCGGGAATGAGGAAGGAGGGCAGAGGGCTGAAGAAAGATTATGGATACCTGTCCTAACTGGGGTCCTGCTCCCTCTGAACTCCACCTGGCAGCTCCAGAAGCACAAGGCTGAGGAGATCCTAAGAGAAGGTTCACTGTTCAGCACTTCTCCTCATGCAGTAGGCAAGGAGGACATAAGCCTTCGCCCCAACAGCAACAAGTGTTTGGGACCTGACTAATACTGTGGGGAAGACTCAGTGACTGTGTTTGCACTTAGAATTTTTTTTTTAAATGAAAAAAGTTTATTATATTATGGCCTTGCATAATCATCCCTGGAAAAAAACGTTTCTTCAATTACTACATTGCAAGAATCCAATTAAAAGGCAATAAGCCAAAGTGTAGGTTCATTTTGAGTGTTTTTGCGCCCAGCCAGGTCCCCTTGTGTTCAGGGCAATGGGCGATGAAACTGTAGCCTAAACCATGTCACCCTGTTCTATACTGACTGCAGTTGGTCAGATATTCCTTCTGCTGGAAAGATCCCTAATTATTCAGTCGGCATTTGCCTGAATAAGGCCACAAGATTTGGTCCAAAGACAGCAAATGTTCCTTCTTGATTATTTTTGCAAATTAAATGAGAAGAATTTAGAAAGAGAGCATATGAAGCTTATTTGTAAGACAGATGTTAAACAGACTAGCAGCTTCCCAGTATCCCTCTAATACTTATCCCCAGTACCAAAATATATTCCCTTAGCCTTTATAATGATACGGGAGTACTTAGGACTTTATCAATAGTATCGTGGAAGGCTTTACAGGTCAAGCAGCACAGCATTATTTATGCAACTAATAATATTTTACATGAACTTCAGGTCATTTTGGAGTGGACAGAAATTTTCAATTATGTTCACTGAGAAATGCAGTTTCGAGTTAGCTAAAAGTATTCATTAATATAAAGGAGTCTCAATTGGGAACAATAGAGGAACATTTTGGAAAAGGTGGCGTGGTTTCTTTTTTCTTTTTGATGCAATATTCTGGAACTAAAGGGAAATTCTCTTCTTTAAAATGAACTCAGAATAAAATGTTTCATTTTGAAATTCAAAACAGGTTTTAACACAATTTTTAAGATGAACATCTCATATCAGCTGATCTAAAATAATACTTTCTATCTTTTGGGGGTGCTTGGGACAATAACTGAAAAAATCAGGTTTTCCTACAGCTCTGAGCCAGCCGAGCCTTTGAGTTGCCTTGGGGCAGGACTGTAACTTCCTTATGGTGAGCTCGGGGTGCTCCACCCCAGCAACAACGGGACAGATGCACTCCAGTCCCTTCCCCCAGCATCCAAACCTACTTCACGTGCTCGCAGCAGCCTCTGATGTGTACGAGATATAACAACCGTTAGCACACAAGTTAATGAACATACATTGTCTTTCTTCTCAGCCCAGCCAGCAGCAACAGTCGTAACAGATTTCAAGATACGGCATATCAGAATCATAAAGCAACTATTTGTTAGCCCTGGAGTGAAGTCAAAATATTACTCAGCAATGTTAGGAATAAGCAACCGGTTAAGGACACAAAAATAGATTTATTAGCTTTTGCTCAATAAAGTGCATCTAGCCTTCTGAAAAGCATTAATGTAAATAAGTAGGCATTCTATATAATTTTTTCTAATTGTGTGCCTTCCATATGAGCTTTTGTTGTGTCTGCAGCCCCAAAGATTATTTTCCTAATTGCCAACTCTTTTCCTTTCATCCTAAGACTTGAAAATCTAGCTGCCATCTCTCTGCTATTAAAAGCCCCATCAGTGGTATGGTTTAGCACTGCTCAGACCTTCCTGCGATCTGCACTGCCATGGAGGCCCAAGAGAGTACTGTTTGCTCATCTACAGCTGTGCTGGATGTTTAAACACAAACAGGGATTCAGCCACACAAGACCTAAGCAGTCATCCTACAATTTGGCACATAGTCTGCTTTCACTATGGTGAGCACAAGGGCACTGTTTTTACATATATGTTTTGTTATACTTTAAATAAAAGCATCTTTTTCACAGGGAACAAGAAGAATACATGCCAGGTCTTTGGCTGAAGACAAGAAGCATAATTTTACTAACCTCAGCAAGGTCCCACCAGCTTACACAAGCTGAGAAGTCAGCTCAGAAACCAAGGGAATGGGCACTACAAAGGAACATAGAAGATGTTTTTTAGGCTCAAACTTCAAATGCTGTGTGTACAATCTTAATTGAAGTGAGTCATTCTTCTGACACGCACAGGGCTCTAACAAGCTCCACAACCCATAGTGAACTTGCCCAGGCTCAGAACATTTAACACTGAATCTGTCACAGATCAGATTACCACACTGTCCTACCTCGGAATACACGGGGACATTATCTTAGCATTCTTACATGCCCATCTTGAAGACGATAGCCAGGGCTGTCAGCATGCAGAGGTGATGGATGATGTTTTGCTAAGGGGATGGCACTCCCCGAGGAAGAATTCCTGAGACCCAGAGATACAGACAACATAGATACACGTTCCTTGCAATTGCCAGCAAAACCAGAAGCTTCAGTTTATTTCTTTTTACATTAGTTCAAATAACTTGGTTTTTAATTCTGGCCAGTAATCATGCAAAAATAATGTATTCCATCTGTAGCATTATTTTAATATAAAGGATAAATATTGAAATACTGAATGCTTTCTGTCATATAACTACTACTGTATTTTCTAAAGGCTGGACTGAAGCACATAGTAAACCAATTTAAAAAGTGAGGAAACCCAAAGAAAACAAAGATGAAATTTTTATAGTGAGGGTTTATTTAGACACAAACACAGATGAACTTTTGCATATCTCTGAGTTGATACCTTTACCATGACCATTCAAACTACTGTCTTGCATTTGCCAGTGGCCCAGATCATGCTCTTGTTTTCTCCAGTGTGGAGAGCTAGGTCTTATCACTTCCTGCCTGTTTTGAGTCCTCTCCAACTTTGCTCCTTCCAGCAGCAATGTTTCTCAGACCATTCTTGATAACACCAGGGAAGGGAAATGGTCTGGAGGAAGAAGAGGCTATCGTGGCATTTGAATTTCCCAAGAAATTTCTTCATGCAACATTTTTAAAGGCCTGTGAACAACCCCTGTAACATCCTGGTTCTTTGTTTCTTACTGATTAGCACATCGATGTTGGTTGCTTCCTCTCTCCCCGACACCCTTCCCTCTTTCTTATGCTACCTAATCCCTCTTTCCTACCAACCACACTTAACTTTAAAATTACACCTCTTTCACGCATTCCCTCATCAAAGCCCATTTACAAATAAAGTGAGGAAAATCAAACCTAACACCAATTCTTGTTTCATTTCACTCTTTACTCTCTCCCCTTTGACCTCAATTCTGTCCATTTGCAAATGCCTTCTTTGATATCCGCACCAGTTCTTTATCCATTGATGTATCTCATATCCAAACCTGCCTACTGACCTAAGAAACCATCTTTTGTCTGATACCAGACCAAAAAGGTTTCTTAAGGACAGATTAGTTGTAGCCAGGCCTCTCCTCAGCCAGTCTTTTGTGACTTTTCTTAAAAATTCCAGTAGATGATCTCTTCCCTGCACTTACGGACAGCATCTGCAGTAATACCACAAGTCTCTTGGTCTTTTTCCTTCCTTCAGACTCCGATTTATGATTTTATTCTCTTCCATCTACTAAAATCAATCAAACGCATAGACATACAATTTGCTGCATCTTCCCTAGATATATTTTTGAACTACCAGCTGAATTTCCTGTAGCATGTGATAGTGGTACTGTGGAATATGCCAAAGCATCTTTCCCTTTGTTGCACAACTGTGTTTCTGAAGCAAAACTTACATGTTATCTTGCTGACTGCTACGCTTGTGAAGATAACCTTGAACACATTAATGGATCATAAACCAATATTTATCTGCTATTGCAGATAGCTTGAAACTATAGCTTTGAGAGGTGTGGATGGCCCCATTCCCCTCAATAGTGTGTTAATGCTGAAACAAAAATTGACAATTTAAATTCCAGCATTATTAATGATTCCACTGATGATCATTTTAGCAGAAGCATCCAGCCAATGCATTTACTCCACAATCCCAAACTGCCTCCCATGCCTTCCCAGGTGCCAAGAGCTCCAACTGTCCCCTACCCAACTGCCAAAGACTTCAGCTTCCCCATGGCAACTCTTACAATGCAGTTTTGCATTTTCGTTACAACATTGAACCATGTAGGGAGTGAACGTCAGGAAAATAGCATCAATTAAATTGATTTCAGTATCAAAATAAATAATACCAATTGTTTTATCCATTTAGGTACTTAATTGAGTAAACTTTTATATAAATTTAATTTAAACAAATCTGCTATTGAACGGCAGGCTGCTTCACCAGAAGGCTGCAGGACTAAGGACCCTGCCAAATAATTGAAGTCCAGTTTGTTACAGAGTCCATAATCCCTGAACAGAAATACTGCTTTAAGAAGTTAAACGCCAACACTATATGCTGTTTCATTTTTTTCTATATGAACACTTTTGATGCTGTCCACAGCAAGTTGACAAACATTGCGCCACTAGAACCTTCTCATGAAGTCCACAGAGTCCTCCTGATTCACGGCAGCTAGAAATCTGTAGCCTATCAGCCATCTCCTTAGCCATGCACTCTTCTGTGAAGAGCATCTTAAATGTGCCTGCCTGGGGTTATCCTGCCTTTCTTGATGTTTTCTACTGAAACTAGGCTGCATCTCATCTGAACAAGTTATTTTGCAAGTCTTCAGATATTCTAATTTCTTAATAACCTGTTCTGGCATGATCCTGATTTCCTTCAGTGTTTCTTTGTCTTCCCTAGGGAAATTTATACTTGTTTGTGACACCTGTGTCTGCCACCACTACCTTCTTTTCAGAGCATGAGACCAAGAAATGCATTGAATATTTTAAGCAATACCTACCTTTCCTTTCAATAATTTTTCTCTGACATGTCTTAAAGGCCCCTCTGTCTACTTCACAGATCTTTTTCCTTGTGTACTTGAAAAAAGTCATTATTTTTCACAACCTCCTGTGCAATCTTTTTTTCATTCTCTACCTTTGCTTTTCTTATCAGTTTTAATACTTTCTGAACTTCACTTTGTAATCTTTCTGGTCTTCCCCTGTACTTGATGTTTAATACCTCACATATGCCTCGTTCTTACCCTTGATTACTTTGGGGTGGGGCGGGGGGCTGTTCATCATCGTGTGAATGTATTTCTTTCAAGCCTGCATACCAGATGGCCCTTGGGCATATATTAATTTTGGTTCTGCACATTTTCAGTTTCTCATCAGTGTTCTTATCCTCTCCATTATTTTTTGGTCAGCTCCTCCCACAGTCTCACACTGAAATTTTGGAAAACCAATTGCAAGCCCAAAAGGAAAACTTACGATGATCGATACCATTGTGACAAAGTTATCTTGGATGTGCCAAGCTCTCGGCCAATTTCCTGCCTTTCCCAGGCCTAGGATCAACAGAGATCAGACTGGAAGCAGAAGCATCCTGTGGGTGCAGGGCCCCTTCTGCCAGAGGAGGATCACTGAACTGGAGTATATCTTTGCACTGCCCTTTCTGACAGTCCTGTACTCCCTCCATGTGTGCGGAGGTGGGCAAGTGGGCGATACAGAGCTAACCGCATCAAGGTAGCAGTCTGCCAAGGACAGAGACAGCTTGGTGCCTTGTTTGGACCACGAAAGTGGAGCAACAGCAAGTTCAGCGGGTGAAGGCTGTGTCCTCCTACCCGCCCTGAAGTACAGGATCACTTGGTCTCAGAGCTGAAATGGGAAGTCATTCAAAGGACATTTTAAAATGTCTTTGAGTCTGCATCATTTTCAGCAGTGATGTCCAGGGCAGAAAATTTAAAGAAAGCATATGATGGCAGGGGGCTGCAACTAGGTGATCTCTAAGGTCCCTTCTAACCTAAACAATTCTATGATTCTATGATAACAAATCTACCCTTTTATCTCCACTCACTCCCTTTGAAAGCAGATGTTTTGGCTATGTGAGCTGGGAACTGCTGAACAAGGTAGCAGACATGGACTTTCACACGCAGCAGTTCACCCACGATGTCTCTGTAGGTCACGCTCCTCTCATCTCCCCCAGCCTCCACATACAACATACAGCACTCAGGGGTGCCAGGAAGATTCACAGCCTCCCTACGAGGGCCTGTAATAAACAAGTGGCACCCAGTGCCTCTAACTCCGTTGCGTGTGATAGACGGACTAGCTATCACAAAAGTGATTTCATCTTTGTTAAGTATTTTCCAATATAATAGATACCATTTTTCTCCTTAGATGCCAATTTTCTTTTAATAAATACTGCTTACATGTACAAACCACAGCCCTGGCTGTCACAACCCTTCTGAGGCTGAAGACACCTTTCACCACCACCACCACTGGGTCCTGCCTGGAGACCAACTCTAGCCTCAGAGGAGACAGTTGCTTACCTACTGCATTCCACAGCAAGGAAACGCTCAGGAAAAAGGAGTAAGGGGCACAACTTCTGCCACATGTTCCACTCAGCACCCAGAATAGCCATATGGCACACTGGCTTTTCAATGGAAAGGGTTGAAATATCTTGCTTTCTCACCGAAAGTGGGAAAAGAAGAGAAAGTCATAGTCTGTGCTATGTTTGCACTGCTGAGTCAGCACAAACACCAAGTGCCCACTCTCATTAGCACCCGTTCATATAGTTCTTCACAAAATAAACTTACTATTAGAATACAGCACGTTTTGTGGCTAGGCACACAGAGTACAAGGAGCATCAATATCCTAATTCTTGTAAACATGTTTTGCAGGTCAGGCCCTCCTCCTGTACAGCTAATACAGACCTTTTGATTTACTGTGAGTTCACTGAAATGGCTCAGAACAAATAAAGTTCATCATATACATACATCTTCGCAAGATCAGTAAAGTTTTCAATCACACAAAAAAAATTTCATGTTATAGAAGATAGCAGATTATCAAATGAATTTTCAGCTTTAGAATAATCCTTACCTCCTTCCTACCCTTTTTTTTCCCTGTGCGCCAGAAAATTCAATGTAAAATAGGAAAAATTGAAAAATCAAATTTTCAGACTTCAAATAAATTCTGAAACTTTGAATTCCAAGGCTTAATCCTGCCCTTTGTGGTTAATGACTTGAAACATTCTCATACATACAGAAAGATGACATTTTGCATAAGCTTTCATTCAGATTCATACTGTACTGTAATACCAAATAATACAGATTTTTCATACGGAATAATTTTCTGAAAGCCACCTACTTTTTTTCCCTAGAGTTTCCATGTGAGATATCACATTGCATCTATTCCCAAAGATTATTTTTACTGATGTGGCTTATAGTAGCCTTTCCTGGGAACTCCAGCCACAGATTGTGGCCATTTGTACATATATGCAGGAAGGAACATAGTCCCTACCCCAAAGGCCTCACTCTCAATTAAGCTGGGCATGGGGACAGACAATTCAGTGATGAGTAGGTTTCAGTAATGTAAGTGACATAATATAAACAGGAGTCTGGCATAAAAGCAGAATCTTATTATCAGCCTAAGAAGCATATTGAAAAAAAAAAATATTCAACAGAGATGGCATCTTGCTGCATCCTGGGACCACGGTAAGAGCCAAGCAGAAGGTGGTTGTTGAGAAAAATGCAATATCGGTCATGTTTGACTTGAGTGTGGCTAGAAAAGCCCTGCTCACTGTCATATCTGCACACCCTCTCACAACAGAAGATGACAGTGTAAGTTCCTCCAGTCCTTAAGGCATGCAGAAATTCACCGTTTTTCCAAGCTATTCTTTTTTGTCTCTTACAAAGTTCAGATTGAGCCCTAAGGGCACTAACAAAGGAAAAAAATGCTTCACAGCATTTTCCCCTCACTATTGCTTTGGGGTATGTGTAAGATGAAATCAAGTCAGTGCTACATGAGGAGCATTCCTAATTCCCTGTGTGGTCTGAGGGCAGACTTGCATTTGACGATTTATTGCATTTTGAACAGAAGCACTGTGAAGTGAGTGCAGGAGGCACTCTCAGCACATCAGCTGGGCATTTGCCATATAGTCTTCTTGTAGGCGGGGAGAAAAGAGGGAAGATTTAGTTGTCTGCCTTTGCCTGCCTCCACCCTGAAAACTGCGAAAAGCCTGGTGTCTTCTTGTAGACAGCAGCTTTTGCTGCTGCTGGCTGCCCTTCTCTTTCTGATCTGCCTCAGGGGCAGGGAAGGTGGCAATGCAAAAGCACAGTCATGCCCCCACTGACACACTGCCTCCTTATAGACATACTCCTTAGACTGCACCGTGGTAGAAGGTCACCTTCAAAAGGTCAACACAAGCAATACCGCCATGTGCTGAAGTGATGAGCAATTGCTCGACCGCACTAAGCAACTTACGGTCTCAAACCTTAGATCTGTAGGACAGCGATCGTATTTGCAGTTGCAGATGAAGGTAAGGCATCTCCCTCCCACAATGAGTAAGTATTTAATGCAACAAATGCAACACCTGTCTCTTGACCAGAAACGCCTCAGATCAGAAAGCCACTGACACAATCTAGTCACAGACATTGCTCAGGAGAACCTGCAAACAAAGGGAATCCCTGTCTTGCTCTGATCTGGTTTATCCATGTGCCACGCCTGTGAGGTATGTCTTTTATTACTGTTTTCAGAAGAGAGGGACAGACATACACAGGAGTTTCCAAAGTCATCAGGGAAACCTGTGAGGTAGCAGGAGTTGGATCATGAAAACAGTATCACATTCCCCATGTTCTGTTGTCAGTATCTGTGGTTTTACAATCAGTTTTCTATACACTTTCTCCCCACTCCCCCAAATCATTCTCCACTTGCGAAAGACCTGGTTAACTCAGAGATTCACAGATTTTAAGGCCAGAAGAAACTATTGGGAGACACTAAACTGTGTTTTAGGAAATCGGAGCACTTCAGTCATCAGTTCCTGCAGCAAGTCCATGGCTTTGGTCAGAACACAGCTTTTAAAATTACAACCACCATTTTGGGTGTGTTTTGATCATCTCTTTTGATTAAAAATTTGTATCCCATTTCTATTCCATAGCTATTAAATATCTAAGTGGCCATTAAAAAGAAAACAGTGAACCTGATTGGCCTAAACTGATGTTAAACTCAAACTAAGCAAGGTGTCCTGGTTTCAGCTGGGACAGAGTTAATTTTCTTTCTAGTGGTTGCTGTGTTTTGGATTTGGTATGAAAGGAATGTCAATAATGTATATGGTTTTACTTGTTGCCAGGTGATGTTTATATTTTCTCAAGGACTTTTTTCAGCTTCCCATAGAAGCTGACAAGGAGCCTAGACAGAACGATGGAATGGCCAGTGGAATAGTCCATACCATATCCGTCATGCTCAGTATATAAATGGGGGTTGGCCAGGGGGTCAGGTACTGGTGGTCACTGCTTGGGAAGGTACCAGTTCACTGAGTGGTAAGAGCAACTTCTGTCGTTATTATTATTGTTATTTTCCTCTTCTGTTGTTGTTCAATTAAACTGTCTTTATCTCAACCCATGAGTTTTTTTTCCTTTCCCTTTCCTCTCCTTTTCTCCCTCTTCTCCCTGCCCTTCTGGGGAAAAACTGTGCCAGCATCTGCATGGTCCTACCTGCCGGCTGGGGTTAAACCATGACCTAAGCTGGAGAAATTGTGCTGAAGNTCCTCTTCTGTTGTTGTTCAATTAAACTGTCTTTATCTCAACCCATGAGTTTTTTTTCCTTTCCCTTTCCTCTCCTTTTCTCCCTCTTCTCCCTGCCCTTCTGGGGAAAAACTGTGCCAGCATCTGCATGGTCCTACCTGCCGGCTGGGGTTAAACCATGACCTAAGCTGGAGAAATTGTGCTGAAGATTTGATTTCCCAGCTCACAATGTTTACATTCAAGATGTCTCTTTAATTTTATCATCAGATTTAGAAATCTAGAATTATTTTAGAACAGTTACATACAATACTAGCTTGTGCTCCACTTTTATTAAAGAATTTTAGGAGCAGACAAATGATAGACGACTCAGAAATGAAATTGGATATTGACATACAGTGAAATTTCTACATTGGATTTCCTCAGAGAATCAGTTTCTGACCTCCTATTTGGAATGCAATAGCTTTAGAGATGTCTGCCTCCAAAATCCTGCATGATTATTGCACCTGCCTTGTTATTAAACGTGTCATTAAATCCATAGTGTTTTATAAACCACAAAAATTACATTGTTTCAATATCTACTACCCTATCCTGAAAAGGGTCCTGGTGCTCATTGTGTATTGGGGAGCTACATTACTATTTCACCAGGCAAACATAAAATAAGTAGACAAAGCTCAGAAATTATTTTCACAGTGCTGCATCCGTCAAAAAAAAAGGTATAATCTTATTTCAGAAATGAGGTAAAATTACAGCATTACAGATTGTGACATAATATGCAAAGACCTTCCACCCTGCAATAGCTACATCAAAGTTAGTCCTCAATAAGCAGCGCTGGCTATTGCCCCACATTATTTAGCATGCTGGTGATTCCTTCCCTAGCTCAAGTACATCTACACAGTGCTGTACAGACACAATCTAATCAGTTTTGCTGAATAAGGATAAACTTCTGATCTGAAGCCAACCCATAGTTTAATTCTCACATTTACAGCTATCACTAAAGTGTCTGTGTTCTGTGACTGTCTTGCAGCTAGCTGCCTGTGAGAAATAGTTGTCCATTATTTGGAAAGCAAGCTAAAAGATACAGGGAAAGCTCATCAAAGAGTCAAAGCATGTTACATCTGCAGTTAAAACATTTTAAAGGATCATAGTTATTAGAAATTCAAGTTTTTCAAGTATTAAAAATAAATCTTTAATTCCCCTACAGATTCCTAGTATCCAGACTATTTTATAGAAACATCTGGATAAAGGAATAAAGGCAAATCCATTGTGTTTCTAGACATTCCTGGAGCACTGATGTTCTTGAGATTATGCTATTGGATTACTGGTATAAAAATAATAAATATTTTCAGTACTTAAAGCTGTAATGCTTTATGTTGGATTTGGATTTTGGTCTCATTTTAGTAAAAGGTGGATGGAGATTCAGAGTCTCCTCCTTAGCCAGAAGGATGTAGAGAGTTTATTGCTTAGTGACCTATATTTTTCTCCTCTACAATATTTGAAAAGTTATTTAGCAACTTCCCTGCCCTTCAGTCAACCTTTCAAAATAGCTGTCAAGACAAAAAATGGTTAAGCCTCTGTTTCTCATTCCCATGACATATGAAAGTGAGGGTTTGCTAATCTATGCTAAGAATGCTGTAAAATATCCTGATCTGCACAAGACGCATTAATTTGTGTTTATAGGTTTAAATGGAGGGAAATAACACATCAAAAAAAAGCTGGGTCTCATATGGAAGGGGTGAGAGAGGCACCGAAGTGAGATCTTTGGATATGTTTTCACAAGGGTTTGCAATATTACAAATATATTTTCGACAGGTCACTAAGCTAACCAGGAACTTAATGATATAACTGGCTCAGGCTCCTGTTTGTTAACAGAAAATGTATACAACCCTTGCCAGAGGTCCAAGGATTAAACAGTTATAAACTTCAGACTGTGCCCAGAATGTCGCTCCACCATAAACATATGGTATGGTTACACAACCACCCTGAGCCTTTCCCTGCCTAAAAGGAAAGCACAAGGTGCGGCAGCACAGAACGGGCTTTCAAAGCCCCACTTGTGTGAGGTCTTCACCCTTCCCGCTTACCATTTCTCTAGGGAGCAGCAATGTGTTGTGGAAAGTACTGGTAACCAAAGACAGCAAAGCAACAGCCTAAGCCCGATGGCTCCAGCCCAGTTCTTTCACTTTATCCCCTTTACTGCTCCCTCTCCTGTTGTTGTTTTTTTTTTTTTTAACATGCAAGTTGCCATGAAAAATTTGTTAATGAAATATTTGCTTAGAAGTCTGCTCTGGTCTAGGCTGATAACCTATCTGTGTTTGAGTTTGGCTTCCCATATTCTAAATACTCATCTTCTCTCTGTTTAGCTTATTGATTGGTTTGGCAGGAAAAGCAGCCTTGTCATCAGTGACCAAGGTCAAACCAAACAAAAAAGGGACAGGAGGGGAAAATAAAAAAGGAAAGAAGAAGTTGGACAGATGAACTCAGTGAGACAGGAGTGGAATATCTGACCTCCCGCCACTTTCCTTTGGGAGCTGGGTCCTGGTCCGCGCAGGGGCCTGCAGGCTTTCGCAAGGTCACAAGAAATCGCTGGCATCATCACAGCCGGTGTTTGTAAATCTCTGGGGAGCGTAGAGCCGGGAGTCGGGCAGAACCAACAGAGGGAAAAGGTGGACACGACCACACCAACGCTGAGTCCAAATGCCCATAGGAATATGTCTTGAGAGCTCTGGTGCAGAACAAATGGGGCACGAGACAAGTATCTCAAACATCTAAAATTAGAAGGTTAAAGCCCTTGACTACGTGCGAGCAAGAGTCACCTGCCCCCAGAGCTGCCTGAAGCTCTTTTTCAGAGAGCACAGGAGCTGCACAGAAAAAACAAGAGTTGTTGGTGTGGGGTTTTTTTTCTTGAACATGACTTACAGATCTAATTCTTCAAACACAGTTTACAGATTTTGGCCTCAGCTTTTCAGCTCCACTCCTAACATCTGGAAACAGAAATCTGTCTGGAAAACAAGTCAGGAAGCTTACAAAGGGCTACCATGTAACATGCAACCATATGCGAGAGCAATGGGTACCTTCCGATCATGCCAAGTTCAGACTTATTTGGGGGAGCTTTATTTTACCTGAAAGTCCCAGTTCACAAAAGTCATATAATGCCCTTATCACTATACAGTGCATTCTACCTAAAAACGAAGATGAATCAATGAAAGATGTCCAGAACTGTATAAAACTCATTGGAAAATCCTAAGCGTATGTTTATGCTATGGTACCTGGCCATTTGAGATCGCCCTGCAAAAATTCCTATGTTTATGTAATTCAGTGTGAACAGCAGCATAAAATTTCACGTAAGATATGTAAAACTACAACAGGGAAGATTATATCACAGCTAAGGAAACTGAGATGAACGGTACTGTACTGTACATTATTGTAAGAAAATGTACATTCTGGTTGTTGCATACAGCACAGCTGAGGTTTTCTGAAAGGAAACTGCAACAGAATAGACCTGCTAAATAAAATACCTGGCAATATTGTTATCTGGTACAATACATTCATGTTAGTGGCTTTACAAATGAATAAGAGGGAGCCAGAGGCTAATAATTATGTGACATGAACTAACTGTTCAATCCTGCAGTCTTTACTCAATATTTATATAGTTCTGACTTGCAGGGAGTTTAGCTTGATAAATGCCAGAGTAAAAGAAGTAAAAGAGAACTAAATCTACTCCCAGGTTTCTCTTTAATCTTGTTACTTTCCTTCCCACTAAGGAACTAATTCAGTGATCAGTGTGTTATTCATAGTATATTGGAAACATTATTTTAGCAGAAGTGTTTCATAGTGTATAGCACAGGACTACAGCAGTTGAGATATTCAGCTTCACTAGCCCAGCTGGACTGATGAGAGAGAGAAGTCCAACTTCCTACCTGCCAGCATGGTCTCATTAGGACACTGAATAAAAAGGGTCCTCACCTCAGCAAAGAAAACAGATGCAGAAAGACGCTGCTTGCCTATAGAAGGGGGTGGTAATTTATCAAGGAAATAATCCTTCTTTCCGCATCCCAACCCATGTTTCATAAAAAGGACTACATTTTTCAAGGAATGCAGAAATCAGAACGATCTTTTTGCACCCAAGGTACTGGAAACGAGGTTAGCTGACAACTGTCTGATTTGTATAAGCAAAGGCTGTACAAGCACACAAACCTCTATTTTTAGCAAGAGCAAGTTCCTTTGGTGGACCGACACCGAAACACATTGCAGAGGATGATTTTGGATCATTTTAGGGATGGGGTGCAGGGAACATCTCTGAAAATCAGGCCTGTCAAGATGTATCACTGGGATCTCAGTATCAGTAGTTAGTATTCATCCTTTGGGGTGGGAGGACCTGACCTCCCCAGAGGGTTGCAGGAGGAACCTCATGAGACAATTTCAAAGGCCTTTCTAATAATCTGGGCCTACGTGTATGGTGCTGATTTCCACTGCAGGAAGATTTACTCAGGATTACCCACAGAAGATGGAAAACTGGGTAACAAGATCAGAAGAAATGTGATGTCCCTAAATAAACCAAGGCTCTGGTGTCTGACATGTGGATTTAGCTGCCCTTCGCCAAGAGTGCTTTAATTTGTATCACTGTAATCGGGTTAAGAATTATTGTAGCCAAAGTAATTAGCAGCAAGCTACCAACCAGCTTCTTGACACAGAAAGCAAACGGGTTTCTCCTCCAAGTGTCTGCCCCCCTGAGGGCTGGGAGGTAAAGAGCAGAAGGAGGGAATTAGGGGTGACCTTGCATTAATGAACAGGAACATGCTCCTGGATCAATGGGCAAACCTGGCATAGCTCAGAGAGGAAGCATCAACTGTGTCATCGAAGTATCTCTGATATCCATGGGGGTTTCACAATGGATGCTTATGCAAAAGAGGTAAACACAAATGAGGCTGGTGCAACAGAAAAAAAGAGCTACAGGAAGAGAGAAAGAAGGTGCGAGGATGCAAACAAAAAATAAACAGAGAGATTGCTGTGGGATGGTTTATTTAAAGAGCCCCTACATTTGCGTTATTGGATTAAGCATTTTGACCAAAGTTTGTAGAATTTATTTTGGCCAAAAATGAATAATATGAATATTGGCCTCATGCCTGAATAAAGGAATGTAGTTTCTCTCTGTAATCAGGTTGCAACAGATAAAGGATAAATAGAAATGAGTAATTCACCGTGACTCAATATTACATGGGCTGTATTTTAAGAGCTGAATTTCAAGTGCATTTCTGCTCTTTATTTCAGCTGGGCTATCTTTCGCTCATCCTCACTGCGCTGTGTGTCAGCCTGGCTTGGCAAACTGGGAAGCATTTTCTCCTGCAAGCTTGATGTACTTTTTAGGAGACTCTGTCTTCCTGGAAGCAAAATCAATTCAAGTATTCAGGAGGCCTCTAGTGGCTTACAGTTTGAGAGGAAGTTTCCTCTGAAGCCTAGTCTGTGAAGCTGGGAAAATAATACAGAAGGTTAGGGAAACAAAAGGGACTCCCCACTTGTTGATTAATGCCATTGATAATAAATAGCAAAGCTTGGTCTCTGACTTTAGTATCTAGGAATCTGGCCTTCAAGGCCTGAGATACATTTACACAAAACACTCCGAACGTGCAGAAGAGAACAATAGGGCCTCAGGCTTGCTGGTGTTTTACATGTTTCTAAGCACATACTGGGAAAGAATTACAACGTGATGAGCTGTATATTTGAAACAGCTGTCAGGGGAGAGCCTATGCCAGTTTCATTTTGATCCACAAATGTAGATGCTTTCTATTACTGACACTAGAATACGCAATAGGTTTCCAATGTGGTGCATGGGTACGTAATTCCCCATTTGCAAGTCCTTACCCAGTTCTCACACCAGGCTGAGCCGATAGGGCCGATCCTGACTGGGGTAACTGGCATCAGTTAAGCTATCGCTGTTTCCAGCAGCTGAAACTCTGGGCCATAGCCTACTATACACAAATACATAATATTACATATTAGGTGAGAACCTGGATCACCTGTATGCTATTTTCACATGCAACATTATTAAAAATAAGAGAAGAGAAATCATAAAAGGAGGTGAGAGAACTGAAGTCCCGCTGTTCCTCTGAGGAGTTTTGGCCTAGACAGTCAATTCTTTCTTCATCACATATGTATTTCCCTTGGCCTATTTTTATATGTCATAGGATAGTCAAAGAAATGTCCTTAATTCCCGGCACTTTGATTCACCTCCACAAACTAAGCCTTGTTGTAGGTGACTTAGCAACCATGTGATCCACCTATTATTAGAACAGAGTTAGCCCTCCAACCCCCCAAACTCCTGCCTCCCCTTGTCCTTATATATATCTGTCTCCTAGCAGAAAAGTGGCACATGACCTCCTATCCTCAAGAATACTTGGCACCAGTCCCTGCTTCTCAGCCGAACCTATTGTTCTAGGAGAGAATGACACAGGCGTGCAAGAGTCTTGCTGACACTTTTGACTTTAAACATGAAATGCCATTAATCAATCAGCTGCATCTGTTTGGAAAAATTAAGTGGCTGGAATCAAGGCAAACACAGTAAATAATCCTTAGGCAAACAGGAAAGAAAATAAGGGAAGACATGTTTTTGACTTCTTGTTACTTCAAATTAGTTTGATTTGTCTTTCACATCCTCCTTACAAATATTAGGCTTACCAAGTGTACAGTATTAAGATACCAAACTCAAAAGGCTTATGCAAAGTACTGCCACCAAATTAAAGGTGCTAAGCTTGCAAGATATAAGTGTCTGCAATGGAATTTACATATGACATGGCAGCAGAGGGGATCTGAATTCACAAATGTGAACCAGACCAGACTAGCAAAAGATTGTGCTCAGCCCTCACTTGAAAGGTTGAATTGTCTTGTTATCCAGCAAAGTTGCAGATGTGTGCAAAGTTCAGCATTTAGTGGAGTTTCAAACAACCCAAACTTATTGCAAGATGGGCACCCACACAATCAGCACCTCAGTGTTTAAGCACCTGCTGCTGTCACCTCTGTTTGCAAGAAAGAATGGACATGGACTAAGCTGCACCAAAGCCACCTTGCAGTGCCCTACTGGGAGCATATCTCTGGCAGAGGGGAGAAACAAGGAATAGCTGTGGACAAAGCCTCAGGCTCAAGAGGATCCTTGACTTCCACATGGTCTCTGAATTGAGTCTAGTGCCCCCTTCCTCCCAGCTCTCAGCTGCACAGCGTGGACTCCAGGATTAACACTCCAGCTTTATTTGCCCCTAAATCTCGCTCACCACAGAGGGGAGGAAAGGGTGTGAAACATTGCTCCCTGCTAATCAAGCACTGTTTAACACTTCCCCAAACCACCAGGCTCATGACCACGAAGACCTGAAAGCCTGGTGTAAAGAAGCCACAGAGAAGCCTCATCCTCCTCCTCAGCTCTGAGGCTGAAGAACGCTACTGCTCCTGGCTCACACAGGTTTGGAAACACAAAGCCAAGTAGTTCATAGTGTGGGCACATGCAGAAACTGAACTGAATCCACCCACCTATTTGACACAGGCCATTAAAAGAGAGCCATTTCAATCCAGGCTGATTACAATTTCCTCCAATTTCCATCTCAACACCAATTCCTGCTACAAGTATCTGCCTGAATGGTGTAAAGGCATGACATAAGTGATATAAACTGGTCAGAATTCTATAGGAGCAGGGGGTGGGAAGAGACACTCACAGGAGCAAAGTATTGTGAGTAAGGCCCATCTCAATTGCTAAAACAGAACAAGTATGTATTTGGCTTGACCAAAACTATTTGATTCGGCTCAATCTGAAATCAGAATTTCTTTTCCCTTGGGCATTGCTTAATCCTTTTAAAAACAAGATTTCAAAATGAAAATGTCACTTTGAACTCAACATTTGCTTTGTACTGGCTGAAATACATAGGAGAGAACCACTTCAACTTTACAGAAAAACAAACAGAAAAACACTGTGAGACGGGAACTAATCTATAGATCTTTTTGGCCCCTTACACAATCTGCATTTCAGAGTGAATCTCCTGTTTGCTCAACAACAGAGCTTGTCAATCTTTATGTGTTCCTGGGAAGGAGTATGTATGTATGGCTCAGCCGTGGACTGAGATTCAGCTGGCATAAGTTTAACTCTCAGCTCTGCTACTGTCCTTACAGAATGTACTTTAGCTGCGATGTGTCTCTTTCCTCTTCCACCATAGTATTTAGGGCAGAAATGCTCTATTGGTCTCATGTATTTCTGCCATACAAACCACCTCAGTGTTCACGCTACTGATAATAATATCTAGATAAATAAGAGTTTGTAGGAAGAGCTAATACCTCTTATTAGACTAGCTGATATAACCAACAAAAGTGAACAAGTTGTGGGGTTAAGGGTCCTTCACTTACGCTAGAGTGTAAGTGAACACTAGAGAATATGCTAGTGCACTCCAGTTCCAACAGCATCGCTGCTATTGGATAGATAAACAGAAACTTCACTACACAAAATGAAGTGTGGATTTGAGATGTCCCTGATCACTTTCTCCAGAAACAACAGAAAAAGGAATAGAATGACATATAGATTTCTGAAGGAAATAAAAGGTTAAGAAAATAAGTGTAAAGAGTCTCCTTTACCCCCAAAACCTTTTATATATGTAAAACGAGTCTGCAGTAACAGCTCTCCCAATGCCAAAACCCCAAACTGCTGTCAGTCATTCCACTAGTAGTTGCCTAGGGCAACTGCTTTCACAATTATTAGTGGATTCACAAACTTCCTGCAGTCACAAATGATGCAACTGACTTTTTGTCAGTGGTAAGGTTGCAAGTGAGGGCAAGAATATTTAGATTTTCTAAGCAGCAACATTAAATATATGAGAAGTCGTCTTTATATCAGGCACACCTATCAGGCCAGGCCTTGTCAATTTGATAGATATATGGCAAAATACACAGATCACAAGAATGAAAACTAGGTTTGTCACCATGGTGTTCCAACCAAACCAGTGACTCCAGTGAGACTAGGATGAAGCTGGTACACAGGACAGCACGACTTAAAAGCCCTGACAGTACCTTAGCAGAGTCCTTTGACTTTCCTGACAAACTAGTGTTTAATAAGCTCTTTTCTGTAGGAATAAGAAGTTTGGTTTACAATTTCTAATCTTTAAAAAAGCCCATTGAGGCATGATCCCTCTTGTATCACAGGTAATAAAACATATTTGGGGTCAAGAGGTTCACTAGAGGAAACAGCTAAGAATTTTCATCCTGAAAAGTCAGATCCTGAATCCCAGCAGAGGGTGACATGCCTATGCACTCGTCGCTGCTTTGCCACAAGTGCTTCACAAACTACATTGCTGCTGCAGAGCTCTTCTGAATATAGGAAAAATGAGGTTACACCAAGCTTAACTTAAGGAAAGAAACTTCCCCAATGGACACTAAATCACTTCTACTACTGCAGAAATCACTTCCCTTTAAAGTTTACAGGGCATTTGAGTTTTTTCCTTAATTTGCTGTAGTTTTAAAATCAGAGTTTATCAAGCCAGTTATTTCTAAATGTCCTGTGTTGGCCTCATGGAAGCTTTGAATGAACATATCAACACTTAATAGTGAGGGAAAAAAAAAAAGAAGAGTAAAAGCTTTTGCAATACTTGTTACCTGGCATGTCTGCATAAAACTAAAGGTCCAACTATTGACACAGTGCAGTCCCTTAGAGATGACAGGAGCAGCCACCAATTCCACTGTGGTTAAAACACTTGGCACATCAAGTTAAGGGACCTTTTTAAGAGGCAGAAAAGTTTTAGGCGTGTAAGGTACTAACATATGAAGCCCAAGATAGATTGGTGGCAACTCTACTAGTGAATGACAACAGGCAAAATCCACAGTTGCCTCATAGAAAAGACATCTAAACGTGTCATCTTTTTCAAAGCCATCCTTCTGGAGACAGCTAGCTTGTGACGCACATAGTGATAATTAAACCTTTAAAAATTAGTATCAAGATCCATTAAGCCTGGCCAGAGTGTGCTGCTTTACAATTAATGTTATGTCAGAAAATAAAAGAGCCTTTTAGGATCACATAGGGACCAGGTTTCATTCTCATTTACAGCAATTTTATCTAGAGACATTTCCATCATTTTCTCTGGAGTCACTCCAAAGTTACATGAGATAAATGAGAAGGAAAAAAAAAAAGACAACAGTAGCAACACTGATGCATAGAAACTTCTACCCAAGTTTTGATGAGGGCTCTGTTTCCAGGAGCCTCACAGCCCAGCCTGGCAAGGCTGTTTGTTGCCTTCTGGAAGAGCTGCAGTCTCTCAGTGTCTCAGTGCTTCAGTTGCAGTCAGGCACAGATCTGATGGAGAATATGAAATATTGACTGGTGTGCCCTTTGACTACCTAATAGTGGCTTTCCATGAATTGGACCAATTGGAGATTCTCTAAGAGACAAAGATTTCCATCTTATCTGGGCTGTGTTGGAGCCATTTCCCTTTCTGCTCTGAGCATAGTTATACCCAGACATGTACTTAATCACACCTACTTCACATAGATTTAATCTCCCCAATTTGATTTATGCATTAAATACCTTTGAATTTTTATCCTAACCAAACCCTAATAATGACCTCCTCTACACCCAAGAGTTTAATAGCATACACTGAGGTACAGGAGTTCAGATTTCAGGACACAAAATGAGGCATTCAATGAAAAGCCATACATTCCCAGTTGAAAGTCAACTTCTGCTTTTATTATTCATTATATGACTTAAACCTTTAAACCATCATTATATGATGTTAAACACCAATTTAAGAGGCTGTAAGCCATGGTCAAGCCAGTGGTGATATTTGTCATCCTTTCTCGGACCTGAATCAAGGCTCTATTGCTGGGCATAGACAGAGAGGTAGGACATGTAGAAACATTTTCTGGGCTGCTGCAACCTAACAAAGCAGAGAACTTGGACCTTCTACGAGGGGAAATGATGACTCAGATATTTTTTCAGTCTACAGACATTTCAGACATATTAACCCCACAGGAATGGAAATGATTACCTGTGCTGCACAGGGATATAGCTGGGAATTTTAAGATGAAACTAGGGGGACCAACCGTGAGAGGAAATTTTCCAACTACCATGAGCAGAAGTGACCAAGTTACCCCAGTTCTCAGTCATCAGCTGAGATAGCATTACAGGTTATTTCCACCCCACTTGTAGAACAAACCATTTTAATATGTGGTATTGAGAAGTTCTCTTCTTATTTACATCAGCTGTAATTTATGCTTACATGCTGTGTTTTGCTATTGGTGCAGGTTAATGTCATCTTCTTCATAATTACAGTGGGCTACTTCATTAAGCCTCAGTAACCCAACTGTCTTTGCTTGCAAGTTCACACTCTGAAGCTGAGCAAAAGACCTGTAAGGAGAGGACTGGAAGGTTGAGTCCTGGAGACTTTTAAAACTAAATTAGAAAGAGCAGCACAAAATGCAAGGTAAGGAGCATTGTACTGGCAAAGAGATGGCCTGGGTGATCTAACAGGTCTTTTCCATCACTAACATCCCGTGTCCAGGAACAACCCATTTAATTCCAGGCCAGTCATTTATTATGACAGAGAAGCAAAGTAGAAGGACATATATTCTACTGAGGAAATCAGTATTTTATTATGCCAACTGAACTCAGAGGACAGGCAGTGAAAACATTCTTTCATTTTGTACCATTAGCTCAGCCAGGCCTCTGCAATGTAACATTCTGTCACTTTCTGTGGATTAGCTCATTTACAGAAACGTGCTGTTTTACTGAAATTAGCACAGAGAGAATATTGCACTTCTCGAGCTGCTGCAGCATAACTGTTTGTCAGTAGATTTATGTAATGGATTGTTTTCCTGCAATCCAGGATAAGGGAAATACTTAAACAATAACTGCCATGGGGAGTGTGGACAAGGCAATAATTACTTTCCATGGTGTTAATAAACCTCAAGGCTACTGGCCAAAGTATATTTGCACTGAAGGAGATGTCTATGGAGATTACATAGGAAATTTTAAGATAGACAAGGGTCAGGAAGCCCATCTAGGTCTGCTTCCTCTCTTGCATTAACAGGCACTCCCCGCCCACCCATAACTGTTCCCAGCAAGGTTTTTTTAATCAAATCCTGTCTAGTGTTCACTAGTTCCTTCTTTGCTGTCCTGTGCTGAGTGACTTGCCTAGTACATCAACTAGGAACAACCATAATTTGGTTGTTATGCTTTTAGTTTGTAATTTTTTAGCTGGAAATTGGAACTTCCACTCCACAGGAAATATCTCATTTCTGTAAAAATAAAATTATTAAAGAATGATTGAAACACTTCAAGTGTGAGTGATCTCTAGTAGCTCAAGTTCTGTAGTTCAACTCAATCATCATTTCCAGGAGTGCTGTTCTCCCAGATCTCTGCCAGCCCCCATGCTGGGGAGCCCCACATCCCTAAGACTCAAGTTGGGATTTTTCAGGCTTCCAAGGCTCCTTCCTGTCACAGCACCAAAGGGATAAGCCTTGGCTAAAGTTAGAGGTGCCAGAGCTTTCAAGCAGCAAGTAGCCAAAAAGCAGGCTCAAGGCCTTCCAATGACCTTCAATAGCACCTCGTGCTGGTGTCTGCATAAGTAACACAGACTAGATAATTTTCTGTTTGCAATGGAAATCTCTAGATGTACAGCTTGTACAACAAACAGACACCTCAGACCTGACACAGACCTCTCCCTTCTTCTTCGGGAGGTCCATCCAAAGGGGATATTCACCTTTTGACCACTAGTCTGCAGGGCATTTCCGTGGAAACCTACCTTCACAGTCAAATTCTCTTTCTTTTGTGGCAGAACAAACCAGGAATGACTTCACTGAAAGTGATATCGTGACACTAGTGCAAGTCTGGAATGAAATAAAAGTCAGGTCCTCCATACCATTATCTGAAAATTATGCCATGCAGTTTACTGACAGATAAAGCATTCAAGGTACCTTGGACCGTTCTCTGGCACTGAGGCTAGCTGGCATGAAACAGACTGCATCTATGCCATTAAACTCTCCCTGTCTCCAAAACAGGGTGGCTGCATCCAAAACACCTACTGGGAAGAGTCTCTGGGCTGTGCTAACCCCCAGCTATGCCAGGGAATTGTTTGGAGAGTGCTAAGTGGCACAAGACAAAGCTTTTTCTAATAATTTAACCATATAGACAAGAAGGTTCCAGTGCCTGGTCCTATGACCTGGCAGCCCCTGATTTATTGGGATTGACTGCCCTATCCATAATCTACCCAGGCCTCACACGTGCTAGTATTAAGCACTGAAAAGCTACCAGTTGCTCTGTTTGCCCACACCACCAGTGAGCAAGGCTTTAAAAGGAGATTGTCAGTGTTCTCAGCATGCTGGGGCTGGTTATGCCCAGAGGTCTCCAAGAAAATGTGGTTCTAATTTAAAAGCTGTGTCAAATAAATAAGTGGTAACGAAAATTGAGAATGGATATCGTGAGCTACATTCAACTGAGGCAACTGACTTAGGCCTTCTTTCACTACAGAAATGACTAATGACAGAACTATTTGTGGGACAGAGCACATCACCCTTGTTCACATGAGTGAGCACGCACTAACTCACACATGTCACCCCCACAGGAGCAAACAGGAATAATCATGCAAAGAAACACTCACCAAAGCAAGGGCTACATGATCTGGTCATACGGACTCAAGCTACCTGCAGTAAAGTACATGAAAAAATTCCTGTTGCCTTATCAACTCCAGACTGGCTTTCTCTTTCATTCAAACTTCCCCAGGTAAAAGGAGAAGCCATCTGTGGCGCTCTCAACTCTGTTGGATTCTGTGTTGTGCTGCTGGAGCGAGTACCTTCGTACCAGCTGATGACTGAGCAGAACAAAGACCAGCTGTATCCTATTCCCAGTACACTCCCTGTCTTCTGCCTTATGCAGAGAATGGAGAGAATACCTGATGCAGGAGGCAGATCCAGTAACTCTCATCCTTAGAGATTCTCCACTTTCAGATAAATTCTTCACTAGAAATTGTCAAACAGTAGCTGAGAAAGGCCTTAGGAGAAAAAAACGAATCTGGCCTCATAAATGTAGACTGAGAAAACAGCTCCGGAAGCCATAGGGAGATTTTATAAAGGCCTTAGGAACAGCAAAATGACACATAAACATACTCAGAGTATTGCATTGAAATCCGTTTTCCATTCATTCAGCACTACTGACTTGCACCAGCTAAGAATTAAGCCCCAGGCTTCTTCAAGAAGAAATCTTTTCTATGAATACCCAGGAACATCTGTAGAAGGTAAATAGCAAAATGCAACATTTTAAAGGCAATTTGACTAAAGCTTAGAGTTATATTTCTCACTTTCCTATCATAAGAAAGTTCCCTATACACAACCATATAGTCATAATTTGAGTAAAAATATCTTGGCTTGAAGCCTTGGTCGTTATCAGTACCATGGGAAGTCATCATTGCCTTAAACATATTCCCCACAACAGTTAAGTATTTCCCTTGTTTCAGGACTGCAGGAAAACAAGACATATATAAATTGAGTAACTTAAGCTAGCTGTGACTTCAGAAGCATGTTATAGTCTTTTCACCTCCATTTGGCAAAATACAGTTCAGTTTCCAGACAAATTGGTTCCCAGTGAGGCCCCAGGATGCTACACATAAGCAACTCAGATGGGTTAGTAGTGGCCCGAAATGACAGGCTGGATTTGCTTTCAGTCTCTTCAGTTCAGCTGGAACAATGATAAGACATTATTTTTCTCAATTAATATCCCATCCTGACACTGTTTGCCAGTCTTCGAAGGTCACAAGGCAGTCCAGTGTCAGCCTGACACTTTCCCCCCTTCCCCATATTTCTTTTTCCTCCCTGGGGAAATTTATGTCCGCCTGTGGCATCTGTCCCCTGTCCTCCTTTTGTGAGTATCAAGCCACAGCATACATTACATTTAGAAATGTTTTCTGACAATAAATTACCTTTGCAATGTCTTGGAGGCCTTATGCTCTCCTTCACTGACCTCATGGCCCTTACACTCTGGAAACATTTCTCATTATCTGTCTTAACCTCCTGTACAATCTTCCTTTCATTCTCAGCCTTTGCTTTTCTTATCACTTTTTTGCACTCTTAATTTCATTCTGTAATCTGTCCAGTCTTCTTCTTTCCCTGGTTTTTTACACCTTATGCTTGGTTACTCTTTACACATCCCTGTCTGTCTGTAGTGATCATTTGAATTACACACCGGTTTCTGTTACCCCTAGCATCCACAGCCCAGTCAAGCTCCCTCATCTCACCCATTTTCCTTAAGCCCTTCCCCTTCATTTCAGGTCACAATGGCTGAAAGTTAAGTACCATCTTCAGCGGCTGCATCTTCCCCAAAACTTTGGCAACCCCCACCTCATCAGCCTCCCTTGCTTGGGCCCTGAAGCTGGTTTGGGCAATGTGAAGCAACTGTCCAGCATGAGAAACCAAACTGGGAACTTGGGAGTGCACTCATGTCAGTGCTAAGCCACACCAGTCATTGACTCATTCACCCCAGCCTTCAAACCCACCCGTCAGCCTAGCACTGGAAGCAAAATTATTTCCCGATTGTGGGTTTTGACACAGAAACGTTTTTCCTTCTGGTATTTCCCACTTGCTGCTATAAATTGTAACACTGCCATAGAAGTGAGTTACACAAATGTTAATCCACTCCCCTTTGAAACTCAGAGGGAGTTCAGGCTCAGCTCAAGAAGTGGGCAAAGCCTCCAACTGGTTTTCATTTTCACCCTTCTCAAGGAGAGGTGGACTAAAGAAAAATGTCAAAGTTGATTCAGAGAAAAAATTGGACTAAAAACTTCAATCTCAATATTAATAATGTTAGGGTTTCCTATGGTACCCTTTTAAATTAGTGGGATAATACTGTTCCTACTAATTACAAGGAAAACTAATCCAACTCACACATAACATTAAATAATAAACTTCTGCCTCCATTTACATTTCCCTGGAGCTGTTTTCAAGCAGAAAAATCTCTTCTACTGACTGAAGAGGGAAGCAGCCTGCAGTTTGCTGTGGAGAAAGTTCGCTTCTGTCTGAACCAACATCCTTTCAGTAAACAAAGCGAAGCAGAAATTCCATATTGCTCACATTTCCAAAACCTTACAAAAAAGTGACCTTCCACTGGTTTCACCAACAGCAACTTATATCACACTTAGACTGCTTCCCTGCCTGAGCTCACTTTAAACATTGTCTTTTCAGTCACTCTCAGAAAATGTGAATTTGAACAAAGTTGTGGAATTGGTTAGCTGGCAGGTAGCTAATGTATAACATATGCACACATTCAGTTCAGAGCAAAAAATTACTTTGCTAGTGAGGTTGTTTTCAATACTTGATCAGCCAAAAGACATACCCTTCCTCTTCACCTCCTCATCAAAATGTGACAAATTTAGTCCTGTTAAATACTAGAGACAGCGATCTCTTCTGACTACAGCTAGTGATCAGATTATGCCCTGAAGCATAATGACTGATAACACTTCTCCCTTTCATCCCAATTACTGGCCTTTCTGCACTGCAACTACCCCATCCTTCTGAGAAGCTACAACAGGCAAAACCCCAATAATTTCCAATTGTACTCTGATAGCTAATCTGAATATATTTTTATATTTATAATTACTGAATAATGAATTATATTGTAAAGATGAGAGGGATTTTTCAGCAGAACTGCTAGGGAAAAAAAAAAAATCGATTTCGCCAAAATTGTAAAGATTACATTTGTCAATAAACAAAAGGGACCTTTCTTAAGTGTAAAGTACTGAGGTTTTAACATATTTGAATTGAAATGTCATCAAAATCAACGAAGGACACCTTTGGACACTGAAAACCAAATATTTTCCACCATTAAAAGAACTTAACTTTAAATTGATTTTCCCTTTAAGAAGCAGAAAAAAAAATTGTGAAAGCCAAACTATTTTTAGGGGGAAATGCAAAGCAGTTTCAGTTTTAAACTGGATTAGGGAAGAAGGAACAATCAGGCAATGAGTAATATTGTCGAGGTGTGAAAGCATTTCAAAGACGGGAACACAGGAATTAGCACAGTGTTTCAGACCCAGAATTTAGGAGGTAGAGAAGTGCCCTGTCTGCCACACCGGATTAGATCTGAAGTTCATCTGCTTCCAGTAGCTTGAACCAATGAGTCTCTAATAGCGGATCAGTGTTCAGCAGATCTCAGGTCGGACACAGTGTATTTCATCTTAAATCTTTGACTTTAGCTATTATATAATTTTTAGGAAATTCATTAGCCAAATAAGAACCTATTCTAATCTTTAATCTCACTGAATAAATGCTCTCAACAACATCCTGTTGCAATGATCACTACAATTTACATGGTTTTTTCCCATACGTTTTCCTGTTATTTGTCTCTCTCCTAAGGAAGACAAGTTGAATCTTTTCATTCACTCTCATTAAACAGTTCTTTTCCCTCTCATATCATCTCTATTGCCTTATCTGAAGAGTAAATACAACTAAGGATCATCCCAGTGCTCAGGAGCACTGACCTTATGTAGGACTTTTTTAAAGCACTGTTTCCCTTTCTTGGATCAAAAAATACACAGGTGGGTGCATATACTTTGCGAGGCAAAGCTGTTTAGGAACAGAGGAGAGTACGTGGCTAAAGAACTGCTATCTTTGGCTTTTCTCATGACTGTGACCTCAGAAATCCCAGGTGGCCAAAGTGCAGTTACTGACTGGTGGGAAGTGGCATGCCACAACCTAGGGATAGCCCCAAGTGCGGGTGAGCAACAAGGGGATTCACCCATCCATGGAAAGTGATACCAGGTCATTTAATTATGAGCCAGTTCTTCCCATATACAATTATTTGCCTTTACTTGCAGCATCTTTCACTGCCACTACACTGCCCAGTCTCACCTAACCCAGCCAAAGCAACCCACTGCATGCAGTTTTGTACGATCAGCAGACTGTACCAACACAATAACATTCTTTCCCTTAAACCCATGAAAGCAGCAAGCATTGCTGATTTGTGGCCCTGTTTCCTGAGGACATCAAATAGGTACCCACTTTTCACACTGCAAATGAATTCCCTTTTACTTAGCCAGCAAAGTGTCAGCGCCAGGACACACTGTGCTCAGCTCTCATCACTGAAGTTGACTGCTTATACTTCCCTATCCATTCGCTCCCTGACATGCCTGATGGCTCTCCCAGCCACACTGCATACTGATATCACCCCTGGTCAATAGTCTGGGGTTAATCTTTGTCTCTCTCTGTGTCTGGCCATTCTCAGCCAGCTGAGCTCCAGAAGGTTAATCTGTTCCACACCTGCTTCGCAACAGCCTTCAGTTAATAAAACTCTTGCTTCTGACCCAGTTCAGTGGGGTGACCTAACAATGTAGATGTTTGCTACTGAGGCTAGTCCCCTGAGTCTGCATTTGATTGATCTTTTAGAAAAGCTTTTGATTTATGTAATAACCTTTTTCCTTATCCTCCTGATCATGGGAATGTTAGGAAATCCCCCATTGCCAATTTACTCTCCCATTGTTCTTTAGTTCTAAGACGTAAGAGTTATACTTCAGCCACAGCTTTTCAGACCATCCTTCACCAGTTGTCACAAACTACCCTGCTCTCCCTGCCATCCCACCAATTGAATTTTCCTTCTTATTTGCTAAACCTTCACTTTCGGTATAACAAGCAAACACTCAGATCAAACTGTTCTGCACTAAAGATCACAGACAGGGAATTAAATATTGTATGTTCTTCATTCATCTTTAATATCATTACAAGTCTGTTAAAGGACTTGTGTCCATTGAACAAAAAAGCTAGAGGCATTACTGCAGCTGAATTCAGATTGCTAAATGTTTAACAAGGATGCTGACATTACAAAACCTGGAGTCTCTGATCTCTCCTCTTAAAAGCTATTCAGGTTGGTTGCAGGGGAAAACTATGTCATGGGCACCTGGGCACCTGCATTTTATTCTGTCTCAGTAACCCCCTCTCAGAGGAAGTGAAGTCATAAGGTCCTGTCCCAGTAACAATGAAGAGAAACTAATGAAGAGCTGGTTTATAGCCTTTTCCCAATCCTGATGTCCTGTCTGTGTCTGGAGGGCAAGTTGTTTTTCAGTGCTACAGAAGGAAGTACAAGTAATTAGTCCTCACCAGGCAATTCACACATGAGGTTAATCAGGCCCCTCACTGGTTGTAAAGCAGGGAGGACAAACAGTGAGCAGGCTGAGCACTCAGTGAGACGAGGAGGTCAGCAGCAGCGTAGGGGGAAGCAAATGGGAGCCCACGTGCATCAGCAAAAAAGGGACCTGGGTGAATGTTTTTAAGGAGCCTACCCTGGCCCTTTTCCCTATCCATTATCCTGGCTTGATCGGCTCTGTGCTTTGTGAACAGTTGCAGGAGGAGCCTGTTTAACCTGCCAGTTGCACAGCTGTGCAAAAGGCCTTACTGCTCTGCAGAGGTCCTCCCTCAAGGACCCAGAGAAGACACCACACAAACCTCTCTCCACTCCCTGACCCAGCAGTCCTCTGCCCTTCTCTTACCCATGGCAGGAGGTGGCACTTCAGCCAGTCCTGAGGTTGGATTGCTCAGCTTGGAGCAGGCCAGGTAACGTGTCAGGGACAGACCACATAGGGAACTGTTATTTCTTTGTTCAGAAAGAGCAGAAGTACAGGTGTTTGACTTGAAAAAGGTGCAGTTCCCTCTCAAGCTGTGAGATTTTCCTCACCTTATTACCCTGTGAAGGCTGAATAGGGAGTTTTCCTTCTGAATCACAGCTTTTATTCCTTTAACTTACACACAAAACCAAGCTAGGCCTGTAATGCCTTATGCAAATCAAGGATTTTGCAGTGAGTGGAAGAGGCTGTCATGGTGCTCTGTATATATATATGTATTTGCTCCTGGGCTCTGTATATAGCACAGCAAACATGGTTGCACCGTGGGCTACATCCACCTTCCAGTTCATTGCTGAGTTTGTCCACTGTTAGAGAAGCTGGACTAGGAGCTCACTACGATAATTAAACTTCAGTAACTACCATAAGATACCAAAATTTCTTTGGTCTTAAGAACACACCATCCTCTGAAATCAGAGGATTTCAGAATGCCTGAAATCAGGCATCTTGACTAACAGAAACCTACTCCTGAGTCAGAAACACCTACAATGTCTGTTACTGGCTTTAAACTCTAGCCGCTGTTTCCAGGTTTTCCTGATTGCAGAGCATTCCCCCTCCACCACCATCTTTAGCTTTCTTTATCAAGCAAGTATACTAGTAGTATCAGAAAGATCCTGCTATATTATCTGAGGTCAGAAGAATTCATGCAGTGCTTACCTTCAAAAGCCACAGAGCTGGGTCTTGGCTGTTCATGGGTTTGCTCAGACGGAGCAGCTCCCCAGCTGACCCTAGTTCACTGCCTGTCCCATAAAAAACACAGCAAGAGAGTATTACCTTCTGCAGAAGAACCACACGGTATTTTTTGAGCAAGTAAAAGATTTTCACTCTGTTTCTACAGAACATTCACAATGCTTTTCCTTAAATCAGTGTGAGTCAACTTTACTTTGTATCAGGCCTTAACAACTGTATGACATTTACAGTAGTATAGTGTTCAGTCTGTACTTATTTTACAACCTTGGCAAGATTTCCTTATCACTGATGTATTTCCCTCACCAGTATGTTTTCACACTTGACTCCTGCCACCCTCAGTTTGAACACACAGGTGTAAAATCTATGTACATATCCTGTAATTGCATACACATAATCCTTTCACATTTCTCAACAGCAAATACAGTCCAGATGATTCCATGGCCAGTGTATAGTCCTGCTAAGAACCACAGGAAGAAAACCTAACCTCAAACTTCTCTGTATTCTGCTAAATGCAAGCTGAGATGTTTCCTCTCCCTCTTTCAGGCATTGCTCACATAGTATCAGGCTTTTCCTCCCAATTCCTTTATTTGTCCGGAACAGTATTTTACTCCTCAACTAGTCCTATTGACTTCAGTGGTACTCCAGTCATGGTAAAGAATTTGTTGGGGGGGGATCAGATTGTAAGGTCAGGGACTTGGATTGTAAAATCTTCCTCGCCTGACATACCATTGCAAAGTACTGTGACCACTGACCATACTCAGGGATGGATTGCCAGCATAACAGTATCTGTAGCATCGGAAACATTCATAGTGCTTTCAACAGTATGCCAGGCAAGGAAGATTTTCAATCTATGGCCCTCACCCTGCCATCCAATCCCCACAGATAAACTCTCATCCCTATAGAAAGTATCACTGAAGTCAATGGGGCTGTAAACATACACAGAATATTTTCTGAGTGATAAAGATGGAAAGACGATAGGTTTAAGGCACAAAGGGGCTAAAACTTGACAAAGCCAGTTCTGCCCTATGAAAGTGGCTTCTGGTTTCTAGAACTAGAGGACTTTAAAAGAAAGTGAGCTAGCCATAAAGGGTTTGAAAGTGACAATAGAGAGAAATTGGAAGCTTAAATGGTTCGTCTCCTCCAGAAATTATTCGCGTTATTGCCCACAATGCTCAAACACTCACATATCTCTGCTTTTTACTTCACTCATTAGACTGTAGCTTGCACTTACACCCAGATCTGATCCTTTACTTGCTGTACAGCAGTGCAATGCTGATTACTACACCCATCCTTTAAGCTCCAGCCCAACTAAGAGCTTGTGCCTAACTTACTTCAAGCACATGAATCGGTGCCATTGCCATTATTAAGTCTGCCTGAGTGTCTGCAGTTACACGCACGCTTAAGTGCTTTGCTGGATGAGTGCTCTTTGTTTCTGGAAGGTAGAGGAGATGCAGGCCTGGAAACACCAACCAGCACAGGCCCACCTCTCATCTGTCTCACTTTTATAACTTTGAAACTCTTCCTTCACTTTGGTAATAATGTAAAGTATCAACTAAAAATTGCAACGCATGCATTTCATTTGAGTTTTATTGCCTTAACAGACAGCATTAGATTACAAAAGAGGACATTTTTCTTCTCAGTTTTAGCTTATTCTTATGATTTATGATTAGATACAGCAAGAGTTCATAAACTTCCCTGACCTGCTGACAGTTTTTACAGGCTCCTTGATTTATTTCCATCTCAAACTTAACAGCTTTCATGTGACTGATATTCCTAGAGTCCTGGCATGGCTGCAGCACAGCCTGTGAGAGCTCCTCTAATCTCCATGTTACTAATTTAAATGAAGTCTTGGTCTGTTGTTTAAAAAAGACATTCGTCATCTCACGGAGGTTTACAGATCCTCTTGTAATGTAATGTCAGACACTTCTGAGATATGAGTTTTATAAAGCCTCCCGATATTGAGTGTTGTAAGACACACCAAGGTCACTTCAATATGCCAAAGAAAAAAAACATTTGCAAAACAAGAGAAGAGGAATTCCTAAGAAACTGCATCGTACTGAGGACGTTTAGAAATGATTTATACCATCTGTGAGTACATTTCAAAGATAAATCTGGTATTGGGGAGAAAGGGGGGGGGAGGATAAATTTGAATCCAGAAAAATCCACAGACATCCAGCCAACAGCCATGAGTTCCTGATAAAAAACAACTCACAGAGCAATATTCTCACAGTCATAGAGGTTGCAGCATCAACAGTTTCCCAGTGTGCTCCGAAGCTACTGTGCTAACTAAGGCTGCTCTTTCAGCAAAGATGCAGCTGGCATTCTGTTTTCATTGTACACTTTCCAAACAACAAAAAAAAAGAGATACATTTTGTAATAACAAAGACCAAACTAGTAAGAGAGAGAAAAGGGAAAGAGAGCGAGAGCAAGATAAGAAAAGCGGGTGTCTCTCTAAGCTCATATACCACCCAGCTGAAGACAGAAAGATATCATTATTTTTGTCTCCAGAACATTTAAAAGCTGGCAAAAGCTAAGTGATGTGAAGGTGTATGAAGGTGAAAGGAACCTAGCTGGAAAATATCAGGTAGATTTTCTTTGATACTGGTGGGTACAGCAGAGATTGAACAACGCCCGTAAATATTCGTGGAGCTTTGGAGGTTCTCCAGTGAATATGCTTAGGTGTTTGAGGTCAACTGTGATCAAGCCTTAGTCTGACAGAAAATTGCTTTTGTAATATTTGTAGATCAGATAAGATATGACAAGCAACACTAGGTTATGACACACTGGAGATATAAATACAGGTTGCCCAGATCATATGATTGATTGAACCCTTTTATTTTTGCTGAAGAAATTTAGCTAGTGTTGCTGGCAACACACAAGAGCACTAAATAAACGTTACATACAGTAGCTTGTCAGAATTTATAAAAGAGCAATCGACATTTGCTTTACTGTCAAAACATCAGCCTACGAGTTTCCTCTCTTTGGAAGGAGAATCTGGGAAATAAAATAACTCTATACAGCATAATACCTTCAAATCACAAATGCCATGGTTAAGTCTGAACCAGAAATGATAGCTGCTCTCATGAAATGAACTGCCCTCAAACAAAAACAACGTGCTTGTGAATCTCATTGCAGCAAGCCACCAGCAGCAGTTGCTGTATAGCACAGAATATAGAGACAAATTTATCAGAGAGCTTCCTATGCTGCAGTCCAAGCACAAATACTTTCACTGCAGATAGAGGTGGAAAAACAGTACTGCCAGGGCTGAACAGTGCCTGCAGCTATATTGCAGCAAAGTGGATTATTAAGAACACAATGAGACTTTATGCCTAATTTCAGAGTTTGCACACATACAGGAATTAAAGTGCAAAGATCTCATTCACAATTACACTGACAAACTTCTAAGCTTTCTTTCCACTGTCCAAGCAACATACAAGAGTCATGTTGCACACGAAATAACTCCCAGCAGCTTATCTTTCTCAGATTACATGGTGTTTTCAACGTAAAAATCACATCCTCTGTTGGGTAAAGGTTCATTTTACAGATCAGATCCATTGGATCAAAACAAAGACTGCAGTAAATCAGCTTTGTGGAACTATGCTGATTTTCCCTTGCTGGTCTATATCTCAAGAACCACCCTTCAGGCATTTGTGTAGGAGAAAAAGTTTGTTAACAGTATTACCCTGGGAGATGGGTATTATTCTACAGGCAGTAAAAAAGAAAAAAAGCTTAGCATCCCATGAGCTACCTCTTCTCACTCTCATAAGGGCACAGAACGTGTCTGAAAGGACAGATCAATTGTCATCAAAACTACTTCCCTGTTGAATTTAAACATATTATTCATTCTTAATTAACATGTTGCTAAACAAGTATTTTTGCATCTATGTGTATATCTGCCCTTTCTTACAAGGATCTCTTATAATCTCTGGAGAACAGAGAGTTCAACAGGTCTCTGGCGTCCATCAACAAGACCTCTAAACCTACGGAAGATGTATCTGCACAGACATCGCTTTCCTCACTTCTTCCCACAGGCTAGCAGGGGAAAACAAACCTGGGCAACAGGTTAAGGAAAAACACTTTTAAGACCTAATCCTTATTTCATTCCTAGCTTTATCTCACATTAGTCTACTTCTGCCTCTTTTGAAATTAGTAATACATTTTTGGTCACGTAGAGCAAATGCTGTCTCTGGCTGGAGGGGTATCCATGCCCTCCTATAAAAAGATTTGAGGTCATAAAATCAGTAGCATAGTCCACTACCTCTGTGTCAACCCTGTTGTTTTTTTTTTTTTAATTCCATCTTAGAGAAAAGAGACTTGACAATAACCTAGTGCTTTATTGAGAAGACATCTTAATGTCTCTCTTTTAACTGTAGAGATATCAACAATCACAATCTCTGACTTCTGGTAGAAGCTTTTCTTCCCGTTATTTCCACTAGCTCCAAGGTAAAAAAGGGTATGTTTGGAGTACATTCCAGGCCAGACAGTGTTACAGCAATTCAAAACCAGACAAATTCTTCCAAACACTCTGAGTCATACTATGAACAGCTTCCACATATTTCAGTAAGACAAAAATCTATCTCTAGGGCAGCGCGTAACGTTATTCAGCTTCTTCCTTTACTGGATGGAGTGTGCATGTGTCAATCTATGTGCAATCTCTCCTATCATGGTTAAGAATTGGTACTCATCTCCCACATTTCATATCCTTCTAATGGGAAGGGTCAACAGATTGGTGGTAAGAGGCAAAGCATGAAATAGAGCTGAGAATGTAACAAAAGAGGGAGAAGAGAGAAAAGAAAGAATTTCAATGCCATACACTAAATACCCAGATCTTAATAAAAAAATCCTCAATGGTTACTTGACAGGGTCTCACAGAAGGAAAGCTTGGGAAAAAAAAAGATCTCGCCATTGTGCAGCGTTTTTCTTTGTTACTCAATTGTATCTTTATATCAGCCTTTCATCTTCCCAACAGCTAACCCAGGGCATATTTACAATAAAAATAGAAGTTGGATTTGTTACAATTTGTTGAGACTGCAGATTTCCAATTAAAGGTGGTGGTATTCCTTCTATCTGCATAGTTTTCACTTGTCTACCAAATGTAATCTAACTGACCCTTTAGAATAGCCTTAAAAAAATTACAAACACTGGTCTCCTTGAGAACCCACGATGGATGAAAGAAGAGAGTTTCTGCTTTGTTGTCTAAGGTTTACTCAGTAAAAGGTAGAGAATGTGAGACTTCACTAGTTGTTCACTGATTGTATGGCTTTATTTCCTAGAACAAAGATGCTGTTCCTTCAAAGAACACTACTAGTAGCACAGGAAAAACATTTTAATATTTGACATCCGTAATATTTAACACCGTGGCTGGCTTTTGTTCAAGTGAAAGGAATTTATCCATGCCAATTAAATAATTCATTGCATAGTTCAAAAGACCCTGATAAGAGTTACACCACAAACCATACTGCTTTTCCTGCTTCAATTACGAATTTGTACTTAAAGCACATGACAGGGTTTCAGGGCTGGGTTCCACTTCCTGCTCTGTGATGGGTTACTGGGGGCAACTTCCTTCATCTCAGCCTTCCTGGGCCACATCCTTTGCTGGTGTAAATCGGGAGAGGTCCACCAACTGGAAAGGCGCTCTGCTGATTTACACCAGCTGGGAATTTGACCTCTCGACCAATAAAAAAAATGGGAATGGAAATGCATTTTCTTTGTCAGAAGAGTTACTTGTTGGTGTTGGTTAAGGCATGTTAGAAGTTTCATTCTTTTTAACAAATGAGACCAATATCTAACTTCAAATACAGGCATACAAAGAGGATGCAGTTGAGTATTTCAGAGCTTTTAGAACGACTAAATTGTGTACTACATTTAACTGATGAACAACATACAAAAACACATCCCAGGAACAGGATACGCAATTACACTAGAATTTTCGTTCCATTTTCTTCCTTATATTTGATTGAATATTTTCATTCTTTCTGTCCAAGGGAAATAAAAATGCCTAGATCAGCTCTGAAAACAATACCTTGCTGCTTTTGCTATGGCTGCTCCTATTCATCAAGTGTTTTAACTAATGTAGGGAAAATGACTATTTCTTACTGATGGGGCTATAGTATGAGTAGATGAACTTCAAAGATGCCGGGCCAGATTGGATAGCAAACATCAAAAGCTTTTGACTCGTGCTGAGTAAACTTTGTATTCTGACACACAAGTTCTTATCTGTTCTGTTCCAGACTTGAGAGAGAGAGGGGCTGAATCTAACCAAATCACATTGTTTTTCCTTGCAGCTGCCAACTTGGAAAAATATCAGGGCACAAAGGAACCATTAAAAACAAAACAAAAAAAGACATGTTTTTGTTAGTTCCTAAGCAACACAATATTGCCAAGATGGTGGCTCCTATGAAAATTAGAAAATATTAGTTACACATCACACTGTTATTTATTTATACTGCTCTGTGAAGCATTTTTTTTTCTTCTTGCAAACTGACAGATATTATGGAAAATCTGTTCTTTTGAGCAGGGTGTTTACACCACAACTGTTATGTATGTTTTGTCAGCAGCTTATTCCATTTGTTAATTCCCATTTCTATTTTAACATTTATTTCGCTAGCTGTTGGGTTGGAAAAAACCAGAGAATTAGAGAGGGAAAGAGAAAAAGAGGAGGGAGGTGTGGGGGAAGAGGAGAGAAAGAGGTAAAGAAAGAAGGAGAGGAGGAGAGAAAGAGAGAAAGGAAGAAAGGAGAAAAGAGGAAAGGAGGAAAGAAAGAAGGAAAAAGAAAGAGGGAAAGAAAGCAGGAGAGGAGGAAAGGAAGAAGGAAAGGAAGGGAGAAAGGAAAAGAAAGAAAGAAAGAAGGAAAGAAAGAAAGAAAAGAAAGAAAGAAAGAAAGAAAGAAAGAAAGAAAAAGAAAAAATTAAAACTACAGCCACAAAAATGAATCCTGTTGTTGAGATTATCAGAGTATTTAAGAAAACTGGAAATCCTTTCCCATTACTATTAATTACAAAAATTTAAGAATAATTTTTAAAACCTCAGCCGCCTTGTTCAAAGCACTCTAGGGCAGTGTGGGACACAGGAAAGTGTGTTTCACTCCACCTTCTTCATTAGTCAGCCACAATGCATTTACCACATGAATCCTCCTACTCATGACAAAGCCTTGATTACATTGATAAGCTCCATGCTGGTGAAGGATTGAAATTACAGTAAGGTGACAAGGAAGTTTAATAGCTCCTGGGAAATGTAATTGAAACATCTGCCTTGGAATCAAATGGCCAGCCCTAACATTTTGTAGAGTTGTACTCAAGAATTCAGCCTTTGAACCTAGAAAGTCTGACTGCTGACCTGAGAAGTCTGAAGTCACATCATGCATCATTTCAGCATTTTCATGGGAAGCTTTAAAACACAGTTGCGAATGAGCAGGTAGTAGAGAATCATTTCCGATCGCCACGGAGCACTTTGTTTCCACAAATAGTCCACATTAGTTGTAGCGTGCAGTCTTTCCAGTACAGCTGAGAGGTAACCTGTCAGAGATAGAAGAGAGAGAAGAGAAAACAGAAGCTGCTTTTATTAAAGTTCTTGTTTCTTGATCCACAGTTCACAGACCTTGAGAGACACTGCAGTCTACCGTACTGAACTTGCATCTTTTAAACAAGCTGAGGAACAACTGCTCCAAGGATAAATTCCAACACAAACACAGGAACCTGAGCACGTATGATTACAAGCACATTTGAATATGTTTCAGCTGTGCTTGTTATAATGAGTTGGGTAAATGTGGAAAGAGGCCTTTAAGGAGCAAAAAGCACCTTTAGCGCACCCCAGCAATGCATAACCCAAGACCATAGCTTTTTCAAGGAACCCACTGCAGCCTGCAATCAGCCGCCTTCCAAGACACACTTCCAGGGCTTGCCAGAAACCCTCCAGCAGCACTCACAATACAGGGTGAAAAGTGGTTACTATGTGGAGTTCAGGCTGCACCGCAAAGCTGTGAAGAGGGACACAAATCAGAAAGGAACAGTGCCACCACTAAAGTCACCACAGGGACTGTGGCCTTTTGGACTGACACAACTGCCGAAATGAGAGAGAAGGGCCATATTTTGACCTTCCTTCTCATTTATCAGCAGGGAAGAAATTCTGTCTGCATCATGGTAGCAGCATCCCTTGGAATGGTCTTCTCTTCCAAAGTTACAAGGTTCATTCAACAGAAATGCTTAAAAACCTGGTTTTGAAAGTGCATATGGATGAGGAAGGACATAAGAGCAAATAGCTCATCCATAACCAGGGTTTGACACGAGAAGACGCGTTGCTGTATTTTTCAGCTTGCTGTAAATTCACTTCCAACACACTCCTGTCTTGATGTCCTGCAACATGCACATTCAGTATGATTGAATTAATTGAATGAAACAATATCAAGAATTCTAGATTTCATTCAGCTTTAGGGTAATCCTAAACCCCGGTGGCAGACTGGAAGTTTAGCGAACAGTGTGAATAGACCCACCATAAGGCTCTGAGAGAACTAGGATATGGCTTCACGGGGACTTTCAAAAGCTACCCACAAAATTAATACAAAACTCTGTTTTCAACATTTACTAGCTTGTTCCACAGAAGGCTTCTTTTGGCCTCAGTACTACTAACTACTCAGGAAGACCTGAGTTTGATTCACTGACCTAATTGAGATTTTCTGTATGATTTTTGTAAGCTATTGTTTCTAGGCCTCTGTCCCCCATCCATGTAACAGGGGTACTAACCTCCTGCTTTTCTCACTGGAGTATCATGAAAATTAATACAGGTAAGATCAGGCAATGCAATAATAATAATAGTGCTAGAATAACACAAAGCATTTTAGACAAATTTTCATGTACAGCTACCCAGTTAGTGACCGATGTTAATCTCACTTGTGTATAACTGTATACTTCAGATGTCAAGTCTAAATCTGTTCCATAGTGTTTGTGTTCCTTTACTTGCCTTGGACATAGAAAACTGTGACTGTACAAACCCAGTAAAACTTGCAAAAAGAGAGAAAATATATTTATTATGGAAATAAAAAATAATTTAAAAAGTAACCCATGAAAACAGCCATGATTCAATCTAATTTTAAGTATTTTCTTCATCTGTATGCTTCAGTGGAGAATCATTTGAAACCATTCAAAGATACAACCTTACACTTTATTCTGTTGTGAGGTTAACTTTTGTGGACATAACAGGCAAGGTGCTAAATGCTGCATATGAAGGATGCAGATTTTTTCAAACAAAAGAACAATGCTCAGAGTAATCCAGGCAAGAAAGGCTGCAGATGTATTTCAAGAACTGTTAACAACAATGGAGTAACCAAGAAGGACACTACATCTGCCCTCCTTGGCCAATAGTTATAATGTGCCCTATTGACACAAACCCAGCTCTCCAAACTAATCAAAACCATTTCCAAGCGAGGTTGCAGATTCAGCTCTTCCCTCTGCTGCAGGACTGCATGGATAATCTGTGATGGGGAGCAGAGCTAGGTTCTCTTAAGCCTTTATGTTAAGAAAGCTACCACTGGATCTCTGTAGAGACAAGAGAAATTGTCCCAGGAATTGTTCTGAGACTCCTCAAATTGACCTTTGACTGCGCCCCACCCACCCCCACCCCCTGCTAACCACTCTGAATTATCACTTCTATATCAATTTTAGGCTATGCAGATACTCCAAGGTAGAACGTAGGACTCCTACAGACATTCTGTAGGTGTATGAGAAATACTTTCTTTAAGAGAAAATGTGGAGAGCTGTAAAGACAGCAAGTATTAACCACATCTTGAATTTTCTTCTCACATCTACTGTTTAACTAGTAAATTTGAACACATTTTGAGCCTTCACTGCTCTTATGGCAAAAATAACTCACGTCTAGTTGAATGATGAATTTGCAAGCACCCGAAATGACCTGAAATGAACAAACAATCATTTTTCCTGCAGAGTTTGCACAGATACCTGCTTTATGGAGCTCTTAGGACTAAGGTAAAAATCATCAAGAGAGAATACATATTTAGCTTGGGCTGCAAGGGGAGAGTGTGTTAACACAACTCTGCATTTCTGGTTTTTTGCTGGAACTCGAAGTAGAAGTGGCAAGAAACCACAAAGAAAACTGATTTCACACTACGCTCAGATTAACTGCAGGACATGCCATGAATCATTCATTACATATCTGTTTTATTGAACAGAGAAATTCAAGACAATATAAATCTGCACTTTTCAGCATATACTAAGCAAAGGTCTCCAAGCACCTTAACTTATGTGATAAATCCAATCTCAAAGTTTGCTCTGAGGCTTGCTGTGACACAGCCATGAGCCCCATATTGCAGTTGAGGTAGTAGAGCATCCAAGAACAGACACATCAAGCAACACAGCAAAGGGATTTATTGCAGAGAAATGATTTAACACAAGTTCCCCTATCCCTAGTCTGTCCCTGAAACACAACTGTGAAGTTTATCTGAACTGAATCAGTGGGGTTTTTCTGATTCTTCTCACTGTATATCTCAGTTTGGGACAAAATAAAATAATAAGCAACTTCTATTTATCAACTGCAAGGGGATGCTATTTGGGCTGGGCAGTTCCAGGTGTCCCCTGCACTCAGAATTGCCTCCCTGAAATCTTGCCTCACGCATTTTTGCAGTGTCTATGGAGAAGCGCTGCCCATCACTGCAAAGGTGATTCCTACTCAACACACAAAGACTGATGTTCTTCTAACTTGGCTATCTGACAAAAGCCAGTTTTGTTATTCCAGATCCCAGAAGCCAGTGGTACCTGAAGGCAGAGCCAGAAGGCCAGAAGGCCAGGCTTTGCCCCCAATGAGCTTGAATGTGGGCTTTGTTCTTTTGTTCTTTACATAATGAAGGTTTTCCTCAAGTAGGGCTCTGACCTTTTCTTTTGGTTTTTTTTTTTTTATTTAAAAAGTAGTCTGTAGCAAAAGGTATGCAGGAATATCACTTTTCATACCAGCATTGATATGATATGTCTGACTGCCCTCTTCTGTAAGGGCTTTGGGAGAGAACTATCACCTGAACAAGCTCTGACCTACAGCCATTATATGCTGTTCTCCCACTTGAAAGTCTCATGGTACACTACAAACATGGCCTCGGTCCTTGCAGTGTGCCACTGAGCCAGGCAAGGTTCCCAAATTTTTAGAAGCAACACCAGGCTCCCTGGTTGTCCTAGGCTTCTCAGATGAGCAGGGCAATCAGTGGGTGAGTTCACACTCAACTAGTGTTCAGGGTGTCTTTGGAAAGGACATCTGCCTCAAATCTGGTTTTACATGGTTTTTTTCCTCTGACACTTTTTATGCTGACCACGGCCCAAGAACAACTGGGTGAGCAGGTGCTGCTTGGTGAACGGAGGTGTGTGAGAGAGGATGCACACATGCGCTGGCGTGTGCAAATGTGGCATCTCTAGTGAACTCGCCGTACTGTTTCATTACCTGAATTCTTTTAATTAACAAGCATCTGCCAACTCCTGCACTCTGTCAGAATATACCACTGATGTTCCCTTTGTAGTGCCTTTCATAACATATATAAACAGGTGGAAGAAAAATCTTGCTGTTGTCATCTTCCGATTTTATGAGTAGCTGGGGCTGTTTAAACTATAGATCAACTTTTACTGGCCCATGTCTCTGCCCAACCACCCCCACCACCACTCTCCTGCAACGTTTGACTAGCCAGCTTTCCTGGGCCAGTGTGTCAGATAACGACTGTTTCAGTAGATGTGTAAGAGGGAGGGAGTCTTGTTTCACTGAAAGTAAAATCGTAACACTCACTTCATGTACTTGTATGTGCTTTGTCACCTCTCCTCCCAGTAGTCTTGGATGAGTCTGTACTCTTTGGGCCAAGATCCCAGTAATGTGATAGGTCTCCTGTGTGCTACCAGGATTGCGATGTTGGGGCAGTGTCTTCCAGCAAAAGCAAGAAAATGGGTCTTTTCTTACTTTTTCCATGTCAATACATTTTCCAAAGCTACACTTCTTATGCCATACAACTCCAATTCTCTGACAAAGCAGAGACCAGATTGTGAATATCTTATCTAGCCAAAATGTGAATTTCTTTCTACCACACCCAATGGTGATATACCTGGGAATGGCGCAGGGTGTCTGCGACAGTGATTCATCTGCCTGACTGGTGTTGTGTGAACACTACACGTACAGGCCTGCAAGTGGGACTGCATAGCCAAGCACATCACAGATTAGGTGCAACCTACGTGTGCTGCTTCTACAGCTTCGCAGCTCACAATATTTTATGAAGATATATTATTCGACTGCCCCAGCTGACTAAGATGCTTTTGTTTCCATTCTGCCTGAAAATTGCTTGTGGTTGAAAAAAGCTGAAAGAAGTACCATACTTTCCCTGCCCTCCATTCCCTGACCACCCATATTTTTGTTGCATTATAATGTATTTGAATTGTCTTCCTTTCAAGATTGGACAAAGAATGAAGTTCAAAGACACATAGTAGCTATTCTGTTCAAGAGATCTTCTGCAGTTGTCTTCTCTCACACTTCTGTACACAATAAGCAGAGCATGTACTTCCAGGCTTTCACTTTAGGTGATGCAAACCAGCAACAAGAAATAAGAGTACAATATACACAGTTTGAAGTGTAAAAATCACTCAAAGTCCTAGTCCCCTGCTTCTTTTCCCACATAGTCTTTCCCCTTTAAATACCTCTCCTTTCTCTTGGAACATTTTTCCACCTTAATCTGCAACCTTTGCTTTCTGGTTCTGAACAACTCCTACCTCCACAATCCCTTTGTGCAACCAACTCTTCCCCTCAGCACTGAAAGGAGTCTTAAAATCTACCAGCCCCATCTCTGCTTCCTAGCCACCCCCCCTTTTTTTTCTGCCCCCCATTATGCCGCTCTTTCAGCTCCAGTCAGTTCTGCCATTTCCATGATCAGTTCCCACAAGGACCTCAAATGAGGTCCCAGGTGAGACATATACTATTCTTTTCCTGGTCACATCATAATAAGTTTCATGTACTCTCCTGGGCTTTGAAGGTTCAAAGCCTTTTCTATTACTCATTAAAAGTGAAGTCAGCGGCTGATGTGGCTGAGCCAGGTTTGGATAAAGAACCTAGGTGTGCTGGAGGCAGACAGAAAGAAGTGCTTGAACAAACATTTCTTACTTCAGGAAAAAATACAGCCAGTCCTGCTGAAAATAGAGAGGCAAATTTCATTTTCCCCATAAATTTCCCGCAATCTTAATTTTTATTTTTTTAATTCAAGACACTTACAGTGTCTGCTCTGTGCTTGAATTAACAAAGTTAAACTATCAACATAAGCACTTGTGAAGAAGAGTCAGTCCACGGATACTACAGAGCGATGGCTTTTCTACATCAACCTTTTCTAAAGTGCTTGCAGCCACACAGAACATCTGAAGTGTTTGAACTTGTGCAATTAGAACAAGTTGTCAGGGACACAAAAAGCTTTTCAGAAGAGCACAGAAGCTGCCCGTATGTTATCTACCAGTGTCATATACCTTCAGCCTAGGAATCATCAGAGCCTAGGCAGCAGGGTATGAAATAAAAATCTTCTACGCCAGCCATATTTCAGCAAGCTGCGATTTTTTTCTCTAATAAACCCTCTTCCCTGCAGCTTTTCCTTCTGTCTCCAAGTTCTTCATTTTTGCTCTCTGCCCTCTGTACTTTTTCTATTTTCCCCCATTTCTTTGTCTTGTCCCTCGTCTCCCCTTATTTCTTTTCCCCTTTCTTTCTGTGCTCCTCACCAGTGTACGTTCTCTTCGTATCGAAGTCCTTCCACAGCCCCAGTTCTTTGAATCTCTTTTTCTTTCTTGCCTGTTCCCTAATCTTCTCTCTCTCTCTCTCCTTTCCTCTTTGACCTTAAATGGATTCTTGCAGGTCTCTGCTGAGTCGAGAAGCCCTCAATTCCAGCTTCATTTCAGTACGCAAATCTTTCCTATCACAGAAACCACACCTTCTTCCAAAATCTGTAATTAGATTTTTTTAAGGAAAATTGCAAGGCAAAAAGTCCTCCTCCTGAAGAAATATTCTCAAAGATTCAGTGCTTGGATCTAGAGCTTTGGTCCCATGCCCTGTGAAAACAGGGTTCAGTTGTGAGTCAGATGAATTTTCCCAGATTTTGGCAATGGCTGGCAGCTGGCAAAGCCTTGTGGAAGGCAGACTTCCGGTTCTGGATTTCACACACTGGCTTTGTTCTGAATCTGAACAAAATGCCCACATTTTGAAATGTTACATAAAAATTTCACTTTGACTCATGATATTTACATTAGAGTATATAACAAAGAAAATTAAAACAAGATTTATTTCAAAACAGAGTTGGAAATGCATCCTTCTCTCCTAAATACTGACACGGAATGTCTTCCTTAGATTTTCATCTGCACAAAATTTTCATTAATTCCAGGGGATTTTTCAAAGTGCTCTCAGAAAAGGGAGGAAGAATCTGTGACAGGTTGGAGATCTTTGAGAAATGGTGTTGAGATTTTAAATGCCTTGCATATAGATGGTCCTTGGGTACATGCTGCTGTTCTGCGGTACATCACGACAAACAGGATCAAGTATCACCTTAGCCTTGGCAGTCTGTAGGCATAATTGAGCTAGCTTTAAATTAGCTAATGTGACCTCTGCTAGCACCACAGTTATGGTGAAATTATGATCCCCATGAACCTAAGGAAACAGGCTGATAGTTTGCCCCAAACAAGCCCTCTTGTGTCTTGGCTTCACAATTTAAAGGTAATACAGGTTTGGCTGCAACAGCTGGAGTCATTGGGTTGATTTCTCCAGGGCCCAAGGTGCTGGGGAGGAATAGTCGTGTCCCGTGCTCCCGCTGTCCCTAGCCAGCCTGAACAACATAGATGGGATTTCAGCGGGCACTTGCAGTCAGCAGGAGATGTGCATAAGCCAGTGCCATATTTCGTCCTGGTCTGAGCAAATATCCCTGCACAATCAGAGCTGTGCTCCCTGTTACATGATAAGATTCCTGGGACATGAAGGGTAGTGCCAGTAGCAGGAACTCTGCTGCATGCAGCTTGGGGCTGTGACCTGGGACAGTGTGCTAAACTCAGCACTCATTCTTGTTAAGGGACAGCTGAAAGGACCAAGCTGCTACATGGACATTTGAGGTAAACATTTGATTTCAGATGGTTTGAATCTAGAAGGCCCATCAAGCAAGCACAACTACAGCATACCCTTTTCCACAGCCAGGGACGTCTGATCCCACACACCCCCGTCGAAGCAGCGAATGACCGTATGAATTCACATATGAAGCACTGACCACGATGGACAGAATGGTTAGGGCCTCTCCATATGCTTCTGAAATGGAGCTTAAGGCTCGGAGTTCTGCAGAAGTCTGTCACCAGTTGACCTAGTTGTAGGAGGTCATGTTGGCAGACAGTTAGGACCAGACTGATGTGAATATTCGTCCAGACAGTCAACGTCATGTACAAATACACGTATGTGTTCAGCAGGACTGTTCAATATATCTACTTGAAGAAAGCAAGGCTGCTTAGACTCCCCAAACCGCTTCCCAGTGACTCCTCACTGTTACAGGATTTTTCCTTCCCTCTCCCACAGCCCACCTCTAAATGGCTCTGATAATTTTCCGAGTTTTGAAATGTACTCTGAAGGCCCATTAGATTAAATTTTTATAGAGCACGGAAAAGAAGCACGATAGATATGTCAACAGACATCTCTGAAAGAATCCACTGAGGAATGGCTGGAAAGAAGGACTGGAAAAAGATGGAAGCTAATAGAGGCAGGACAGAGACGATCAGGAGAGTGGATGTGGAGGGAGGACAGTAAGATATGGTTCACAGGAGAAGCCATGGAAACGTGATCCTTACTAACCAAGCAAATCTGTCAAAGAGGCTGGCTAATAATCCTAGCCAAGCTTGAGACTGTGACCAACTCTTTCCTACAAACCTCCTCATGTACCCACAAGACAAAACTCCATTGATGAGTCAAGAGCAGTTCATAGATGTTCACTGGCGGGTACTAAGTATGGGACACATTCACTCAAGCTGAACATTTTGCAGAAACTGCGAAGTAGGGTGCCTTCCCTTGACCTAGTCCACATCACTGGCAGAATCAAAAAACAGCTCAGAAAGCACCACAGCCACAAGAAGCTTGCTGCCTGTTTTAAATACACCAGTCTCACAATATCTTACAAAAGAGGGTATTTCTCATTTTACAGATTATGAAACAGAGGCGCCGGGGGACCAAGTGACTTGACTAAAGATGAGTGAGCAAAAATGGGGAGTGAAGTGGCCCTCCTGATTTCCAGCCTATTGCCTAGGCAGCCAGAGGGAACTAGCTTGAATACAGGTATTGTAAATGCTGCTGACGGATGAGATGACACCATTTGAAAAGGTTTTTCCCTAATTTACATAATAATAAATACATGTATAAGTGGAATTAACTAGCGGGTATTTTTTTTGCCTGTTTGTTTTAATTATTTCAAACCCTAGTGTTTGTAAATGTGATCGACACTAAACCTTTATTTAGACTGTGCTTTGAATAAATGTATCGACATTAAAATTAGTCACCATAACCTATAAATCACAGGATGGGTTTCGTTATGAATGTTACAAGTGTTATATTAAGCTTCTAAACAGAATGAATTTCTTGCTCTAGGAGACCTTGAGAAGTTGTGTATTTCTAACGCAGAATGATACGCACAACTTGTAACAGTTTTTTGCAATAGCTTTTATTTCTGAGAAGTGGATTTTTTATTGCAGCCAGCTTAAGGACACGGTGGGAGACAGAATACTGTAAGTTAAATGCTCGATATTGCATATCTGAACTCTGCCACAGTAAGGGAGATTTTCAGTAGTACAACAGAAAATTTGGCATCTCACTCCTTTCAGCTGTCACTGGGAGCTGGATGCCTTTTTTGTTGTTGTTTTTGAGTACCCAAAAAAAGCCTATATGTAATTATATATTCTTATGGAAAGGACAGAGCTTGATTTCTACATACCTGCTAACTCATACAGTATCCAAAATCTGTAGGATATCTATTATTCCAACGGGAGTGATTCTATGATTCTATTACTTTTTTCTTCTGTGACTCTACTTCTGATCAAGACAAAAAATCAAGACTACGTTCTCTTAAGATTATAGTTTTCTATATTGATCCTGCCTTTGTTATCTCAATGGCTTATTTGTTAGACAGAAAAGATATGACTAGGCATATATCATTGTAGAATAGAGGAAGATTCACTGAGATTGCTGCATAAGCAAAGGACAAGGGCATTAGCAAATCTAGCTGTCCGAAAGTCAGGGCTAATGTTAACCAAGAAGCACATTACTGTGATTCCATCAGAATATTCTTTTATTTATTTAACTTTCCCATTTTCATTTTTTATTTGGGTAAGATAATTGCTTGTGATAAGCTTGCTCTGTGTAGGCTGGAAGCATGCAGAAAGCCAGCCTTTAGACTGGAATATTTACGCTAAGCCTAAGCATTAATGATGTGTAATGGCCAGACCATATTTGCATATTGAAATGATCTCAATTAAAATCCTTTATCAGATGACTTCAAAGAGACAACCTCTCAAACTGCAATATATTTTTCCATGAAACACAGCCTATTAGGGATATAATGTGTTTATCTGCATTTCTAAAGACAATAATTTTAGTGTTGGTTTCATAAGTAATGGAAGATACATTTCTTTCCCTAGGTCAGTACCACAGAATTCTTTTATCTTTCTTTATAATGTACTTACCGAGTCCACAGAACTTGAACTAAATAATGCCTCACCCTTCAATATTGTTTCTCATCATCAGAATCTAAGTACACTACAAAAATTTACAATGTCTAAAAGAAATAAGAGACTTATAGGGCTCTCTTCACCCACTGACAAGAAAATCATCTCTGAGCAGGAACACAAAAACTTTTTATGGCACCAAGGAACAGAACACAAGTAGAGAGTCTTTGCAAGAAGCAACAAGTAACCTATGTAAAAAGGGTAAAATGCTTTAAAAAAAGGGAAAAGATAATTCACCAATTTATTTTTCCATTTCTTGACAGATTTAGATTCATTCAAAACACCTCCAGCAACATGCAAATTTTTAGAAAATGCATTTAAAATCTTACATTTTAAAATGCTCTATGTACTTTTAAAAGGGAGGATTCTGATAATTGTTCTAAGGAATTTCATTTATTTTCACAACATTTAAATAGATCGTTTTGTTGAAATAAAGACAGTAGCTGGAAAACACAGCATTTCATTCATTAACAGAAAGGCCCAGAGGTAACCAATGAATAAATGGAGGAACAATACGTTATTTAACATATTAGAGTCAAAGTTAACACATACTAACCACTAGAAGACTGGGTTCTGATAACATATATAATTCTCTGTCTTGTAGCTGGGATCTGTCATTGAAAACCTGTGGGGTGAGTGTTTTCTTGATATTTGGTTCTTTATTGTTTTCTAAAGCCATATGAGTCCCTATCAGCTAGGTCCTGGACAAGAACTGTGCACTCATAAAAATAACCATAAGTTCCAAAGATATAAACATTTCAGCACAAAGGTTTTTCATCCAGAATTTCCCAAGGGAACTGGTGCCACCTGCAATTCCGACATCCAGCAAGAGGGAAGGAATGATACAGTACAGTGATTTGAGTGACCTACTACCCACTGCAAATAAAAAATAGCCAAAGAAGAGGTTCTGTTTCCTCAAATCTAATACAACATTTTCTCATGCTGTAAGGAGTGACAATCCTGGAGTCACCTATTAGGGATAAACTCCCTCAAATTATCTCACATATATCACAAGACACAGTATACACAGCGAAGCAGCTGCCACATATCAGCTGCTCTGGGGTAATTACCAGTGTATATTCTCACGGTAGCGATGAGGACACTTCCTCATCTTTCAATTCAGAGTAAACTACCTTGCATTTATGACAGGGTAAGAGTATAGAGAGCCTAGTAACCACACCGCCACTGATTTACAATAGCTTGCTCCCTTGTGTATGTACTCCTGCTGCTCAGCAAATACGAAGTTGAATTAGCTCACCTTGAACTTAAAACATTTTCATTATTTGAAATCATTTGTTATCTCTTAGGCCAAGGGTCTTTCAGGAAACAAGAAAATGAAAGCTATTAAAACAAATAATTTGTTGTTGCAAGGAAGTGTGGGCAAGGGTTTGTTTTTATTTAAGTAATGAGAAAGAAGGATTTGTAAGAATTAAAAAAAAAAGAGAGAGAAGAAAAGTGTTAGTTTTAAAACACAGGCAAAGTCTGAGATGCTGACCTATAGTGCAGTTATGGCACTATAGTCTTCAGCTACTGTTTTGACTATGAAATTTGAAGTCATGAAGTCAAAAGATAACCAAAGACAATATAATTGTATCAAACCAAAAATACTGCATGAGATTTATTGTAACTTCCTTCTTGAACCAAATGTGAGGATTTATGGGTTCAACCTACATTTACCCATAGAAAAGAGTAAATGTAGTCTTTGAAAAGTCTAGTCTGAAGTTGTATTTATCCAAATAATTAATTTGAATACTAAGCAATATTAATATCCTATGTATTCTGTGGTATACTTAGTACTGTTATTACCCAGTGTTAGTATGCAGCATTAGCACCTACCATTTAGTACTAGTAGTGCCTGGCATTAGTATTAGTACTAGGTACTAACAGCACTAAGTAGTACGCCAATAGCACTAAATATTTGTACCAGTAGTACTAATATTTATATTACACAGTTGGACACACCAGAAGATGACCAAGAGTACCTTGCAAAGTATTTGTCATCACAATCCTGCTGCTGAAACATAGAGAAAACCAGTGTCAGTGAATTTGCAAAGTGAGTACAAAATTGGCCTGTATTTTCTAACACACATTCATAGCGTTTCTAGCAAACGTACTTCTTCTTATACAGATAACCAGCCTTCCACTATTAGTATTGGGTTAGCAAAAAATTTCCATCAGCTGAGGTAGAACAGGAAGTTACCACCCATATTTCAGCATGTGAAACATTCCTCTTGGAGGAAAAAGCGCAGTAAGAAGGGCTACTGAAGTAAGAAATTCAAAGGCATTTGCGGCAGAATAACAACATCCCATTTAGCTTAATGTCCCTCATTTTATTTGGAGGCTAGAAACACGTTATCATCATTCATGCTTTGCTGTAATTGGACAGTGATTAGAGCACCTTTTTATATTAAATGGACATTTTCTTTTCAATAGTATCCATGCTAAATGAGAAGAATACCAAGCCAGTCAGCTGGGTTTGGAGCAATGATCTTGCCCCTTACTTTTAAAGCTTTTTGTAATCTGTAGTTTTGTAAAGAAACTCTACAGACAGAAGACTGTCAATATACAGCGGCTTAGAAAGGAGAAGAAACAGAAAAGCTCTTCAGAAACCTAGAGGATCCGTAAGAAGAATCGATTACTGCCAAATAAGCTTTCTGAAAGTTTATCACTCAAAACAAGAGGTCACAAAGACTGACATTGACAAAGGAATGACTGCAAAAAGCACTATAAGGAATTCAAACAGAATATCCTTCTGCAAAGGTCTGTCATTGCAGAGAATAAAATGGGCTTTGCTGAAGTCAGTAATAGATGTGAACTGTGAACATCAGTCCAAGAGGGAGCTGGACATGTTTGGAGCAGGAGTGAATGTAGCCATGCGGTCATAAGCAAGAGAATTGTGTATACGATAGTGAGCTACCATACCTGGTGATTTGTATTTGCTGTTGCCGGAGGCAAGGTTTTGATGGACCGTGTGCTTTTCTCTGGGCTGTTATTATTTGTGTATCTCTAAAAATTGCCCTCTGCTATCACAGCAGCCACAGTAATAAAATGTAAGTTAATAATATTATTTATTCTGTAAACATCACTCGTGTTTACTGTTCAATCACTTCTTTTTCCCTTCCCACTATACCTCCCTCCGATTTGCATTTAAAGGTTAAAATCTCAACAAAAGCTATTTAGTGTAAAAGTCTTTTTCAGCTCGCACTGTCCGCATCCTGCTCTGTTGCCACATGCACAATACACATACACATGTGCACAGGCCCACCTCTCAAGCCTGTCCAGGTGCCTCTGGATGGCATCCCTTCCCTCCAGCATGTCGATCGCACCACACAGCTTGGTGTTGTCAGCAAACTTGCTGAGGCTGCACTGAATCCCACTGTCCATGTCACCAACAAAGATGTGAAACGGCACTGGTCCCAGTACCAGCCCCTGAGGAATGCCACTCATCACTGGTTGCCACTTGGATATCAAGCTGTTTGCTGCAATTCTTTGAGTGAGCCATCCACCTAATTCCTTATCCACCGAGTTGTCCATCCATCAAATCCCTGTCTCTCCAATTTAGAGACAAGGATGTCATGTGGGACAGTGTCAAATGCTTTCCAGAAGTCCAGGTAGATGAAGTCAGTTGCTTGATCAATCCTTACTGCCAGACACAATCCTCTCTACACAGAGCTGATGCAGCCAGGCAAAGGATGGAAGGGGAGCAGAGAGGTGAAGCTACACCCCCACGTCCACCTGAACTCAGCACCAAGGCACAGCCTCAATCCCAGCTAAAACAAGGCCTTTTCCATTTCACACCATTTTAGGAAACAAAACCCACGGTTTCATTTCAGTCAATGTGGCAACATTAGTAGCTATTTAACGAAAAGGCGCCTGCCTCCCATCTGGTTTTGATATGAAGTACGCTGGGTAGACATTTCACGCCGGGTCTAGAACTGCCCTGTGTACCTGAGGCACTCGCTGAGGGCTACAGTCACCCTGGGCTCCCTCTGAATTGCTCCCTGAGATGGCTATTGCCCTTCCCTGACTAAAGAGGAAAACCAGGTATCTGTCCCCTTAACAGATGCAGTTAAGTACCTTCCCTTAGACAGGATGCACCTGGGCTTATCTGAGAATATATTTGACTAGACATACAAAATATGGATTAAGATGCTTTGGTTGTGATAGCATAGGATAGGCTAGGAAATAAGCTGTAAATGCATTATCACACACGGATAGTATCAATTCTCTGCATTTCTACTGCAGTCTTCTTCCAAGGATCATAAAGCACTTTACAGAACCAGAAGCCTTGTCTATCCAGCAGAGATACATCATTTAGGAACCACTTCGGCCCACTTAGTGCAGTTATAAGACATCCTCTAACCATGAACACAAGTGCAAAACCACTTCGCTCTTCATTTCCCATAACACCTCAGCCTCAGTTTGCATTGAGGGTTCACACCCCTGCACCAACTCCCTTTAAAATCCCATTCTAAACACACTTTTGTCCTGAAGAGTTTACAATCTCCCTACAAAAAGAAAGATAATCATTGCTCTGCAGAAGGGGAACTGCAGAAGGAAGTATCTATCGTACTGTTCTCACTCAGTACTAAAACTTAGAGTTGTTTCTCCACTAAAGGGTAGAACTATCAAGATCCCATAACTTAAATGGAGATTGAGCAAGACAATTTAGAGGCACTGGCTTTTTACAGGTGCATGGCTTTTGGCAAGAATGATGGCTACTAGACTGGTCAGGAGCTACACAGAGCCCACCACTGAATTTCATCCAGTTCCTGAGAACGATGGCTGAGGAGCAGGTCAACAACATTGGGGCTGTTGCTTGCCAAGGGTACGAACATGCTCCCCTACACTGTTAGAACTTAACTAAGTTATATACAGCATCATGCGGCAGAGTTAATTTTTTTAACTAGCCCCTGAACTGGCTAAGAATAAAAGTAGCTGTCAAATACACAAAAAAATTACCTTCTGCAGGTGAATCAAGGTCACACTAGTAGTCTCTGTTCATCAGGAAAGGAAACCACATCTCCTGAGACTCAGTTTAGGACTCCTTCCATAAGTCTATTTGCCAAAATCTCCATACATTTGGAAGTGTATATATATATATACACACTATACATAAAAGTACATCCTCCAGTCTCCATCTGTATACCAAGGATCTTTGGAAACATTACTTGAAGATCCCAGTTGTAACGACACCAACAAAAGACCCACAACAAAACTACAGTGGTTCAAAACACAATTTTACATGACCAGCATAGCTGCATTATACTCTCCAATCTCAGAGCTGCAGAAAAGAGTTTCTATGCTGAAATCCAGGCCTAAGATCATGCACGCCTCTGAAAAATATCCTAATATTTCTAATTCTGTAGCTGGGAAGAATGAGGGATGATAACATGAAGTGAGCAGTACAATGTCAAACTGACTTTGCTTCTGAGCACAGATGTAATATCTAGGGACCTGAATCTGACAACGTTTACATGAGTCAAAGGGAAACATCTGTAGCCAAACATCAAGGAATGATAACAGCATCGAGTTCAAGTCTTTTAGGGCTGGAACCATATAGGTATGGAAGCTACCAGCCCCACTAGCCCTTTGGATCACGACACCAAATACTAGCCTGCCTCTTCACATCTAGAACACCTATTCTAGGTATACATGGAGTCCCTCACAGACACAATGAGGGAAATTCTTTGCACAGACACATTGATATCACATTGAATTGGAGCAACGCTGACTAACAGCAGGACTGCACAGATGCCTGTGCCTTCACCCAACTGAATGGACCATGATTTTTTCAGAATAGGCAAGTGAAGCCTCTTCCCCGTTCAAGGAATCACACATGAAACATACATATCCTTTTCCAACATGCAGAACCTATCACTGCTAGCTTACTAGTGGCCTACACAAAGAGGTAAGATGGTAGGGGGGACAGAGAAGGAGCTAGTACGCAGGTTTGCTTTTCTGAAATGGTATTATGGGAAGATCAGTTGGGGTAGGAAAAACAGGAAAACAAATATTGAGGAAATAAATTAACCGTAAAAACATCTAGTTTTATATCAGTATTTTGAATTGAAGAGTTCCTTTGTGTCCTTTAAGGAAGGTTTTCTGTAGCAGTGGGAACTATACTCTCCCTTAGGAATCCTGTGCAGAAGGAAACTTCTTGTAAGAGAGTCCGTCGTTTTTTCCCATCAAAAGATAAGGGCTCTTCACTTCTAGCTTGTCGAAAGAAAAATAGCTGTTATCAATCCTTTAACCCTCCTGTAATTAGTTAAAATGCAGAAATTCATCTTCAGTAACATCTTGTTCTTCTTTAGGCAAATTTATTTCCCTCTTCCTCTTAAACCAAGATTCACTTCATTCATTCAACAGATATGGCAGAAACCAAAACCCAGTTCCAAACACATGCGGCAACTAAGAAAATTCCGGCCGGTGCCAGCTTTAAAAGGCTGATTCTGAAAGACATTAAGCAGTCTTACAACAGCCCCAGAACACAAGGTCCTTTTGAAAAAAAAAATCCCCTTTCCCTTCATCTGTGCTTATTAGAGCTCTAGACACTCAAATGAGTTATTTGAGTTATTACTGCACCTGCAGCTTGTCAGAGAAACACACCCTTCTTCATACTGTTATCAAAACCAGGCCAACTACAAAAAAGAAGTAAAATTTCGTCTTGAAAACAATGAGGCTACAGGTGTGAGGGAGGTCATAATCCAAAGACAGTGCAGTTCACAAGTGAAAATGGGGACAGAACTCAGCCTGAGTTCTTTATGGCAATGGTAGATGAGGGCTGGCTTTAAATTCCTAGGCAGAATTTTGCAAAACTGAGCTCTGACAAAACCGCAAACCCAGTAATAAACTAAGCAAATTGTCTCTGGAAAGCATAAATATACAAATATAGAGGGCTGCAGTGCCATTTTAAGAGTCCAGTTTTCATAGAATGGCTCATGAAGAAACAACCTTCTTTTTTTTCTCCCCCCCCCACCCCGCCGAATTAGAATACCATTAATGCTCCTTTGTTTTATTAGCATGGAGGGATATTCCCAGTATGTATGCCAGACTAGGGTACCATACAATTCCATTTAATTTTTATCCAAAAATGATTTTTTTGCTAAATGTGAGTTCTACAGATAAGAGAGGGTAGAAGGACAATACAGTGCTCTTAAACACTTCATGGGTTTTTTTTCTAAATATGCCATTACTTCCAAGTGTTACTGCCTTCTTTGTAAAGACATTTACACTACAAAGCTAAGAGTACTTTACAGCACCCTGCAAATTTCCATAAATAACAATCGGCCATGAGAGTTTCTTTTCACCTATTCCATAGAGGGGAACTTCCAGAGAAGAGCCAGAAAAGGTGGAGATCGCTTTAAAATGCTTCTCTCCGTCATTTCCAAAACCCTGCCTAATTCAGCTAGGCCAAAATCTCACTTAAAGTGAGCTGAAGTAGAAGCTTTTTGTGTGTGTATGGAACCGTATCCAGCTGGGAGAGCAGTTAAATGCTTGCCCATCCCCTTAACTCTGGGCATGTAAATTCAAGACGAAGAGAGCTGTTTTGACGTTCTTGGCTGGAAATCACTCTCCACACCTATACTTTAATGCATCTACTGTACGTGGTAGTTTGGCTGCTTTCTCTCACTACCATCTGTTCTAATGGCACAGTGCCTGCTCACAAGTTGAATGATCTATAGGTGCCAGGCAACAATGCGTTTTGATGGGCAGACTGCACAACACTGCAATTGTCATCTCTTGTGCATGAAGGCCACACTCTGTGCCAGCAATGAAACATTGGCACTTCGTACCTCCATACACTTGTTCACACCTGTTGACACTTACGTGCCAAAAAAGGAATACTTGAACAAGGGAGTTTGCAGGCTTGCTTAACTCCCCACTAGGAATTAGCATTACCTGGAAGTATATACAGCCCCTGGCTCAATCATCATCCTGTGCCTCAAGCAGACATTGTGTCACAGCCTGGAATATTCCTGTAGGTCTTCACTTTAGTATTTTCCTAGATCTGTATGTCTGAAGGGAAAAAGAAACTATCTGCCCATTCAGATGAAAACTGACTGGACCAGGCAAGTCTCCGCTTCCATGGGTCCATCCAGATGTTTAAGTGCAAGTCTATGCAAACTTTGTATTTTTATCATGCCCCAGCTAAGGGCCCAAATTTTAACATTTATTTCACAAGGTCCGGCACAAGCACACCCAAACTTGCCGCAGGTCCATGCCAGCATCACTTCTCCTTTCCACATCTCCATAGTCAGGTGGATCACCACCCCAAACCTCAAGTGTAGGCTCTGGTTTTTCAGAGTTCAGATCAGACCCTCTTCACCAGTAAGATTTAACCACATGCACGTATCATTCAGCTCCATGAGTGAAGATTATTCTTATGGCTTCTAAAGTAGCAATGATTTATACTGATAGAAAAGAATGTCAAGAAAGGAAGCTAATGTAAAACATCACAGATGAGTTTAACATGCTTTAAAAGGCAGTATGTTTTGGTGAAAGGAGAGTTTCCAATCCCTGCTTTGAGTGTATGCAGGAATTTGGTTATTTAGGGAGGCAAAGAACTTCCACAGACTAGCTAGAGCTAGGGAGTGTGGAAAGACCTGGGAATGTGCAGGGACTGGACCAGAGCATTCTGCTCTAGGAAAAAAAAAAAAAAAAAGAAAAAAAAAAAGATAATTTAAGCCTTAATCTTAATCCTTGCCTTTAGCAGAAGAGATAACTAAAATCAGATTTTTTGCATACCCTTGTAGCTAAGAAAACAGCTTTGCTGAGAAGGTGGGGGCAGGGGCTGGTAATGGGGCTTTGCTGATAATATCAGACAAAAGCTGAGAAGAGAACAGGGGAGGCTCCATCAGTAGCACACAGACCCAGGCACTTGCAGATACCAAGTATCTTTAGCAAAGACCACTAGGAAGCACAACATCAGTAAAAATGTTTTCCTGTTTCAAAATCTCTGGAGAACTGGCCAGAAGAGCTGGAAATTACTTCAAAGTGCTTTCTTCTCTTTCTACCAAAGCATACCTAATTCAAGTTGTTCAAAATCTTATTGCAAATGGTATTTAAAATAGAAGATGGTTTTATGAGAAAATGAATCCATCTGGGAGTGTAGGTAGTGGTTGTGCATCACCTCAGCTTGGCATGCCAATAACATGTGGAGAGAGGAGAGCACGAAGAGAGCTTGTCCAACAGTGTGTCGCCACATCTATGTAACACCTGGATTCAGAACCCAGATCTGGAGTATTTTCAGGGGGGACTTTTATTAGACTTATGTTTGGCTGTGGGTGTTTGTTTTGTCCCAGATGTACATGCCCAATACTACCTATTCATTTTTATTAGACTACTGCGTATCATAAGATTATAACTTTGGACTGACAAGCCTGGCTTGTAAATACAAATGGAGAGGCTGAAAGGCTGCAGAGGCCCTCTCCAGCCTCCATCATGGTTATACGCACTTGGGCACAGGGAGGAGGTCTGTTAAAGACATCAGCCTCTGCTCTGCAGGAACAGAGCCAGTAGCTTCTGGTTTCCCTGAGCAAGGCTTAGGTTACCTGGGGGCTAACCACCCAAGTCTTCTATACCTTACACGCATACTTAGTACGAAATAAGAGAGATGAAATCATCGGAGTTACTGCATATTTGCTGCCAGCCGTTACCAGGTAGCTGCTATTTCATTTCTATGAAATATCATAACTATGTAAATAACTCAAGTAATAATTGTAAATGGATGACTGTACTGAGGGAGGTGGGGGCCGGAGCCATAACTGCGCAGCTGCTATGGCTGTGAAAATTCAACCTTAAGCAGCCTAAACATTCATTTTACAGTGTACACCACTGATTACTTAATTACATCTAAAATATAAGTCAGACTCACTAAAAACCCCAGGGAGTAAATTACAAACAGCTATGAAGCAATGTGCATGCATACACCCTTCTTTGACTTTAAAAAATTATTGTTTTCCAATGAGTATGAAGGATTTTTCTATTTCTGTTCTGCAAAACATCATTATGTTACAAACAGGTAAATATTTCTCAGTAATATTAGATGTGCGTGGGAGCATCCATCTTCAGCCTTTCACTGTGGACTCTCACTAAAGGTTCTTATCTTTATGTATATTTGAACAAGAAGATCTACATATGCTTGATCTCGGTATGAACCTTTGTATGACCTGATTTTGTTGCCATGGCCACCAATTAGACCAGCCTTGTTGACTGCAGAACAACAGTCAAAGCATCTCTATTAAGTTCTGAAAAAGAATGTCATATTTTAGCAGCACACTACAACAGCTTATCCTTGTGGTAATGTTTGTTTCTTCCATTAGCTCTATATTTAAGCATTTAGCTGAAAAGACAGGAAAAGGTGGGGAGAGAGGGGGGAAGCAATGGCTATATCGCTAGCCAGAAGCTCACTTTTTTTTACTTTTTAATATCTGCTTTTATTTTCCAGGTTTTCTCTTCTAGGAATATAGAAGACAGTCAAAGGCTGTGGTAGCATCTTTGCTTCATCAGAACATTGAGATGAGCATAAAATCTTTCCTTCCGTTGTGCCTTTGAGGTTCCTACTAGCATGTTCCTAAATGCAGGTTTTTTAAACATTCTCCCTTCAAATTTGTGACAAACCAGTAGAGAGTTGCCTCAAAAGCTCACTTGGCAAACACTGCTTGTTAAACTACCTTTGCCCAGCAGTAGGTGTGTGTAGATACTGAATCCCATCACACATACAGGAAAGACAGTTCGATGCCATCAATATTATATTTTGTTAATGCTTATCCAAAAAAACAAAAAAAGCAACCAACTTGTAATGTACTCAGTTTACATCCAAATGGATAGAGGTTGGAGGATAGCAGAGTTCCACAACTAGATCTTTTATTTCTCAGGCTCTCCCTTTAGAAAATAATTTTCTTAGTATTGTTTTCATAAAAGCTTTCAAATGCCCTAAAATAATCCAGAGAAATTGGCTTTTATTTTGAACAGGATTTCTCAATATGTACTGCATCTCTTGGCATATCTGTTATATTAACTCAAGCCTTAATGATACAATGGTTAAAAACAGAGTACAGATGTGTATAGATGAAAAATGTAATAGATTTCCCTCTTAATGTAATAGAATTGGCACGAGGTATTGGAAACAGGAGTGAAAGTAGTCACTCAAGCATTGTGTTTGCATGTTATTTAAATACAAGTGGTTGAGGTATAAGTACCTCTAAGTACACCTGAAAGAGATGGTGCCTTGTAATCATTGTTTCAGCAATTGACAGTTGTTTACACAACAGCAGCACATTCTCTACTGATTTGAATAATAAACATGTTTAAACACCAGCTGGATAATAGAAGGATAATTGAAACATAGTTTAAAGCTCTGATTTACAGGCATTGTGGCAACACTTTTATTTGTGGTACAATGCTATACTTCTGTGCAGCCTCTTGAAAAAATTAAATAGGCATTGTTTCAAACAACTTTGGGATATATTTAACTCGATTAATCTATCATGCATTTGTGTGCCTACACAGACAGACAGACAGAACAAAGAACGTACCATCAAAACTTCAAAAAGGCTCATGCTGGTGACTGCATGCCACTTGTGCTGCTCAGTTGCATTACACGTTGGCCGGGCCCTTACCTCGTGCGTATACTTCCCAAGTATGAACTGTAGCGCTTACAAAGTTTTATAAAGCCACAGACTGCAAGAACCCAGAGGGCTGCATGGTAAAATTGCCGAGTAAATCAGAGACAGAACAGGGAGAGAGAGAGGCAATCCTACTTCAGTCATTACATACGCGCAACAAAAGGACCATAAAAATGCGGTGAGATTTGGGGTGCTAGCCGCATCTCCTCCTTTCTGGTCTACATAAGAATCTGAACTCCTCAAAGGTTCTGAGCCTGTTTTCTAAAACGAAAATCCAAAGAGAAGCTGAGGCAGTCCTGCTAAAAATGTACATTTGCACTGTCCTTTTTCTTAAAAAAATCTCTGCAAATACTTTCTTAATGCCAAATCTACCAGCTGAGAAGCCTAAATATGTGGCTGTAGATTGCCATCAGACCACATACTTTTTTAATTCCCAAGCATCAGACAATCCAAGGTAGTCTAGCTTTCGTTTTTCATCCTGTTTCTGATCTCTCACCCAGTTTTGAACTACAATTAATTCCCTGACAAGTAGGGAGGTGTGGACAGCTTCCACACGTGCACTGAGGTCCAGTTCTCTGATTCAGTCTGACATTTCATTCAAATGCTGTGGGGACTGCTTGAGCCCAGCCTGTACAAAACCTACAACTTATTCAAGAAGGTTCAGGTACCATGACCAGCTTCTTTCACATACTAAGCCCTGTCAGTTCCTGCTGACTGACCCCTAAGTTAAAGGCTTTCAAGAATTACATCAGCTCAGACCCTAACAGAAAAAAGCCTCAAAAGAAAGACCTTACAGTAGCCCATTTTCAGGTGCTTCTCTCTGTACAATCAGGTATAGACAGGAACATAGAGAGATTCAAGTCACTGCCTGAAGCACTTAATTATGTGTTAGATATATAAATATGATAGCCAAGACAATTTGTGTCAACTTTTAGGAAAGACGTCTGACGCTTTCATCAGAAATTTGTTTTCATTGTACTTACAACAACATTACCAAAATTAAATAAGCCAGCATGAGATTTTCCATGTCTAAAATTACCCGTTTATTATTTTATTATTTTTTCTGCTTTGGTTATTTTTATTTTTTCTAAAGTTCTTAAGACAGTGGCTCTCCAGAGCCAGTATTTAAAACATGTCCCATTATTTTCCGTACCACTTCTCTGTTGATTTTACCTATTTATTGACTGAAAAACCAGGGCAGGGAGCAGACACAGACTTGTGTGTTCATGTTGACCTGTGTTGCTAAACAGATGCTGCTGCCTTTCATTCCAGATGGAGCTTGTTCAGAGCATGTGACTTCATTCCTAGATATCCCAATTTGTACCCTTACGAACTTGTAGAAAGCTCAAAAAACTGAGATCTTCCAGGGCAAGACCCTGTGTATATCAGTTTCATGGTACCAAAATTTTGAAGAAATGGGAAACAAAGCATGAAAAATAAAGATATTTCATAATATATACTGAAACTTAAAGCTGTGGGAAGTCTTTTTTTAATGATATTGGTATGTATACAGCTGAACTTTTATTGCTATAGAAGGTAAAATTATAAACCACAAATACTATTAAACCTGACAACAATTCAAGAAACAGTCTGCAAAGGCGATCTTATTTTTAAACATGGTAGTATTCTTGTTGCCTCTACAACCTTAAAAAAGGCAGAAATAGTTTACTATGATGGTCTACGGAGGCACTAAAGATCAAAGACTTTGCCCAAACTACACTGCAAGCAACACATTCCCCACTGGCAAAAAAGCTCATGCAAGCTGAACGGGTTTTAGGAGTTCCCAGCAAACGCTTGAGAGAGAGTATTGAGTATGCTGCACGTGGGAAAGTATCATTCAGCACCATTCACCACTTCAACTTTCAAACCTAAGTTAGTACCAAATGAGCCAGTGCTGAACTAAAAAGCAGTATGGTCAGCTCACCATGATCTGGGACCCAGTTTAATTTTGTTCAAAGGCAGGGCTAATCATCCTGTGTACCAGGCTGCCCTAACATAGCTACTCTGCCTATGATACTCAAGCTAGCAAACTGCATGAGATGATATTGCCCCAGGCATACGAACCTACTCACTTGCTCACTTTGGGGTCTCTCATGTGTGTAGGCCTGTAGGTGTGACCAGACCTTCCCTGGAAATAATCTGTTAGCTAAACAAAGGCATGCACAAACACATATATGCTCCAGCAAATTTGACATAGATTGGTCTGAAAAATAGTAGCATTCAGATGTAAAACACAGAAGAGAACAGGACACGTCTATACATATCTTTCAATACATAAAAATGCAGTCTATAACTGCAGCTGGAAGTTGATTTACATTAATTAAGAGACATTAATCTCTTTCTGATACGGAGCAGAGTTCTGTACAGTGTTGCTAAATACTATGTATGCCATACATTTTTATTTCTGGAAAAAAGAATAATCACAATGAGCACGTCATATCACCACATGAGGGATGGATGCTCTGAGATAGTCTGGGAAGAGACATAAAAGAAGACATGCACCACATACAGTGATGTAGGAAGAGGCACAATAGCAGAGCCCAGATCAGACTTAGGGAGGCCTTTATCTAAGGAACTGGCAAACAGAAGCTGCACTTGATAACAATGTACAGCTGGATAAGATGCATGGAAAAAATCACCATGAGCTTCCACAAGATATGATGGGCAGACAATGGTATGTTGTAGAAGTGGGACAGTGTTAAGCAGTTTCAGTAAGCTGCATGTGTTATGGTTCCTGGGCCAGATTCTGGCCCCTTTGTGCTAGGTCTCAGGAGTGCCCTACAAAAGCCGGGGGATTTTCCTCCAAAAAAGGAGCATTGCCAGGTGGCTGAGGGCCAGGATGACTCAATCTGCACCAGCCATTCCTTACAGGAAGACAGAAGTTCCTGAATAGGAAAGGATGAGGCAGGAGTGCACATAAATCCAGCTGCCCTGGACCCCAGAGAATAGGTCTCGTCTCGCTAGCCCTGTTTGGGATTTTGCTCTTCAAATGCCCAGCGAAACCGGGCCAGCCCCTTCCATTCCTCTCACTGGCAGAACTTCTTTATATTCCTAGACCTAGGGGCACAGGGGAAAATAAGGCCAAGGACCATGAAGGAAGCTATACAGATTAATTCTAACATGCATTGAGAAAGGAGTCTATTTCAGTGGCTTTTTGAATCACTACAGAAACAGAATAATAAAATTTACCTTCATCTGATGAATAGCAGAAGTTCAGAGAAAAGCTATGTTTGCAGTAGTGAGAAGTATAACCCTAGAAGACATGCTGTTGACTTTGGGCAATGCGCCTATACTCTGCGCACAACAGACGCCATTCACGGACAGCCTGTTTGCCAGCACATTTCATTCTTTATAACTTGCAGCTTAAGTGTGCAAAACTATTTGCTTCACCTCCCCTAGCTGTTTCAAAGCAAAGGAAAATAAATTCTTCTTCATCTAACCCACTGTTAAACTGGGGGACTCCTGCAGGGTGGCAAAAGCACCAAAGGTGCAAGAAAGGACTAGCTGAATGCCAGGCTACTAATGCCAGGACTAGTGAAGGGGGCTATAAACTACATAGCTTGGATGGACCCTCCAGCTCTGGAAATTGTTTGCCAGAAGCTCAGTAACAGCGGATGCCCACTGCGTGTAGATATAGATACAAGTGTATATAGAAAAATTGGCAAGGCAAAGGTGTCCTCAACCTACATGCCTGGCACAGCACACACTTTACTGGCATTACTGGCTCTTAGTGTGAGTCAAAGCACTGGGCTAAAGGAATCTTCAGCCTGACTCAGTATAGCACTTGCTATGTTTTAATACCAGCCTATCTATGTTTCTTAACGCTGGATCCTCAGATGTTTTCTAATTTAGAGGGAATCATCACACTGAATGAGTAGGAAAGGAGAACCTCAGTACCATTTGATCTTCTCCAACAAACTCATGAAGTTATTTTAAATATATTTTGCCAGACAAACACTTTGAGTCAAAACATCTTGTTTTTAAGAGTGTCTCAAGAGATATTAGCAACAGAGGGGAAAATGACATTTCTTTATCAGCTATAATACATGTAATGTGACATTCAAACATAACAAGTGCTACTTAATAGCTTGTAAGTCACAGAAGCTGAATGAAAACACTTATCTCTTTTGTAAAAAAGAAAAAAAAAAAAAGGGAGGTAGAGAATCCTCAACAGAAAGGTCCACTTGGATTTAAAATATAGGGTAAGCAGCATTACAAATTTACAAGCACAAAGCCCATCTATTAAGATTCTGAACAAATAGTAAGTCTAGCTAGAAAGAAATGTCCCTGTTAATGTATGGTTGGTTATGTCAAGGACAGTAAATGAAGCTGCCTTTCATATACCAGATTGATCTATCTAAATTGGTGCAAACTGTGCCACCAAAAATGCATTTTCATCATGTGCTACAGAAGATCAAATGTTAACAAATACAGAAAAACAATTAATAAACAGTAACTTCCCAGTCCACCAGTAGCTGTTTAACTCACACATACTGTTTACACGATATTAAGCTCAAATGACTGATCTAGTAAACAAATTGTACATTTAAAGAAACAGAGCTCCACAGAAGTCAAAGAAAAGAGATTTGCAGTTTTTAAGAAAAACTATTTCCGCACAACTGTTATAAAGCAACTGCAGCTACTCTGTGAGACTGTGCTCCTACCATCTGCAAATGAAAGCCAGGCAAATTCAACTGAGGAATAAAGTGCATAATTTAACATGAGCGTAAATAACTGGATGAAATGGTGGATTCATCTTTTAGATCCTCCAAATAAAAACAAGATGACTTTCTGGCTGATATGTTCTAGCCAAACACCAATTTGTAAGGCTCTATAAAGAAGTGACTGGATGAAATTAAATGGTTTCCTCTGATACAACAATGTACTATTTTAGGTCAGCATTCAATAAAGTGGTCAGGAATTTACTCACAGAACTATGGCTATATTTGTACTACAGAGGATGTCCCAAAGGATATATATCTGTTCTTGAGCTGGCCACCTGGGCATCTTTACTTCAAGCTGTTTGGGATTTAGGAAAGACAAAACCCAGCATGTAAATCCCTGGAGAAGCTAGGTATATTCCAAACACTCATTACTCACTCCCACTGGTGATGGTGCCTACTTCTTGCCAAATAGTCTGGTGCTTACAGCATTTATCTAAGTGTGAAGTCAAAATATTGGGCCTCACTTTAGCCTGAGGCTTTTGAACTCAAAATCCCATGAGAGTGCACAGACCATGATGCTATAGAAGCCTTTGGAACTGCTGTGCACCCAGGAATGGAAGAATCATTGGGCCAGAAAGATCTGGTCCTCATCTAGCGATTAAGCTACTCAGCTAGGAGAAGAAAAGCTCAGGGGTCTCATCCTTTCCTTCAGAAAAGTTTCACTATTCAAGCCAATGATTAGCTACCATAAATCAGACTCTCACCCTCATAGGAGTCACCTTAGCTCCGCACTACAATGCCTGACTCCATATAAGTTCCGTTCTCAGCTGACTGGCACTTGTTCCAGCAAGAGAGATGAAAAAAAAATTTTTTTCTCTGAAAATATCACAACTTGCTGCTTTGTACATATTCCTGGGATGTGAAACAATGTGATTCCAAACCTACTTGGCATGAGGAGGCTAGAAGCCATCCTTCCTCTTCACATGCAAGTGCCACACTCACTGGATTTTTGTGAGTGACACTTCCTCTCATCCACTCTAAAAGAAGAGTGTTCTTTATCTGCAAAAACACTCTGAATTCCGCATTTACAGAGGTACGTGCCTGTGGTTCTGAATTTGATACCCTAGTTCATAGTTCCAGACAAATCATCTCGTCTGCAATTCCTACCAGCTGGCAGAGGCATCTCAGATGTTAGCTTGCAGGTGATTCCCTGTCTAAAATCCTAACCCCCCCTCCTATACTGCTTTTGGACCCTAGGTAGTGAACTTAGCTCTGCCATCATTCCTGGGACTGACCACTGTTATCTTTGAGGCTGCACATTGATGTCTGAGGATCTCCACACCTTTCTTGAATTAGAGCTGTAGTTCTTCCGTGAAGACTGCAGTCAGTTGCTTTATGGGCAGAAAAGCATCCAGAATTAATCAACCGTATGACCAATGCAAAAAACCTCAGGAACATCCTGTTGTCTGATTTGGCCTTTTCATCATCAGTTTGACTCTTACTGATTAGAATTCTCCATAGCCTCCAATAAAACACAAGATTTTCGTAGAGCTGGATAAAATATGCCTTTGCAAGAGAATTGTCATGCCATGGTACCAGCTGCCTGAAAACAAAGTGTAGGCTAGGTCAGGAGTAATATATTCTTGGTAAATATACCCGGAAAGTCCATGAGACTGTACAAACTCTTAAGCATACATTTAAGGGCTCTGCTAGGTTACAGCTTTAATTACATATTTCATAACTACAAAAGGGTTCATTTAAAATATAGTTCAGAACAGAAATGTTAAGTGTGTGTTTTCTTTGCCCAAAGCAAAATGCACACAGACTCTGTGGAAGGCTGTTTAAATGAATAGCTGAGAAAAAGATGGATACAATGTCTACTGTAATGAGCCTACCCAAAGGTTAAATACAACAGAAAACAGACTTAACATAGGTTGATTAACATTCACATTCAGACCCATAGTAGTGTTAATTGCCACAGCTCCAATGAAATTCCATAGTCCTCTTCTAGTTTGCATCAGACAATGATCTTGTCCATAACAGAAGATACCTCCCTGTGTACTTCAGTCAAATGCATTATGTATTTAAATGGAGATGTCGAAAAGAATATTACAAAAGATAAATTAGCTTTGTATTCTGGCAGTCTCTGGGATAATGTTTCTGATGATCTGTTGAGCAAATAAAAGTGGAATGTTACTATTCCTCGCAATCATTTATCTGTTGGGCCAGAACTTACTTTCCAGGAGCTGGTTCTCAGAATTCCTAGTGTGGTTTCCTCCTGTTTATACCTCCAGGGGAAATCTGGGTTGCAAAAATCATCTGGAAAATTAAGATAATCTCTGATGTTTTCACAAGAATCACAAGCAGCAATCAGCTGTGCCTGCTGAAGGCTGCGAAGAACCAAATGTAAATTGTTGCAGCTTGCACGAGGCCTGCCCAGGCTGGACCTGTGGCACAGGTCACCACGTTAAAGCACTATCAGTGCTGGACTGTGGCTTTGTGCCGTCAAAGTCCAGGGCTAAGGTTTCATCTGGGTAAGCTGAAGAGTGAACTTGTTCACTTGACAGATTTGCAGACTTCCAAGTGATCATTATTAACGTTTATGTACCTTCACATAGACGTTTCTAATCGAGCTGCACAAAGGGAGTATCAATTTCAGGGGTGAAGTGAAGGTAAACTGAGAGCATGAGTGAAATGACAGAATGAAAATGTCCATAAAATAATATGAAAATGTCTATATTCATTTTACATTGATGTAAAATAAAAATAAATATATTTTATATTACTAAAAGTGGTAAATAGGAAATGCAGCTTTTGAAATGAAGCTTTTCAAGCTCTGCACATGCAGTTGCCGTCTTTCTCCTTTCTTTTTTTTTTCCTTTTGCTGCTAAATACCCCCTCTTTTTTCCCCCCGTAAGGAAACACATTTTGGATATCACTGATTGTATTGTACTTTTTAGCAAAAAGATAAATGGACAAGGGAAAAAACAAAACCCTAAACTGAATATTCATGCTTTGGTAAAAGTCAAGAACTTTTCCATAAAATGAAACCTTCAGGTGAATACTTCCTTAGAAGTAAAATATTTCCTATATTGAAAATGTCTTGTTAGTGGAAAAAAAAATACCTGTTTTACCAAAGAGGTGCTTATGTGGTCATGATCAATACACTATCCCAAAATGTAATAAGCAATGATCAGCTCACCTCCACGCCACCTGCCCTGACTTGCAGGATTATGTCATCTCTCTCATCTTGCAGGGAAGAAATTGAGACACAGAAAGAGTTACGCTAAGATTTTCAAAAATTCCTGGTGATTTGCACCATCTTGGAGTTTGAATGTTCAGCACAAGACACCTAAACACGATCAAACCAAATTTCCATAGGAAGTCTGAAGACAAATCTGAATCTGAATGCAGTGCCCTCACTAAACACACATTGTCATTGCTTCCCAGAATGGTTCCCTGGGCTGCAGTACTGACCGGGGTTTAGAGCAGCCTCAGAACTGCTCTGGCACTGCACCATGGTATCAGCAAAGCTCCCAGTTGTACCAGGGAGGGGACAAAGTGGAGTACACACATTGCTACACCTTCACCTCATCTGTGAAGGAGATCTCACACCTTCTTGCAAAACCAGGCGAGATGTCTGAAGGTGTTTTCCCCTACAAAAATGCTTTTCTTAGAGATAACATGGTAAGAGAGACATGATTTTGGTATCACCGTGCTGTGCTGTTTCATTCTTCAGATGCTGTTTTCAGATATTCTTATAATCAGTGCATTCTGTCAGTGTTATGAATATGGCCAATTTGAGTGTCGTGTAACATTTTTAGAAGTCTTGCAAAGACTTAATAAATTTTGCAAATATTTAGAAAGCGAATTAATGTAATATATGTAAAGATCTGCACATATTTGATAATCTTGAACCAATTTAATAAATCCTGTCCAGTTTTAATAAACATAGGATTAGGGTTAAACTTATTACAAACAATAAATTAATAATGAAAATATTTAATGTGGAGTGTATATACAGTACTTTTAAAATTTTAATTGTTTTTCAAAGATCAGGAAAATACCTGCAAGCCATGTTGCAGTTTTAAAAACCTTGTTATCCAGGAAAATATACACACAACCCATGCTGTTAGCAACATCTTCTACTTCTAACACATTACAAAACATGTTTTTGCTTACCCTTACAGAAATAAAACATTGTTAGAATTGCAACTGTATTACAAGAACCTAAAATCAACATGATTATAATTTGGGTGAAGACAGGAAGATCCAAGGGAAAAAAATGTTGACTGAATGTGTAAATGTATGAATTAACAGAAGGAAGTGTAACTAGAAGCATGTTCTTAAATCCACCTCTGTTTACATGTAGAGCCACTTCTCAAGGGCAACACGCCTGACATTATTAATTTGTAGTGAAGCACAGCACATCCATAACCTTGTACAGGGCCATCCCAAGCTTCTCTATAACTTCACCCTGGGGTACCTGAGTTTTCCAATCAAATGAGGAACTGCTGTTGTTGGAAAAATTGGACTGTCGCATTTCTCACAGAAATGTACCAGTTTCAACAAAATTTTAATTGTGGAAGGTTTGCCACACCCCCAGTGGAGTGGTTAGTAGATGAAAGACAGAGCCATGAAAACATCACAGGACTTTCCATTTTAAAAATTAACCAAATGAAATGTGGTAGAATGGTGATTTAGGAATTTGAATAGGGATTTTTTTTTTAAAATCCGATTCATCTTGATAAAAAAGTTCTTGGATTTTTTAAACCACAGGATGTTTGAAAAATATTTAAGTCTCCTGGGACATATGAGCCAAGGGTGTTTGGTTATTGGCCTGTATTTCTGGGAGGTCCTTAAGAAATAAAAATAAGGGAGGATCTAGGTGAAACCGAAAAGAGTGCTTTAGGCGATAGGGAGTATAAGGTGATAACTGAGAAGATAAGTGAAATACAAGGTAGGGATCAAAAAAGGATGCAGGAAAACAGCTAAACTATAAAATAGCACAGTACGGATCCAAAGGACCTGTATGTTAGGGTATCTGGCGCCTGGAGAGACCAAAAGGAGAGTCTTGATGGATACCCGTCAGTAAGGAAAGGTAAGGTAAAACACCAAACAGGACACTGAAAGTATCCTACTGACACCTTAAGAGGACTCTTATTCACCCCTTTTTTCTAAAGAATGTCTTTACTACAGCATGTGAAATACTATCTCTGCTCTAATGCTCTACTGCAGAGAGGAGAGAAACAACAAGAATCATGTCAGACCAGGACAGCTACAGGGCAAAGTTCATGCTAGTCTTGCAATTTGATTTCAATTTTACACTTCCACTGACAATTTCTGTATGTTTGGAAATCAAAGGCTTTTTCTTTAAATACATCCTATTCTAAAACACTATCGGGAGAAATGGCTCATCCTATGAGCAGTGACTTGATTCCTTAAGATATTCAGGAGGGAAACAGCAAACTCAATCACTACTTCAGCTGCTTTTCACAGTGGAAGCTGTTCTACAGGTAGAGTGAGCAATCTGGCAGCTCATTAGAACTGAGAATTAACCATCTATTATTAAATAATTGTAGGAACCAAACTGAAGAAATCACAGTGAGGGAGTAAGCAGAAAAACAGGATACATTCTTCTCTGGCCTCTTCTAGTAACTAAACAATTAAATTATATCATGCATACAAAAGTTGGGTGGAACTAAATATTCACTTTAATTAGGCAGAAAAATGGACCAATATTGTTTCTACCTATCTAATTTTCCACTGGGTAATGTTCTTCTGTTTTATGGCAGAACTAAATATCTGAAACAATTCATGATGAATCTTGGTTTATGAAAGCTAAGAATGATTCTGAGGAATATACAGAAGAATAAGCGAAGAAATGTCTATTAGAGAAATGCAGAGGAAGACTATTACTAACTTGAAATTGCTGTAAATGAGCCCTTTATTGCCTGAGATTTGAAAGCCCACCAACCATAGCATCTCAATGCAGACAAAGCCAACAAAGTTTGCAAAAATCCTCCATTGCCTTCCTCCAACAGTGATTTCTCTGCTTCTTCACAGGCTTCCTTAGTCTCAGTAAATTGGTATTCAAACAGAGTTGTTTCAGGTACTTAAGCCTGCAGTAAAATTATATTGAGTTTTAACAATGCCTCACCGGACCTTTAGAATGGATTCTGTTACTATATCCCACAGTGCAACAGCTCTTGTCCACCTTCAGGTATGAAGCAACAAGAACTTCATTTTAACAAAACTCCTAATCTGAGCGCCAGCACTCTTGTAGGGGCAGTCTTTGCATCAGTATAGCAAAGTTTGCCCTCCATACTGCTATAGATCAGTGCCTAATAAAATCTTTCCTGAGTAAATACTGACAATGAGAGGAAGTCCTGAACAGATTGTTATAATCTGTCAGCTACAACTCTCCATAGGGCAAGCATCCATTCCCAGCATTTTCCTTTAAACACTTTGGCCCTTCCCGTACAAATGAACTGGAACAGTACAACAGCATTTTGCTTGGCAGGAACAGGGTTAACTCTGTGATACACCTTGATCACCAGCAGATATCAAACTTTGTCAGGAAAGGAGATATCCTCCAAACAGGAAGAGACACAGCACTGCTAAGAATCCCCCATCAAATACAATAGAACATGAAGGTATGGCTCAGTTTTTAGCTCTGGCATCCAATAACGAGTCAGAACCCTGAGGACATTGTCTTACTCAGAGATGTGAAATGCAAATGAACAGTAACATTGACAACTCAAGACCAAGCAGAAAACAAAGGACTTGAAAGCTACCTGAAAAGGTCTTGTATGAACACATGGCTTTTTTCTTCCCTCCCCTCCTTTTGTAGGGCAGAAACGTATTCATTTATGTGAAGAAGCTAGATAGGTAATTTTACTGATGGCTGAAGTCTCTGAAAATGTTTTAGCAGAAAGAAAACCTTGAGATGATAGCACGCAGAAATCATTTAACAGTGAAAGTCACCAGGAGCTCAGAAAAACTGTTTCAATGTAAAAAGTTGTGGTGTGTGAAACAGAACAGACAAATTCACGTTCCCGAAACTCAGTCACAGAACTTTCCAAAACATTTTCCCTCTTGAAGATTTACTCTTTAAGGTCAGAAAATCTAAGTTAAATCTTCCCGTCTGCCTCTAGTGCCCTGTCCTGAGTTCTTGAAGAAAGTCAGAGTAACACTGTTTCTACCTGTCAAATTCTCCTTTGGGTCATGTGTTTGTACTCTTTCATAGTAGAACTAAATATCTGAAAAAAGATCTGTATGCATCTTCGTTTATGAAGGCCAAGAATTACTCTCAGTAAGCAGAGAAATATTAGCACAAAGTCACGTAGATTGAGACAAGTATTTTGGTGGTTCCTGTTTGGTTCACTCAGCAAGACCCTCAGGGATGCCAGAAAGATGCTTCACGAGACGGATATGTGAACGTGCTGACTGCCTATGTCCTCCCCCACCATGTCATCGGCAAGGCCAAGCCAGAAGGAGGGACAGCTGCTGTGCTGAGCCTTCGGCCCCAAGTTATGATCCAGCCTGAAGGGACCAGTGATGACTCCCCTCTCCAGCCTGGGCACACAGCTTAGGCACAGAGCTGTTTTTCATCAGGGTACACACCAGCCCTCCCTGTCTCCACCATGGGAGGAAACCCAGGGACAAAGGAAGTCACAGCATCCTTGGCAGCCACCCCACAGTAGTCCATCAGAGAACGACCTACCCACTGTGTAGACAGAGATAAAGAGAAGAAAACAAGAGGATGAACAGCAAAGCCATGCTCAGCACAACACTGACACTACTGAAACCTATGAGGAGGGTTTGCAACAGATCTAAAACCAGGCGATTCTGGTTTGGAGGTTTATTACACAATGAAAAGTCAGGTCATGTTTGCAAACCTTTGAGCGAAAGCACGGACAAATTTCAGTAATCAAATGTCAAGGCTGAATTTAACCTTCTTAAGACAGGGTAGGGGGCAACTTGTGGCTTCAGAAAGAAACAGGACAAAACTCATCACGAGACAATACTGCATGATCTAAGGTGGAGAACATGCAAAAAATTAATGCATTTCACATTATTCCACCCCAGATACAACACTCTTCCCAGCACCTTAGGGAAGAAGATATTTTATTAGAAACTGAGGCCAGGGTCATTCAAATTTGGCCTGTGTTACCTGAAATGTGAAGAATATAAAAACTTACTGGAAAACACAGGAGACCTAAGTGTAATAAAAAATACAGTCAAAGTTTTTGTGAACCCAAAGACAGGAGTGTATGAGGAACAATAGCTTCAAAGCCAGTGGAAGGGTAATTGTTTGCTGTTAAACCGGTAGAAAATCTAGTAGAAGCAGTGGCTGAGGGAAAGATGTCAAAGAGCAGTGAACTAATAAACACGCGGAAAAGAAATACTGAGAGCCCTTCCTGGACTGCAAGCACTATCCTCTTTTTTGCCCAGCAGCTGGTACATTTCCTGCTTTCTTGTCCTTGCATGCATGTGCAATCACATCTCTCAGGGGTTTTTTGTTAGCTACAGCGCTTACAGGTAAATCGGGCGCTTCAAACAAAATGTCTCTGTGTCAAATGTCGGAGGGACAAAAGAAAACAGAAAGTGTTTTTATGGCACAGCAGACAATTCAGCAGGGTAAAGCACCTGGTATTTGGCACATCTAATAGCTGTCTTGCATATGGCCTAGTCCAAACATATACACACTTCTTTATTCCATCAAGAGATTTCTTGAAGTTTTTGTCTCTTTGTCTCCCTCCTCCTTTCTATCCAAATATCCAGAAACAAAATTCCTTTTTTGACACACAGGTCCTAGAGTGAAGGACAGAGACCCTCAGATGCCAACTCATGTTCCTACAACTGGCTATCTGTTTTCCACTAATATGCTCCTTCCCACAACAGGACGTCTGAGTTGTGAGTTGCAGAAAGCCTCGGCTCAGGCAGTGTTTGTCTAGTTTGCACTTGAAGCCTACCACATGCTGCTGTTTGCACAGTATCCAGAGAAAGTTGGCTGATCAGACAAGTCAGATACATGAAGAACATTGGGCTGAGTGCCTCATCCCAAAACCAATTACCGGAAGCGTTTGATGCCACATGATGAATTGCTCTCTCCTGGCTGCACTGATGATGGAGGGATCCTAGACACCCGTCTGAAGTGCTCTGAACCTCTTTGTGAGAGCCAGACACTTACCTGCTTTGTACTCCAAGGGCAAAGTCAGAGTCTGAACAGGGCAGTCTGAATTTAGCCCATTCATCCCGGGAAGTCTCCAAAAACTATGTGTGTTCCTAGTTCTCTCTCAGGATCTGACAGCCAGAAAAACATCGCACTACACAAACAATACATCTGAGCAATTCCATGTGCTCTGCCCACAGAACGTGCCTAAAAGTCCCTTGAGAGCTGCATGGGGAAAAGCACACACCGTTTAGCAGATACATCACTACACACAAATGTATTTCATTCCTTTCCCAATAAGGCCTTTTGAATTTGTTAAAAAGTATTTGCAGAGAAAATGAAAGGAGCCTCTGGCATCAGGAGTCCTTGGAGAGTGAGCTATGCGCTGGCTAAAGGCTCTGCTGATCACAGTTGGAAGGACAGCCTGACTTTATCAGAAGGATCAAGGAGAAGAAGAGATGGAATATGGGAAAGGTTGGAGGAAGATAAAAAGGAGGAATTTATCCATCAAGGTCAGCTAATTGGAAAGAAGTTTCTGCATTGGTGTGGCTGGAAGCAGTATTAATCCGAGCCAAAATTTTACCCTTTGGAACCTTGTGTGTTCCTTCTGTAAGGCTTTTACATTGCCATAGAAAAGAAGGGTCTATTTTGGTACGGAATCATTCTGGGGCAGGTTTTTCCTCTCCATATGTTTGCATAAATCTACAGAGGGCAATGGAGTTACACCACTGCATGTTGGTGTGAGATCAGAGGCAAGCTCAGTATATCTCACCTTGTCTGACAGACTCTTTGACCCATTTCACTCTTTTTTACTCTGTCAGCGTTCCAAGGTCAAAGACCGTGCCCAAATCTAAAGCAGATTGTAACTCAGATGCTGTATTTTAAAGACATAGGCTCCCTTTTTAAAATAATGCACTATTAAAAATACACTTCCCTTTGTGTTAGCCTTCCTACTATGTCCAAATGATCTTGACTTGGAATGGAGTGCACACATTTCCGGGAGGAGGGATTCCTTTTCCTTCACACCAGTTTCCATGGCATCATCATCATCATCATCTGCTTATTTCTGCCCTTGATCACATCCTCTGAAAAGCTGGCAGATGTGAAACCTGAGCTACCCATGGGCCTCCACACATCCCATAGCTGTAGGTATCCAAAATGGTTCAGATCATCTCCAATTTCTCTGTGGATCATGTGTCTCCTTCAGAAAAAGGGTGGGGAGCAGATGTGCAAAACAGAGAGACAGAGAGACTATGATAATCATATTTCTCTTTCACAGAAGGGAGGGGTGAGTGTGTGTATTGGGGTGGAGAGAGAGAAAGAGAGATTATATGCAGAAGAACGGCAGAAATTCAAAACACGGGTCAGATTGGATACGTTAACTGTGTGCAAAAGTTTCCTAGTGAGAATATTTCCTTTTGGATGATTTAACAAATGTAAGCTGGATCAAGTCTCCATTATGCAAGAAATATGTTAGGTTTCCTCTCTAGCTATGCATAAATGGCTGGGAAAAGCTGGATATAGTCCCAAGCTATAAACTGGAATCAGAAATAAATTTAAAGATTTATAAATTGGAGGTGCAATTCTTCAGCTACATTGGTTTAAAGATGGTGAAATGAATGACTAAAGCATTCACTCACAGTGTTTTATGAAGCAGATCTAATGTGCAGGTTTTGTGACCTGCAGTGACTTTAACTTCTCAGTAAATCAAAAAGCTTAACAAATATTAAGATGGCAAAGATTACCTGTGTGTGCGCCAGATTTTATCTTTTATCCATTATCATTTAGGAAATGAAAAGCTTGAGTCGGAAATCAGACAGCCAGTCACGTGACAAGCAGTCTGGCAGCCCCACAAGACAAGAACCTGCAGGAGACACACAAACTACACATTCGCTGATTAGTTTTTAGTCCTTAAGAAATGGCTCTTTTTATTGTTATTATTATTAGCAACCAATGAGCTTTAGAATCAGAGCAATTCCTTTCGAAATTCCACTGCCCTGAAAAATTCATTATCACAAGCTAAAGGAAGCAGCTGGCTGTACAGCTCAGCTCATGACCAGGCTTAGGGGCAGCTCCATACACAGGTGAGCTTCAAAGATGTTGAGATTTGGGGTACACCACACCAGCACCCATTTGACAACACAGAGGCCAAAGAGTTCTCTTTTTTCACCCTTGGCGTAGAGTAGCAGGAAACTGGCTGCCAGACGGGGTCTTGGCTAAGCCACAGGTTATAGAACCATAATGCATAGGGAGACCAGCGACAGTTCAAGTAGAGCATGCCCTTGATTTAGCGTAGGCCTGTAACACTGTCTTGTAGCTCCTTCCCAAGAGTTTGAGAGGTAGCTGCCCCAGCAGTGGTGCCAACTTTTCATATCTACAGCCCTCCAAATATGCCAGGGACCTTCAGGGTGAAACAAATACTTATATTCTACCTCAGCTCCTCACATTTTCCAAATTAAGGGCTCAGGGAGTCAGCGTGAGTTTAATATCTAGTCCCTAAGTGAAGTTGGACTTTTTGGACATATTTTTGAAACATTTGTGGATTTATTAAATTAACATCAGGTCTACTGTTTGGATACTGAGGTGGAATGGATAAGGCCTGCTTCAAGGCCACAGAATAATGTAAAAACCAAATCGCAACAAGAATTTAAGCCTTTCTAAGGTCAAGACACAAACCCAAACAAAATAACCTCATCAGCTCTATTAGCTTGTCACACACACCTGTAATTGTCCTTCCTTTTCCATACAGAAATGAAGATAATCCCAAAGGTTAGGCAGCCTCCGTAACAAGCTGAGACCTGTAACAACCACATCAACTATGGGTGACACTGCAGGCTCCAGGTTTGCATAAGCTGTCTCTGCCCAAGGTGGTCGTCTTCTCCTCCCACACCTGCATCCCCTTGTCCCAACTAATAAAAGCATTTATGGCCATCCTATCATCTTACATCTCACAGGTGTAAACAAATACATGGAGAACATATATTGAAGCACAAGGAGAAAGAGACTGGAAAGAAAGAGTTTCACAAAATGAAGGTTCTGTTTTTTCCGCAGCATGTAAGATCTCAACTAAAAAATGGCATCAGTTTTCTTCAATTCTGAAGCAACACTATAGCTGTTTAATAGCAGGGAGATGTGGATTTAAAGCACAGAAAATAACAACCCATTTCTCCTTTCAGCTGATACAAAAAAAGAGTAAGAAAGATTAGAAAAACATTCAATGTTGAAAAACAGAACTGGGTTTACGCTGTTATTTCCTATGGAACTGTCCCTCTGCCACTGCCTGAAAAGGACCATCAGCCAGAAGCTGACGAAGTCAAAGTGCACCATTGCTATCACTTCTCCTTGATGCGCACTGCTCAGAAAAAACAAGTAACGCCAAGCAAACCTGCAGCTGGGGCAAGTCAGTTTCATTCCACCAGCATAAGCAGTTCATCATCAAGCAATATTTGTCCCAAAGTGTAATGCAAAAATAATAATACATCTAAAATAAATTACCAAGCCATTTGCAGGTAAATCAACAGAGAAGCCTATATATTAACTAATAAAGGCCAGCAATTAACAACAACAAAAAAGTTCAAGTAGGAAGAGAAACAAATTTAAAAGAAAAAAACTGTGGGACCATATGCGTCAAATAAACAGTTTTGCTACAGGTCTGACTATGTATTTGTCCTCCATTCCACCAGATCCATGCTAAAACTACAGTAGAAACTCAGCATTAAAGACTAATATTTGTCCTGAAAGTCAGGCCACCTCCTGCGGAAAAGGTGGAAACACAAGTCTCCAGGACTGTGCAGACAGACATCTGTATTATAAAATCCTTTCATATTGTATTATATAATAGATATATTATATATAAGTAATTAATAATACTATCCTTATTAAATCCTTGCATCTGCCTTCTATTTTTAAACCTCTGGATTTAACATTAAAGGAAATTGTGAGCTAGTGTCCCTGTACTGCAGTGTGAACAGAGCAAACTCTGTCAACAACTAGCTAAAGGGCTAAAAGGTAACTGTACAATCTGCTCTGAGCAAGGGGTGCTGTGTATCTCTTTTCTGCCAAAAGCAGATTGCGACTCAGCAAGTCAGTTTTCTACCCTGCTCTCCCTGACTTTGGGAAGTTCTTTTACTGCTTCTCACAGCGCGCAGTCACTCCTGCCACGGGCCCAGCGGGACACCTCTGGCCAATGGAAGGTGTATGGGGATGAGGACGGCTTGCTTTCTATGTCCTACCCGGCTTCTGCCTTGATCCTACCTTGATTGCTCTGGGGTAAACCTTTGCTCTTCACACCAAAAACATGGTATCTGCATCAAACTGACCCTGACCAAAGAAATTAACTGATACCTGTCTTACTTCACTTACCACCCCTGAACTGCAAAGGAAAGGTACTGATAAGTAACGTTGTGGTTGGTTGGTTGGTTTGTTTGTTAAAAAAAAAAAAAAAAAAGGCAAAAAACCCCCAACAAAAACCCAATCCTACAGTGCAGTCTCATCACCACTGCCGGCCCACCTTACTCCAAGGCCTGAAATTACATATAAAGACAGACTTGCAATTAAGACACCAGTGTTAATTTGTGAACAGAGCAGGATGGGATGAAATCCTGTTTCAGTTGGGGGTGGGACAAGATTCCTTAAAGAAGCACAGCTGCTTGCATTAGTACACATATCTAAGCCCTTATTTTCACAACGTTTGTTTAAACTCATCTAAGAAAGGACACCACCATATTGCTCTCCGCTCCAACCCATTACCAGAATAGGTTTTGAATGGTATTTGCTCACCTGCTGCTGACCTCGTAGAACCTCATGAATGAGGCAATACTGATCAGAATCAGAAGCTGTGACACAAAAGCAGAGAACCTGCAGCAACAGAGGAAAAGAAGAAACTATGTTAACAGATACAAGTAGGAAGGTTCCATCTTCTATATGGACAAGTCTGAGTAAAGAGCGTGGCATGTGCATGAAGACTTTTACACAAACTACGTGCAGTGGCGCTGCATTCTTGCTAGCTGCAGGGTGAGTCACTTTAATTATGAAAAGTTTTGCTATTAAGTGGGCTTTATTAACTAAATGCATTGCTATTTCTTCAGCTGTTATTGCAATTTAATTTACCTATTCATTTTTATGTTCTTTGAGTTCTTAATAAAATGAATAGCTGGCATCTCCTAGGCCTGCTCCCTTTTGTAGTCTTGCCAATAGAATAACATCACAGCATTTTGCAGTAATGCTGTTTGGGCTGTTAGAGATAGAAAATGTCAAGTACCTTCTATATGCAATTCTAATATTTGTTTTACTCTCCATTGTTTCTAATATCCCCTGAGAACCTTGAAAGCAACATTATTTCCTTAACAAGTTTGGCCTTTCTTCCTTCTACTTAGCAAATCATTTTCTTGGGGCTTATTACTTGCTGTTATAGAATACAACCAGCTGCCACTAAATATTGCTGTTCATATATGTCTGGGCTAGCAAAAAGAATCTATAAATAATTAAGCATATGTCTTGTTTTCTTCCTAATTTGTTGACATTCTGCAAAGGAGAACAATGGAGAACATTTCCCTAAATCCTGAGTTGTTTACATCTTAGTTAAACTTCTATTACACTTGAGCAATCCCTGAATACTTTGATCCCCCAGCTATAAAAATGGGCCTGTGATGATAACCCCGTCCCACCTGGTTGTTATTTAAAATAAGAGGAGCAATAGCATTTGTTGGAAAGTCTTATGGAATTCTCTTTAAATTTTGAGAAAGGTGGGTCTCAGCAGATAAATTCACACATAGGAGCCCAACATGCAAGATGGAAACTGAGGTATACTACAGAGGCATAATTTAAGTTCATCAAGTTAAGTGGACTCCTAGCTTTCATTTTCTAGGTTGTAAAGCTCAGTGCTTTTGCTTCATTTTCTTCAGCAGGTTTTTGTTGTTGTTGTTGCCACCATTTTGTGTTTTTTCCAGATCATAAGGATTTGCACTTGGAAATATCTTTGGAGTAACCAAATGTCTTTTAGTTGTTCAGTGCCAGAGATTACCTTCCTCAGAGTGGAACAAGACACATTAAATCTTAATCTAAGTCCCTTAGTACATTGCATGTGGGGTTTAAAATCTTACCATGGAGCTGCTTGGGCTTAAACTCTAGTCATTAGGCTCGTGGGATGCCATAGAGCTGTGTATCGCAGGGACCTGGCTTCCAGTGTACCAGCCTTTCCCTTCCCTGTAAACCTATTTGCAAAGCATTTAGAGGACTTGAATCCCCTGGGTTCCCTCTTGTCTATTCCATTTTTTGCTTTCTAGCCTGCCAAAGAGAAACCGTTTCCGGGCTTTCTCCTCTGCAATGTAAGTGGCAAAACAGGCAAAGGTAGTTAAACATAGGTGTTTACTTGTGAGCACTCATCTGCATACATGCACTTCTAGACAATATTTTGTTAGCACGCAGTAATTATTAGGACCTGCATATATTTAAGAGCCACAGAGACTGGAAGCTCCCAGCTCTTCCTTCTTTGAAGGTTGTGGCAGGGGGAGGGGAGGAAGGAGGCTGAGCTGAAGTGTTTATGGGAGGTAACGCATGTAATTGAATCTCACTAGCGCGCACACAAACTGTCCAGGACACCACTTGCACAGGCGGAAGGACAACAAAGAACAGAACACCCTGTTCACATCTCTCAGACCTTTACCGGTTTGCTTCGAATGCTGCTTTCTAAAGAAAGGACACGGGATAAGTAACTCATCCGACAGGCCAATGGCTACTTAATTATGAAACTCTTCTAGGCACTTATATATTAATTCATGGTCTAATGTGGTGTCAAGCTGAGGCGAATAAAGGTTAACATATTCTATTAGTCCCAATTGTCACAAGAATTTCATCGAACAATATGGTTCATTAAATGCTGAATCTAATAATTATGTTCACCATAATAGAAATTATTCGTATGAACACGATCTGAATAGTTGTGATTTATTAATTTAGACATAAATTTAATTAGCAATTGATTTCAATTGAGTCTCGCTCTGAACAATAAGTTGTGTTGTAAGCCACGTACTGGAAGCAATATCCGAAATGAAATATGGAACTCTGAAGTGGGATGCATGTCGGTATCCTTGATTCCTACCCCTGCTTCCCACTGTGTAAGAACAGCACTCCTGTCCAGCACAGATTTCCCTTTTTTTCCCCCCCAGCAAAAGATGTGAAAACCTGTCTCCCACATGATTGCAAGAGTTAAAGATCTCTTTTATAAAGTATTGCCAAGTACAAGTTAAGCAGGCTCTCCCAGGACAGAGAGCAGCATGGAACAGCTCACCCACCATGAATGGGAAGTGCCATAAGAAGCCCGTATCAAGGAGCTGCAGTAAAACACATCGCAAGATAACAAAATGAAATAAACTGCTCTTGGCAACAAAACTCCAGCACCAAACTCATCCTTCTGAGGTTCCCCTTCACTGCTGCCAGTGGCAAGTCCCACTCCCCACAGTCATGCCCCTGCTTCCCTACAGAGCTGTGCTGATGCAGGAGCATCCCGCACAGCGCCGCCCTTTGCTGTTACAGCAGGGCCACTTAAATTCTTCGTGACTCGGTTTTCCCCCTCTATAAAACAGGGATAAAACTGCAGTCTTGGCAGAGATCTGAGAACCTTAATTCACTAATGTCTATAAACCCCCTTGAGGTTCTTATTCGGAAGGCACTGTAAAAACGCAAAGTATTATCACTGATTCAAACTGACCTTCCCCTTGAAATATCACCATTTGAGCTATAATTCCAAATCCTGACTCCAACCAAGTGCTACGCTGTGGGATTAACCACATTAATGCTTAAAGCTGTTGCTCTTTTTTTTTTTCCCCCCAGTGTTCACAAGCTAATGCTTGTAGGGGTCTAATCTTGGACAATTCCTTAACGATACAGATTTTCAGATGAAAATTACTGCTACATTTTCCTGAATTCTAACAGATTTCATTCTCGCTGCATGTACAATGTTGGAATGTTATTTAATGATAAATACAACATTTTCTGGATAGGCCTTCCTAATTTGAGTGTATCTCTCTGTTGTCTGCACAGAAACTGTAAATCATTGTATTAAGAGTGATTACACACCCACTGACACAGAAAATTCATGATCGGGTTGTGAGACATAAGAGGTTTACCAGATTGAATGTGGCATATTCTACAGAATTTATTATTATTTCTAATCAACCCTCCTCCCCTAAACCAAGATCCCTTAACTATAGGAATCTCCCTATACTTAAGAAGGACATTTCAAATGGATGTATTTTTAAAATACACTTACATCGCTACACACAGGAACGCTGCTGTCACATTGTCAAACACAAGGTTATAGGTATGTAGTTGGATTTTGATCATTAGGCCAAATCTGGCTTAATTTGTACAAGGCTAGGATCTGGTCTCAGTATATGTTGGCTCTTTTACACCAGCAAAATACCCTAAATCACAGGGTGCAAAGCTAAGGTGCTGTCAAACCTACTGTTTCAATGTGTTGATATGCCATAGGGCTCTGCCCAGGCAGTGCTCCTGCCGTGGTCATTCAGGCTGTCTTCAGCACGGGGCCTTGCACTCGTGCAATCTAACAGTGGTCCTCACCCATGCAATGCGAGGCTGCTGTGATTTCATTAGGTGCCCAGAAATTAGCACAGGGGGGTCATTATTATTATTAAAAGAATAAATAGTCTTGACTCTTGTTAACCTGTGAATCTTGATAACTAAGCAGACTAGAGACCTGTGATAGAGGACATAATGCTCATTTTAGTAATGGCAAATGCAGCCAAGGCAGAAGGAAGTCCCCAGACCCAGCCCCATCCTCCCAGGAGCCAGGATGTTGTGACAGCAATATAATTGTTAAAAGCAGGCATACTGGTCCTATTACATTAATTCTAGTACAGAAAAGATCACACCTGGGGAGGGGACAGGTCCAGCCAGCTACACTGCCTTCTTGGGATGGGCAGCCTTGTGGAGGGCAGGTCTATGTCCATAGCTACATCCTGGTGAACTCGTGGTGCGAGATGCTGTTCTGGCCACCAGCCTGTTTGGCTGCTGTGAGTGATCAAAAATTGACTAAGGGTCAGTCCTTAGTTAAGCGTCCTTGGGGATCCCTGCAGTGCACAGCAGGGCTGCTGCGTGCAGCTCAGTGCAAAGCCACCCTACCTGAGAAGTGATTCAACATTTAGGGGGGGAAAAGGCAAATTGGCCCCTGCCCTGCAAGCAGTAAGGTAATCTCTATAGTGCACTGCATTGTGCTTTGGAGCACACCATCAGGGTGCTCCAAAAATACCTCACGAAGCAGAATTTTCTCTCATGAGAAATAACTGTAAGAGGCCCTGTTTTTCTCTCACCTATTAAGGTCACTGGTTTTAGAGTGCCCAGAAACTTGGCGTTTCAAGGAATATCCAAACGACAAAGACATCTACATATTTTGTCCCAGAATCCTGGACTACAAAAGTCTGACAAAGGGACAGACAGAGGATGAGCAAGATTAACAGGCCAAGTAGGTCAGAACCAGTGTGATTCTCAGGCCAGTACAACACAGCACATTGAGAAAGCTTCCAAGAAGCGTAAACAGGAATGGATGTTTGAGACAATGAAAGCCCTAATTGGATGCCCATTCTCACCGCTTCCCTCAATTAAGGAGAATCATGGATAATTCTGCCACGATATCGATGGACAATGTAAGCAGTGGCTTGAAAACTTTTGCAATTTAATGAACCAAACCCTACCTAGTTGTGAATTACAAGCAATCCAAAAATAAATCCAGCAGAAAACAGTTCAGTGATGGTTAAGTCAAAAAGTTACAAAATTATTAATCACTGAATCTTAATAACTTCTCATCATAGATATTACAACACAGACCTTTTGATTTCATGTGATTTCTCAAACCTTGGAAAACTGGTTATGTTCCGGAAGACAGAACAAACAGCTGCATTATGCCTTTATATTACAAAAAAATTAGAGCCAACATTTGCTCAAATTGGAGAGGATTGATTCTGCTGACAATTTCCCAAAATGGCTTACAACACAAATACTGAGCTAACTGTAACCACATCTCAGCCCTGAAGTGAGAGGTAACTAATACAGCTTCTGGACAGGCTTATCTACAGTGACTAGTACATGTGCTTCATGAAACAAAAGCTGAAGGCCTATTGAAAGAACAGTATGAGATTAACATGGAAATGACACATGTTGTAGATGTTTTAGTCTCTTCATCAATCTGCTTGGTGTCCTGCTATGCCATTACAAGGTAAGTGAGAAGGCCACCTGTGTTTTGTCAATGGCTTTGACACCAGATTTACTCGCTGCCCAGGCTGTTAATCTGGAGCTGATACTTTCACAGCTGCCCTGGAATAGCTGGAGAAAGCTCTGAGATGGTCCTGTGCCTTTAGAGGCACCCAAGAACACCATCCCTGCAGGGAGAAGGCTCCAGAAACTAGAGGAGTTCATCTACAACCAGAAGCTAGAGGACACGTCATCTGTCCTTTGAGGTACATCATTACAAAATCAGCCCAGACCTTGGTGTTGCCAACAAATCCCATCTTCCTCTTGCAACAGGAAAGGCAAGGCAAGTACAATACCAGGGTCTGGTACAACTAATTTCTTTAGAGCCAAGACAAAGCTGAGGAGCAAAGTAGATATAAGCCATATGTCTAGTGGAAGAACTTCGGTGTGGTATAGTTAGCTATGCCATCTGTATGATGCATTGTCTGTTAGCAGAATAAGGATTGCATTAAGAGATGTTCTTCTACTGGCGTTACTCATATTTTACATTCTAAGACCAGATTGAAAGGGAAAAAGTCCTTAAAGTACAAATACTCATGCTGAGAGAAATTCAAACATGTGGATAATAGGGAGGAGAAATTAGCTTGCAGAGTCAAAAGTGGCAGCACACTCTTACTCAAAAACCTGCTGCTCTGTTTTCATTGCAGACCAAGCAGTATTTTGCTGTTCCCAATGCAGAGTAGTTTTATGCTAGTTGAGAGTAGTCAAACCCCTTGCTTCATAAAAGAGATGGGAAGATTGGCTCGGCAGTATCATTTAAACTTCCCCTCAAACATTTGCAGATAGACCTTGAAGAAAAGGATGTATAAACACATGACCTCATATAAACAGTGCCAGTCCTCTCTCTTCTCTGCATAAAAACACAAGCTCACACAGATTTAACAGTATTCTATTAAATACAATTTTGCAAAGCTTAGGTCTGTCACAACCTTTCACTTCTGAAACTTGGTGCACAGCACATCACCATGAGGTCAAAATGGCAAGAAGGAGAACAGAGGGTTTGAGTTTTCCAGCAGTCAATATTAACACTTCAACACCTGGTACTCTCACTTGCCCTGTTGCTTTGTCTGATGTGCGCATAGGAACATTAAAAAAAATACTGGAAATTCATGACTGCCCTGGCTGCTGGAAAACCTTGACAAATCAGCAATGATAGGACTGAAGACTGCTGACAGCAGCAATGAGAGATGTATTTTACTGCGTGCACTAGGGTGATCAGACTCATATGGTTAGAACTGACCAGAAATGTGGAAAGAGGACAGAATCAGTGACCTAGGGAGCATTTGCTTAAACAAGAACATCCAGAGAGCTCCAATTAACAAGCAAACTAAAGAGGAGCGGGCAAGAGGGAGTCTTCAAGGTGGGGCATCAGCTCGGTGCACCAGCAGGCCTGGCCAGCAGCACAGCAGTCAGAATGAATCGGAAAAGACAAAGCTGGAGGACTCCCCAGCAACCACAGCTCCGGCAGCTGGTACAAGGTCTAGGTCCATCTTCGCCCTGGGTGATGGAAAGAAGGAGACATCGCACCGAGAGCGCTAGTGCTGCAGCAGGCACAGACTGCATAGTCTGTAAACAAAGAGCAGGACAAAACAAGATGAGCTGCCTCCCAAAAGATGCCATGAGGTATTAAAAAAACTAAAAATAGTAGGCTTGTACCTTTTCTGACATTTGCCTTGGTGCAAGCATAGTCTTTTGAAATGGAGGGCTGTATTATTAATGTTTGAACTTTGCTAATATGAAAGACTTAAAATGTATATTATTGCTTAGTATAGCTACATAGTTAGGAAAAAACTGAGCACCATCAAGCATCTTAAATCATTTAAAAAAAAAATGCGGCTCTTGGGCTGTATGATTTTAAAAATTTGAAAGTGCTCAGAAACTAAACCAATTCCAGTAGTCATTTCACCCATATTTCGCTTTGCTTGCTAGCACATTCAGATGTTCGTGAATTGGGAGGGCAAAAGTATTGCAGATTTGGCAAAATATTTCTTCCTGTACATTCAGCTAGCCTAACAACTTCCCATACCCCATTGGTCATAGTGCATAAGGGTCTCCTAAACTAGATGATGTCATTACTGTCCCAGATTGGATGATGTCCAACGCCACAAGACCAAATTCAGTCATGTTTTCAAGCCCATGTCTAAGCTAAGTACGTGAATAGCCCCCTTGAGCCAAAGACTCATTTATTAGACAAATTACTAATAGACTACAAGATGTATGTAAAGGCTCTAGAGAAACTTTAAGATGTCTATGCAAGGACGTGCGAAGAAAATGTTAATGTAAACTTACAAATGTACATCAAAATACTTCAATTTATTCATATAAAGTGTTTGCAAGTGACTGTGTATAAGTATTTGTGCGTGCACATACACAGAGTCACCATCGTGATTGTTTAAAAAAAATTTCAAAAAAGCTCGGGTAAATGTTTCCAGAAAATATAAATTATTACGGATAACAAAAGATATGTTCACATGTTTAATTCAAATGAATACTCTCTATTCTTCCCTTGCTTAGCTCTGATGTTAAGTGTCCTTATCACATGATCACTGAAATGTTCTTGCTACCCAACATTGCTTTAAATTGCTAGGTTTGAGGATTTTTTGTTGGTTTTGTTTTGGTTTTTTAAGTCTCTTACAAATTTTACAAGGCTGCATACACTTAGCAGGGCTCCAATTTCACATGTATCTCTTCCATAAAAGCTGCTCACTTATTTTAAATATAGCTACAAGCCAAGAGAAAATTATTACAAAGAGCACTATCATTAGTTTAGTACCATCAGGACAATGTTTATATGCGTTTATACTACAGAGGAGCTCATATTTGAATAACACATGCACATTGTCTTCAGACAAGGAAAAAAAAAAGTCCAACCAACCATATAAGCCAAGTCACGAAATTTAATTAGGAAGATAAGAGTTGGGTTGTTGTTGGTTTGTTGGGGTTTTTTTAGGTTACAGAAAAAGATAATTTTAGGCAGAGAATTAGCATCTTCTAATAATCTTAGACAAAAAAATGATTTTGTTTTGCTTTGGTTTGTAAATTAGCTCATGATTAAAGTATCTCTCTAGTTGAGCTTCATTGTCTTTTTGTGCCTATTTTCTGAATGCAACCCTGACCTGAATACTCTTGTAGCTCAAGTACAAGATTTGAGAGCATGAGAGGAACAATTATTATAAAGTGAAGTACTTACAGTTTTACTGCAAAATCAATGAACTTTCAAGTGATTTTTATATTTTGCAGCTGTTCTGTTTGCTTTGAATGATGTTTATCACATCAAAAACTGTAGTACTTTTAAAGAATGCTTTCTCTAGAAACTTCCTCCACTTTCATTTTTTTGCACACACACCTTCCCCACCCCCCCTCACTCCCAGTGCTGTAAATGTTGCTTCCCAAGGATATTTTTGTCTTTTGATTTTCCCATGCCTCAGAAATTACATCTCTCAACACTTAGGACAGTGACTTTTCTCAGTCCCTGCCCCTGTTCTCTCTCATGGTTCCTTCAATGAGGAAAAGTTCCAAGTTCCCAACTTAATTCACAGTTTTGCATCAGTTCAGTTATATGTCACCATTCAAGGCTACCTCTCTGACACTTTAATTGTCTAAAGGAACATTCCAACATGATCTAGGTGTGCAGGAGCTCAGACTGTCTGTCAGGAGCCATACAATGACAAGCAGGGAGGTGGCACTCCTCCTGTGAGATCTGATCCATAAAGTCATCCATGGACATTAGAGGTAAATATTCCACTGACTTCAGTGCAGCAGAGCTTGTCTTACTCTCAGCTACACCTGTTTCCAAAGTCATCCTCTACCTCAAGCAAATCCATCTCCTTCCCCAAATGGGATTGAAAAAGTCAAGACATTTATGAAAAGACCTACTCGGTTACCTTTCCCCACCTTAACCCTTTCAGCCACAGCTGTACGCTTCGGGCAATATTTACCATATATCTGCTGCTCCTTCCCAACTGCCATGGATTCTGCTGGCTATTAACAACCTAATCCTACAAACCTTCATCCGTAGGCAGAGCTCCATTAGCAGTCCCTTGGACTCCAACACGACTGATATAATTATTGTGGTACATCACTACATCAGCCACTACACATTCACTTACTAAACGGATGGCGTCTTACCTTAGATAATTTACAATCCAGGTTACAACCAGATGCAGCAGGGGCAAAGCAAACATGAAGGGAGGGAAAAGACAAGAGAGAATGAGGTGACAATAAAAGGCAAACAAACAAAACCAACCCAAAATATACATCAACTGGCATAGTTTTGTAGGCATCACATCAGAAGAGGGTTTATTCATGGTGCTATACCCAGCAGCCCTGTGTAATAAAATTATATTTTGTACATTTACCAGTACATAAAATTAATGCAGCTGTGGAATTCCTATTAGACTTCCTTATGTAATTCATATCACTTCTATCTCCTTTCTGTTTAAATCAATAGAAATTTAATTTTACTCAAATGCTTACTGATCACCAGTAAACCTTTCATTTCTTTTGTTGTTTTTTTTTTTTAACCTGAATTATTTGTTTTATCAGAGCTAATGCAAAGATGTACTCATGCTGTTTCACAGTTCAAGTAGCTGGCAGTCACACCTACTTATACATCACATTCACTGACCTTCTAGGCAACATCCTCAGATGCTTCTGACCGAAGCACAGATTACAGAAGTTCCACTGCTCAACTTGGAGCAGGAATAAATGAGCCTTAGTGTTGCTGCTCTGTGGTACTTGACCAGATAGGTACCTCCACTATGGTAAATAAGGTAAAAACCCATCAACTAAAACCAAAGTGAAGGTGACAACCACAGCCTATCAATACATAGTAAATTGATCAAACATCTGAGTCCAAAGAGAAGAACAGAGAGAGATTTTATGTACAAATGCATACCCACCCCACCCCCACCTCCCTAAGTTACATAAATACTTAAAAGATGAAGCTCAGAGGAAATACTTCTTTGAGAATGTGTATTGGCAGTTATACTACTACAAGGGCATTCATTTAATGGGTCAGAGCCTGGAGCACCTGAACCATCTATTGCTTGTCTTCTGACCAAGCAGGATGATAACTATTCCCTTAAGCCCCTCCTCTGGGGCTGCCTAATTGGCCTTTATTTAAATTTACCTGGTTATAGCCTTTCAGTCACAGTTTTCAGCCTTTGTCTTGTTTCATCTAGTGTTTCATCTATTCACTTCTTTTTTCCTCTTTTTCAAAACTGCCGTTAATTAAATTTAACAATTGACAAACCTAAACAAGAGTATAAGACATCCAAGTGGGATTATATCTACAGTACAAGTGATTTCAAGCAGGAAACAAAGACATTTGAGACCTTAAAATGCAGAACTCACCCTTCCAAATGCAAAAAAGAGTCACACAGCTGTTCCAAATTATACTGTTACACAGGTACTCCTACAAACACACCCATCTTGATGCAAACAGGAAAAAAATGTGGATCTTAGTGAAAAATTTCATCAGGAAAAAATACAATAAAAAATTTAATTTGGAACACTTTACATTCAGCAATTGCTTAATTTCAGAATTGTGTTTTGAGTTCTTTTTATGTTACCTTAAACTATTGGTATTTTCTCTAACATATCAATGTTTATAACACATACAAATATAAATTGGTGGGTTTTGTACTTCACTGTAAAAAGATTGAGGCAGTTGCTACTTAAACCTCCTGAAATAGAATCTTCTTCTCTCCATTTTCGATGCCGTAAAACTGTTTGGCCCTAAAAGAGGTCAGCTCTTTAATATTTCTTGTTTAAAAAGTGATGTTATTTCAGATTAATAGAAGCACTGTGTATATAATAAAACAAAATAAAAAATATAAAAATATAACAAAAAAGGAAATTTTTGCTTCTGACAATAAATCTAAGAGAACAAATTATATATTGTGCAAATCATACATGATAAACTTCATAGATTTTTAACAGTATACAAGCAGCAGTGTTATCACTTATTTTCATCACTTCCATACTGTCTGAATCCTTATTATCTCCCTTTTTGAATCAAAACCCACGATTAAACTAAAGCACATCTTACAGCACAACATACAATATTTTCCAGTGACAGAGAAACTTCAGCCCTTAAGTTGTTCCAAAATTTAATTATCCTCCCTGATAAAAACACGCCTTATATCTAGTCCGAATTAGTCAAGCCTTGCCTTCCAGCCCTGGATTCGTTTATAACTTTTTGCTCATGTTACTACTTGTATTTTTTCCCCTGTAGATATTTGTATCACTGTTTAACCTTCTCTTTGGTGAACAAAATGCATTAAGAGTCTTGACTCCTGCATTCCAAACCAGATTTCTATTCAGGTAATTCTTTCTGTCACTCTCCCCTGAACTGTAACCTTTTTAAGCTTCCTTATGAGGAGTGACCCCTTGGAGTGGACACAATAGCAGCTGCTGCTGCTTAAAGCCCTTCCGTCTCTCCAAGCCCAGGGATTTGTTTTTCTGGCCATATTCAGCTATTTGCCCACCTGTAATCCAGAATTTCTTTGCTGGGGCTTCAGCAGATTCTCAGTATCATGTAATGTGATTTTGGCTGGCAGAAGAGCCAGGTAAAAAGAAATGGAAGGAAAAGTTGGAAAGAAAGGCAAGTCTGTGTGCTTGGTTTGTTTCCACTGCTGTCCTGAACTCAGCTGTGCACAGGTGCAGTTTATAAGCAGCTTTCTGCAGCTTTGAGGCTTATTTCATTTGTATCGCTAATGTTACAGTGGAAGGAACCACAGCAGACCTATAAGCACCAAAATCTAAGCGTAGGCAGCATCTCCTTAGGTAGGCCCCCATCTCAATTGTTCTTGATAACCTATTTCAGATAAAGCATATAAAAACACATGATCAAAACCTGCAGGAAAACATCGGATATAGATAGTATACAGCTCTCGTATCAAGAGCACTAAGTTTGGGAAAACCAGTTATCTGGCACAAATTTTAGAGCAGAGTGCTTATTTGAGCTACTTCCAGCACAAAAGCTTTAAAGAACATTAAGGAGGAAAATGACAATGAAAACAGTTCCCTCCGCAACATTACCTGTTTTCAGCTGAGCTAATACCCTCTGTGGTTTTGCAAAGCATTAGTCAAAAAAAAAACCAAAACCCAAACCAACAGCAAGTAAAGAGCCCTCAGGGTCTGGGCCAGGAATTCATACTAAAACAGCATTAGTAGTGACTGTAAGTCTCTCTACAGAAGCTTTCTGAAAACAGAAAAGTAGTCAAGATGCTTACAATTTTTAATGGATTGTTTGTCTTTTCTAAGAAATAACTTGCAGGGATGAAAGCAAGCGCTGCCAAAGCTGGTGTCATAGGTCCTGCTGGCTGACTGCTCTGTGTGCTGTCCCCAGACTCCTTTGTTAGCTTGTGTGTAGACGCAGAACTGAACCAATGCCTTCATGCAGTGCCAGGGGATGCTGCAACACAATCTTCTGGAAGAGTTTTTAAAATCTACGTCCCTTCCAAACCATTTACATGCATTAAAGAATCAGTAAGTCTTTTTTATATAAGCGTCCTTGTATAGATCGATGCTGTTGTTCACAAACTTTCAAGCATCTCGACTTAGGTTCCCTAAAGTCATCATACTGCCTTAAAAAGCTCCTGCCCTTGATACATTTGATGCTGAAGTAATGTATTTGATAAAATTTCTGTTTTGATGATAAATTATCTATAAGTCCTATAAGGCATCTACTAAAAACGCATAACTTGTAGACCCAAACTCTTCTGGGTCACATGGACCAAACATAAAGGAGTGGGATCTCCCTTACTTTGTGTAGAAGATGGTGGTGGGCTACTTAAGTAATAGATTGCTGTATGTATTTGCCTTAGGAGCAAGTTAGAAATTTCCCTTGTTCACTGGCATTTACAACCCCTCCAAAGGACAACACTTCTGAAAGCAGAAAGTTTAACACAATAATAAACACACATCTTAAAAGCTCAAACCCCCGTGTTTCAGTGCTTTAAAAAAGTGGCAGCTTGACAGACCTGGAGACTGACAGCAGCGGTGTCAGCTTTCCTCACACTTCTGTGCCAAAGCACCTCAACCTTGACCTGAGGAGAAAGCCACGAAGGGTTTGAGTAGGATTTCATGCCCATTCACTCTGGCATCTCTGCTGAGATTGCCAACAAGGGGGCCAATTAGTGCCTGCTTCAGGGGAACGTTTTTTTCACTGTGTGGAAATGACACCTGTCCACTGAAACTGGGCAGAGACCCACCAATTCCCTGGGTGCCAGGGACTGCACAGGTTACCACCCCTGGCTACTCCCCTTGCACCAGGCATGCAACAACTCCGAGTTATTGTCCAAGTGGGACCAAATGCATTTTCCTTTCCCAACAAGTAGTCCTTTCTGATTTAAAATAGCAACCTTGTGTTAAAGACTGAGTTTAAAACCTGTTTGTTACTATTCAATATCCTGTGGCCTCACTGAAGATCAAAAGGCCATTTTTCTGTGCAACCAAGTAAAAAGAAAGCGTTACAGGAAGGCTGTCCCCTCACCAGGAGGTGGACAGGCTTGAGCAAGCTGGTACAAAACATAGGATTGTATCATAAAGGGATCAATTGGTCTAATGGTCAAGAAGGGAGTAGCTGCCACTGTAATATGGGTAGACAGGTCTCTTCAACTTAGCCACTGTAAAAGTCATCACGCTTTAATTAATGACCTAACAGTGCAATTTGAATAGGAGCCCATTTGCAGTATGAACTGTTGAAATACTACTCAATGGAATGGGAAACTTCATTAGGATTAATATAATTTTATAAAAAATATTTTTCATAAATTCTAGTTCGTTCAGCTTCATTTTGTCAGACAAAAAACCCATAAAAGTCATTCTCTTTGAAATCAGACATCACCCTCCAGTTCATCTGTCACCAAGTCAGGCTTGCTAACCTCTCTAAGGATGTCATCTGACTAGAGTTTTCTATTGCTCTTTGTCATTCCAGGTGCGCTTCTTGACAATTTTTATAGATCCCTGTCCAGAGTCTCCTCCAGGAATCTAGAAGGACCATGAAGATTGCATCAAGGACTTGATTAAACAACAGATAACATGTGTACCCAGCACACTAACCTCATTTGCAAGCTCTCACAGTAAATGATTGACAGCTGATGCCCTAAGCAAAACTGCTGTTTATAAAGTCCTTTTCAGTCCAGCTACATTAGTCTCTCCACATAGAAGTCAGTACCCTGCTATGAAAACCAAGTTTGTGACTGATAATATTGAACTCTTCATTACCCCAAGTGTTGCTGCAAGTAACACCATGAGTTTGGACACCATCGTTCAATAAAGGCTCATTATTATAAATATTCAGCTTATGTCATGATGAGAACAAACAGCTTTGCAGCCAAGGTGAAAGGGGTGAATTGCAAATAGGTCTAGGTTATGATAGAGACAGTGCCCTATTTTTATGAAGTGACCTTGTAGCCTGGCACTGAACACAAGTTCGATGGAATACACTGGATCCTGTGTATTCAAACAAAAGCAGTTGGCTGTTAGCAGTTTTTAGAAAAACTAAATCATGAAAGGAAGAAGTGCTGTAAGATGATGCAGTGAAGGGTTGTTCTGTTGTTTAAGTCTGATATTTCTAACACTTTCAGTATGGTTCAAATCTTAGCAAAGATTAATTTTTTATTTATTTTTGAATCCTGTAAGAGTTTCTTGAATTAGATAAGGCACCACAGACAAATTCTGTCTGACAGTTCATGTGACTTATAAGAATAGAGACTTGTCCTGGCCTCCTCTCCTAAATTCACCTTCTCTCCACTCCAGAGGTGGCTGCGTGTGGTACTGGCTGTGCAGAGCTGGCTATACACCAGAATCTCCCAGCAAGAGAGCTGCTAATCTCTCCCTGGGAACAGCACCCAGATTGCTCTGCGCAAAGTCACAACACACCCTCCCGATTCTTTTGTCCACTCTGTATTTCAGCCTAATTAACCAACAGTTTCTAATGATAAAAATAATAAAAGAAAGAAATGACTTCCCAGAACTATGAATACATTGATTCACATGTGCTGGGCAGTTGCCCTGCCAGCTTTGTTGCGAGAGCAAAAAGGAATAATGAAAAAGACTTTCATTTGACCGAGTTCCTTATTGCACTTGTGTGCTGTGTGAGTAGAATTAATCAAGAACATCACTGGATCTGCTGATGGGTTGTTCCCTGAAAATTTGTGGCCGATAAGGGTGCTTGGTCATCTAAGCTGGACTATGGCAATGGTCCATGTTTACAAAATGTGCTCAAATCCTGCCAAACCCCTTACAACACAACAGAGACAAGGGACTCCAGCAATACCTACGCCATACCCCCATCCCTTTCAGATTACGTTCTTTGCAGTTGTTACCTCTGAAGGGAGCCCATTTTCACCTGTCCTAGGCATATCTAGGGTCCGTCTTACCTCAGTGTCTGAAAATCTCACAAATACATGAAACACATACCATCCCAAAAAAAGTACAGGTGCTATTATGACGTCCAAAAGTTAAGTGGGGACCACAAGACAACACCGAAACACTGTGATCAAACAGGGAACTGAACCGTATCACCAATGGTGTAACTTTGCCGAGTCATGAAGAACAGGTCATACATAGCTGAAATACTGATGGCCAACAGGGAGCAGAACTAATAAGGAACTCAGAGGCAGAAGACAGGAGGATGAACAACTGTCTTGCCTTACTAAAAAACAGTTATAATCACCAGCCCATCCCTATTCACTTATAAAAGAAGAGCAAAATCCATTTCTTGGAGACAAGAAAGCAGGAGAAAGAAATCACTTATTTTTTAGGGAACAGTAAACTCTTGCATAGGAGTGCAACAAATATCCAGACAGAGTGGAACAATTCAGTCCTACTCCAGCATAGTAGACATATGTGTAAGAAAAACATTTATGCATGAAACTGAAATCTTAACTTCTTAGAGAATATTTCTAAAAACCTTCAGCATTTTCCTGATTAAGAAGGAAGAAAACAAATGTGTACTGAGGGTGTTTCAGTAGTATTTTTAAAGATTAAATCCCTAGAATATCCCTAGAATATTCTACCTCCTCAACCTTTCCCTCCTTACAGGACTGCAAAAAACATCACTCTCCCCGAATGACTGCCCCTACCAAAGTTACTGGTCTCACACGAGACATTCAGAACAGGATGAGCACCACCCCTTAGCTGCTGAAATTTCATGTGTTACCTCTAATGGAAATAGGCACTAATATGCTCAGTGTGGCAGATGAAGGATGGACATATGTTTTGGGTGAGTTATGAGATGCGCATGGGGCTGAAGAATAAGAATTGTAACAATTTAACTTGGTGCAACTCATCAACTCAAGCTTGGTCAGAACTCAAAGTCAGCAGTCATTTAAAACTAATTGTTTTTATTTAGCCTGACAAACACACAACTACCAGGTTAGTACAGAGAGTGGTCTAGCAAGATGACTCTTCTGCAATCTATCCTTTAAGCCAGAGGGGAACCAAAGAGGGAGAGGAGCATTCCCATCAGGTTCTCAGTATAAACCAAGAGCTATCTTCCCCAATCTGATTCAGCACGGTTTTTGAAAACTTCAATAACCACTAGGTCACTATATGTTTTGACCACCTCACGGTATCCTGTTCAGAACCTTCCAGCCTGACAGACAACATTAAAAGACGTGGCATAGCCACTTATGAAATGTCAGCTCCTCATTCACGCACAAAGTTCACTTCCCTGTCGGTGCAGGGAGTATAAGGTAATCTGCTCAGCCATAACACAGGCCATTCATACAGTTCAAGACACCTGAGACAACTCCCATCATCAGGTTTCCCACCGAATTACTACCAGTTAATGTGCCTGTATGTTTGAAAAGAGGAATCATATTCAGCAGTAACATCTGGACAGCGACTCGGAAGAAATTTCTTGTCCAGCAGCCTGGTTTTGTCACCTATAATGTCATTCTCAATTCAGTCTTCAGTCTTACCAAACTACAGGCCCATGCATGGCCAGCATAAATGCCTGCTGCCACTGGTAGGAGCTTAACACAGCCACGCAGCAACAAACAGAACAAGTCTAAAATTGCACTTGCTGATGCCTTCATCTGGGACGGTGTGGTGATTCCTGCCTTAGGACACCTGCCTGTCCCTCATCCCGGGATTACCAAGTCTATGCCTGAGAATAATAACCTCAGAGCAGAAAAGGATCAGCTCTTGAACTGCTGCAATTTACAGGCCAATATATGAATGAAAACTAGTTTACTGTAATATGCTGGGATATAAATGGTAACAGTTCAAGAGCTGCCGAGCCATCCCTGCTCTGGAGCCAGCAATCGCAGGAGAAGGAAGCATAGAGGACGGGTGGTTGGGAGCAATGACACTTCAGCCATACCAGTTTAATCTGAAGCCATAAGTGAGTCAACACCTCTGCTGAAGTGATGTGTCTCACCAAAGATTGCACAGCCTTTCCCCCAAAGAGGTCACTATAGAGAAGGTGAAGATAAAACACAGAGAACACAGGCATTTGAAATAACAGTCTCACAGTCCTTATTCATGCAAGCCATACCCTGAAAAGCAGAATGCCACCTGAGCAAGGACAACATGCATACGTAAGAGAGCCGAAGTTAATTTAGGCATTGTACTGATTTTGATAAACAGGTCAACGCTCAGGCTGTTGACAGAGTTACATGACTACACAGCATTGCCCAAGGCCTTGCTTCAGTTCTGCAGTCGATAAAACAGGGACACTATTTCACAGAGATGCAGCTGGGAATCCCTTGATGGTATTTGGTGAAGGTTTTGGGAGTCTAAAATGCTAGGTGCCTTTTAATTGCAAAATATTATCTAATATGACACAAAGAGGAAGCAGCAAAAAAACCAGGACCTCATGAAATTACCAGAGCTCTTTCCGTGCAAAGGCAATGCAGGCAATTGTCTGTGGCAACAGACTGCCAGGGTCAGTGAAAGAGGCAAACAAGGGTAGCATAGACTTGGCTACATCAGTTCTTCAGAAAGCCAGACCAGCTGTTTCTGTCTCCAAGAGAAATATCTCAGTGCCCAGGGCATTTGCTGCTGCTGAGGAGAGGAAGAGGGTTGCTCCCCCAGGAAGAGCCACCACGCCTTCCAAACCCGCTGTGAAGGGCCCCATCACTGGAATCAACGCTGCATGGCCCTTCCTCCTGCCTCCAGGGCAGGAGTGGCCTCTCCTGGCTGCTCACACCGTGAGCATTCAAATTCAGTGGTGCCTACACTGGTGAGAAACGTTCAACCAAACCTGCATGTAATAATTTCCTACGTGAACAACGTTACTCGTATGAGCCACCCATGAAAGTATATACTGTGATTCATGTGACAAAGAACAACTACCCTGAGTACGCCTTATAGGATCAGGTTCACAGATCATCCGTGGTAGCCTAAACAGTTAGCATTTATGCAGTATCAGAATTAGGCATGAGAAGAATTTGCAGTTTAGGGCCTCTGTCCAGCAATCCATGCTGGCAGACCTGTAAAGGGGTTTGGACATAATACAATGAGCGATAACAGTAAACAATGGGAGAGAAGAGAGTGAGGGTCATAACTGCAAGACCATCTGGTTGTTTCCATTTGCTGTGTACACATCTTGCTAGTCCTGCCGCTAGACAGACAGAGAGGGTTGTTGGAGTACCAAGTTACTAATGAATAGTTGCCTTTGTGTCTTATATACCCTTATTGATAACAATAGCTGTGGCAGCATTTTAGATACTGGTTCCTGAGAAAGGCCAAAGCATGAACACTTCTGACTGGAAATATATCCATATGCAAAACAATTTGGTACATGTGACGATTTTGTTACAAGAATTTTTAAACGTTATTTCATGGGTGGATTTTTTTCCTTCTCCTCTAAGATTTTCTTCAAGAGCTCTTAATTCCCTTGCTGGGACCATTTGCAGTTGGATGGTCAAGCCTGTAACTGGCATTCTAGGTACCAGGACAAAAGAATAAATTACAGGAAAAAGAGGAATACTTTATGCTCTTTGGTAGGACACATGAAGGAGACTTGATTATTTGCAATTAGTCAATATGGATCAATAGTGGATTTATTCTTAATGAATCTCCACTAAGCTTCCAAATCAATGAAAAGAAAACATATTAGGCAGATGCATCTTGCTCTGTGCTCTACCTGCAACCAGATGTGGGCTTTACTAAACCACATGTGGGAGTGAAAACAGAGCCAAGGGCCCTTCTCAGAGAATCACCTGCCACTTGACCATATGGTTTCAACCTTGGAGTCAGGTAGCAAGGGCATTCCAGCCTTTTTCAATCTGCAAGTTGACCGAGTGGGAGACAGGCTCAGAGATCCTGGGAACTATCCAGGAGGGGCAGAACCAAGGCTGGAAGTAGAGAATGGCACCTCTCTCTGCTGAAGAGGAAATCTTAGATTTGAGCATCTCCTCACTGAAATTAGTGTAGTTTGGCAATAGCTCCATAAAGGTCAAAAGTGTAAAACTGCAGGAAATAAAAGATGCAAGCCTGAGGTTTGTTTGAACGTCCTCTATCTGAATTCTGACAAGGCTGCTCCCGAGCTTGGGTACCCAGAAAACTTCTTCTAATCCATAAAAAGAAGTGAGGGGAAACTTTGAGCTGCGCATAGAGATAAATCTCACTTTCCATACCACTATTTTAGCCAACAAGAGGATGTAAAGCAGACTGCCAGGGGGCTCGAGGGGCTTGCTTTCCTGCTGCTCGTTTTTCATCACCAATCCTGAACAGACCCCAAAACTCAGACTAATTAAAGACAAATAATTAAGCACATTCAGACTGGGAAGGTTGGCAGACTCCCACTGTATTGTGAGACCACCTTGGCACTTAAATGGTTAGGGACTATATCCCACAACATCATGCTCATCTCATTGTGGTAGAGAGCTCTTGAGAATGTTATTAGCTGGGTGTTCGCCTTGCCGTTTTTCCACATGAGGCAGATGGGTAATTACGAAGCTAATAGTCTGATTGAGAGAAATCAGATGCAGTGGTTTGCCCAATTAGATGATACATTAGCTTCCTTCTTTGTAAGCAGCTAATGTGTGAAGCAAAGTGGTATTTTTGAGGGTCAGAATCCTTAAACAAGTGCCGAGTTGCAGATTATTGTGTCTCTCTTTTTTTTTCTAATGGAGGAAAAGTGCTAAGTCTTCATTACTAAAAGCATAGAAAATGCAAATCAGGCTCTGAAACAAAAGAGTGAAGGGACAGGCGAGAATGTTTGGTGTCCAATGTGTCAACCTACAACATCAATTACATTGAAATGCAATGCATGGGAGCCTAATCAAGGATAGTATAATTGTAATAATTGCATGCTTTTGTTGGAGAGCTGCTGCCATTGTTATTGTCAACCATTTGTTTTTCTCTATTGTTTAAGGGGAGAGTATTTAAAATATATATATGTGTGTGCATATATAACTGTGTATAAATGACTGAAGAACAGCATAGGTAGAAGATTGTGTTACTGCACACAGAACGTATGATGCCTTTCTCATTCCTGTTCTTTGAATGGTTCAAAACCAAGAACCTGAATTCTGTGAAGGAAGGTAATGCCCAAAACTGAGAAATGGACATTGACTTGCAGTCTGTGCCAAACAATGAGAGTTACTTTTCCTTTTGCTGACCCATCCCCTGGTCCAGGGAGGTGAGTTACTCCCTGTGACTGGCAAGTCATGAAGTGAGCCAGTAGTAAATCATCCAAACAATCCCCAAGACACCTCCAGTCTGCCTTCTTACTTCAGAGTAAAAAGGGAAGAGGTCAAAATAAACAGTTTCTGTCTTGTTATATTTCTTCCAGAGCTGCAATCTGTTTCTGCCATTTAAAAGGATTTTTTAAAATCTACAATCTTGACGAGGACATTCAAGATAAATGAACATAAAGGAGAACACTGCATGGAAAAAAAATAACAGCATGAGTTTACTCAAGATCCTATTAATGGAGAAAGAGGGAGTGAGAGCCTCCTGTAAATAAACCGGTGATATTTTCTGTATCTTGAAGTTGGGGTGGAAATTCTTCTTATAACAAAGTGATCATCATTCAGATCAAATGAGAGGTTTATTTTCTCACATCACTTGGGCTTGCCAATAGGTTGAAACAGAGGCACAATAGAAACAGGCTAAAACATTTAACATGGCTGTTAAATCTCATTCTCCACAGCTAAAAAAGAACAATGCTCTACCGTCTTTACTGAGAATACACTCTCCTGCCATAGGAGGCTTTTCATGTATCTCTAACAATCCTGTACATACTCCAAAACTCACACTAATTAAAAGCAAATAATCAAATACATTCAATTTGAAAAGTTGGCAAACTCGCTTGTATTATTGTGTTAGCACCTTGGCACCAAAATGATCACATCGTGCTAATCTCATTGTGCAGGAGAGCTCTTGAGCATGGTATTCAGTAGGTCTGCTCCCTTCCCCCCACCTCCTAGACCCACCACCATCCTCCTCCACTGCCAGCACTCTCTTTCTTTAACTCGATAAAGAAATGAAAACGTAAGCAAAGATAAGCAAACCCAGGACAGTATTTTCATCACATTTCACTCGGAGGCAACCAGAACTTGTGCTACCTTTTACAGAGATTTCCTTTCATCCTGGTTTCAGTTCATCTCCACAGCTACAACAGGTAAACCTGCGAGATGCTTTAAAATAAACTAAGCAGACTGCATTTGTTTCTCACTAGCTCTCATATAACATTACTATATTATTGTACAGAGTACTTGGCTACCACAGCAATGTCAAGAGTATAAATGCAATAAATAAAAGACTACCAAGAGTTAGCAGCTTAGGACTGACCAGATGAAGAAACCCAGAAGGAAGCATCTTCGGATTTCTTCTCTTTGAAAGTTTTATTTTACAAGTAAAATTTCTTTCCATTCGCTATGCAATAAAAGCAAAGCTGTCTTTGCTAACAGCAACGTAATACAAATTAAAAAACAACATTTTTTCATACACCGTGTAGAAGAAGGCTTTGTTTTCTTGACAGGCTTAATTTATACAGAGAAAAACCTCTCTGTAGTGACATTTGTAAAAACATGCCTGCCCTCTTGGTAAGAGGCCACCACTTTCTGAAGGACATGATATATTGTAAACTTAGAATGGATGATATTATACAAAGGCCACTAGTTTTATGGCTGAAAAAAGTTGCTCAGGACGGCTTATACATACAGCATTGTTGAAGCATTAGGTCTCTCTGGGGACTATGTTTTAAGGTTGTGAAGTCTTTCGTACACATCCTGTGCATCCACCTGAAGCTAATGACAGCAAATGGAAACATGCCCATTTATGCTCTATGAAGAAGTATCAGTTTAATTTTCTGCAACCGTCTGGGAGGAATTTTCCCCAAACAGTCCAACAAATCAAGACTGAACAAATTTTCATGAATAAAGATGCATTCATTCCAGTGTTTCTAGCCACTGTATTTTTTATAACTGCAATATCCACCACAGTAGCTATGACCAAGGGCTGGGTATGATCATAAGCCAGGGTAGGTATGACCATTCAGCACTAGGTTTTCTGCCTTGATGGAACTATAGGCTGGAATCTATATATTTCTCCCAACTTTAAACTGTTCTGGGCTAAGGGGAGCATTATCCTTTCCCATAAAGTTTTTGAGTGGGGTCCTGTGTCTGTGCTTGGATATGTATTTGGTTATTAAACATATGATCCTGATGGGTCCCTTCCAACTTCAGATATTCTATGATATGGCCCATCATTCTCCATCTAGCACTTGCTGTGCAGGTGGTGTATTTTTGGCTGGGTTCCAGAACCTTTTCTGGGAAAGCACCACCTCTAAAGCATAGTACATTAAAAGACTGTGTCAGGAGAAATACATGTTTTCTTAATATTTATTGCATAAAACCAGGTTAAAATTAGGCAAGTGTTCATGCTGCAGAAGCACAATGCTGAAGACCACAGCATTTCATGGAATAAAAAGGGGAGAAGGGGTCACTGAAGGACCTCCCTGACAGGACCAGAAGGACACCGCTCAGCTTTTAGCACAAAGACACCTGCAGGAGAAGATGGCACACTCATATAGTCTTTAACTGGGGAGGGTGCTAAATAAGAGAGTCCAATTAATTTGTGACCTTCAAGACAGTTAGTTCCTAATTGCACATTTGCACTTCATGACCAAATAATGAAGGAAGCCCATATGGCTGAGCCTCTTACAAAACAAAAACAAAACAAACCAAAAACTGTTGGAGAGTCAGTGCCACAGAATAGTCCCTAAACTTCATAGAGGTGACTGTGCTGTGCGCTGCAGCACGTCATATGCTCCATCCCTGCTCGCAGGGTCTGAGGACTGCCCAAAGGTCTGCAGACAGACCTATATCTAGCAGGCCCATGGAGGTAAAGTCAGACTCATTTTAGAGTGAGGCAGCACAGGGTGCCCAAATTGTCCCAGGGCAGCATGGTCAAGAAACACAGCCTCCATATACCCTGCTCCTCTAACTAGAGGTTTTAGGTAACTATAAGCCTAACTTCTTAAAACACACATGTCTTTCTGTTGACTTCAGCAGGTTTAAATCGGGCACCATATACAGACAGGCCAAAAACTTATATTGATGTTATTTACATTGACTACTATTACATATTCATAGTACAATGTTTTGTTCATAAAGTTTGCAGTTACATCTTGCTAAAAGGAAAACTGCGATTCTTGACAAATAAATAGTTATTTGACTAAGCAAGTTTTACTTCGAGTTATTCCTAGATTTCTGTCTGTCACGAAGAAAAGTTGATCAGCCAACACAAGGAGTATCAACAGCACTGCCCAAGCTTGGAACGCCCTCAGTCTCCACAGGGAGGGCTCCCATTGATACTACCAGGAGAAATGCTTGCAGACATCAGGATAGCATATGGCCTCTGAAATCAATATTGGTTTGCAGCTTGACATATGGATGGATAGATACCACAGAGAGATTGAAATAAATACGACAAACTAAGTCATACAAAGAAAAACACGTATACACAATCACACTCGAACAGATGCTTTGGCTGAAATAGGTGATTTAGAGGAACACATTCTAGATCTGAGAAATGGAAAAATTAATCTAAAACTTACAGTAGCATAATGCACTTTTGCAAGCAAAACTGAAGGAGGATTCAGAGAAACTCCTCAGGGGCAATGCTAAGAGAAGATACTGGTGAAGAAGTTGTTAATGAACCTGCTGTAGATTTAACAGCAAATCTAACAGAATACTTCCCTCCCCCAGCTTCCATATCAATTGGAACAGAGAGGTTTCAAAAGAAACAGCCCCATAGCATGAAAGAGAAGAAGTTGGATTTCTCCTAGGCATTAAAACAGGCTGATGCAAACACTTCAGTCTTATTTGTGGTTTAATGCATTACCCCAGAGATCGGAATGTGAAATCTGGACTTAAGGAAGAAAATCCTCATTTAGCAAAGAAAGCACTGCAATAGCTATGTGTGAAAGTTCTTCCAGCACTGTTTTCTGCTTGCCATATGGCCAACTTCACCCACATTAATAGCAACTACTAAGCAAAGTCTCAGTGTTTTGAAAGAGACAGAGAGAAATGCAAAAGTTTCATCAGCAAGCATGGCCTAAGGAATACCGAGTTGCCTGTTTACACTGATACTTCATCTTTGTCTGATGCTAATAAAATAAAAGCATCAGGAAGTATCAGTCCCAGAAAATGTGGAATAATTTACATACTTCAGTGGTCTTGTAGCCATGTTCTTGGTTTTAAACCACTTAAACTATTCCAGTATCTTGTGTAACAGATCTAGTGACTGTTCGGAGAAGTCCTAAGGACTTTCGACAGACTCATAAGGTTCAGGAGCTCACAGAAATGCCCTATTTCTGTTACATACATACACACACCCCCATAGGGAAGAGAATTCCCCCTGGCCTCCCATCCCACAAAAAACACTCCTCACCTGTGCTTAGCCCTGAAATGCAAGAGAAAGGGTGTGTGTTTCTGGTTTCCAGGGGAAATAGGTATGCACTATTCACACATTTCAATTCCCTTCTTTCCAGGGATTCAGAGAACTGTTTGCTGTCAGCTGAGCCAGAAAACATGTTACTTCATCCCTCTAAAATGTCTATATTTCCAACAGGTAATACCATTTACCTGAAACTGGCTGCGTCACACTTTTCCCCACAGACCTCAACAGCATAGCACTTGGGGACCAGGCCTGAGCACAGCCCACCATAACACAGGGAGGAGTGTGATCAACACCCGCAGCTGCAGGGGCAAGATAGAGATAGAAGTCCCCAAACCTGCTGGCATCATCTGCTCAGCAGCATCTGAGACTAGCCGGGCTCCTGTGGCCTGTTTATCTTACACACCATCTTTTAGGCGAAAGACTCCTTGGCCAGAGCTTTCAAAGACTCAACTTCCATGTTGCCAGAAGTCCTAAAACAGAGAGAGTTCTGAAATAAGAGACATCAGATATGATCTATTGTTCTATATTGCTTTCTCTTTACTGTTTGCTAATTATTGAAGCTGCTAATATCTCAGTATGTCCTTTCTTTCCTTCAGCCTCCCTCTCCCTCATTTAGATCTCACAGTGAAAGCCGGAGTCCTGCCCAAGCTGCAGTACAGCCTGTTGGCAAAGAGACACCTTGAACATCACAGCCAGAGCGTGCTGAAAGTTCATTGACACATCAGTAGAAAGAGGGTGCCTGCATCAGTTAATGAACATCTTTATACTCTTTATAAATAAATGCAGTACTCATAAATGGCCTCAGACCAAAGAAAATCAAAATCTGATTTATCCAGAGGGTAGGTACTCCAGGAACAAAGCAATCATGTCTGAAATTGCCCTGCAGAAACTCACCTCAGTCCTGAGCTACAGGAACCAACTTTAATGCCTCTGTATCACTGGGATTTTCCTAAAAATTTCCCATTGCTGTTACTGCTGATGGGAGCTCTACTGTAGACAAGACATTCATCACTGCCAACATTTTTATGATTATGTCTTCTAGTCTTTCTGTTTTCTAGGTTGGATGACATTGCTTTGCTTATTCATCACTTTTACTTCTGGGAGCTGTACTTGGACCTATTTAGTAACAGTAGGAAATTTTCATTAGAAAAAGGCTGCTCTGCTGCAATATCTGCTCAGCCCTTGGCCTCTCTGGTGAGAGCATCATCAAAGACGGCAGCTAAAGTAATGTGCAGTTAAAAATGGAACAGAACCACCCATTCATCCGCCTGCCTCAGTGAGTAACCTTCAGACAGTGTAACAAATTTCAGGCTCAGAAGAAGGCTAAACCAGCTGTGGTTCCATAATCCATCCAGGTCCTGAGAAAAGTAAACATAAATTTTTTGCATAGGTGCGAATATTCCTTTTAAGAATTAAGCAGAAATGGTAAGCTTGGGTGTGAAAGTCAACAAAAACTGGCACTGGTGCCATTCAAATCCAGATTGTACTTATATTCTATATAGTATTTGGAGCACTTTTCACTTTTAAGCCTAGAAAATAAAAAAATTAAAAATTACCAAGGTAAAGAACAACTATGTTCAGTGAGCACTGAAGCCTGGTAAATATTCAGTTTTTAATGGCATCCACTTCTATTTTGTTCACTGAATTAGTGGGCTGACCTTAAATTAGAGATCTGGATGGAGCTGAATGGAATATTGTGAAGATGAGTGCAATTACCTTGCTTCCCTTTATTCTAATTCATTTTTATTTTTTTTAATTCTTCATCTGTGTGACAAACTGAACGTCAGAGTGCTTGTGGATTTATGCTCACAGTAACAAGAGAGCAGAGCTGATAGGCCAGATAGTGGCACAAGGAAAGATACATCTGCATTGCGGTCAGGGGTGTGACTGCAGAACCTTCCTGCCTTCCTCTTAGTGAAAGAGCTACACCTAAAGTTAACTCAAGTGTATCTGCCCACCTCAACCCACAGGCATGACCTTGGTCTGCTTTTGGTCCAAGGTCTCTTCGCTGGCACTGCAGAGGTAACCCTTGCAAGCAAACCAGTGTACCCTGTCATCCACTGCTCCATAGAGCCAACCCGACCTACATCAGTCATAAGGATGAAGCCACCTATGCTCAGCATCACAGGAGCCGCACCACAGGCCACCTTTATTCTAGTACCAGTATGGTAGGCTTGCCTTATGACTCACTAACAGATATGGAGATCTTACCAGCTTTAAGTGTTCTTATCACCCTGTCTTTGAGCCTCAGTTTCACTGCTTACAGTCAATATCTCTTCACACCTTTTAATTTACTTCAAAAACTTTCTAAGGTATTTTTCAGGTATATATATAAACCTTCAAATATTTCCCAAGCTCCTCTTACAAATGGTGCTCTCTGGCCTCTACATATTTGGTTGCTGATATCTTCCCTCTCAATAGGGTGGTGAGACAGTGGAAAGAGTAGTGAGACACTGGCACAGGTTGCCCAGAGAAGCTGTGGATGCCCTGTCCCTGGAAGTGTTCAAGACCAGGCTGGATGGGGCTTTGAGCAACCTGGTCTAGCGGGAGGTGTCCTTGCCCATGGCAGGGGGGTTGGAACTAGGTGATCTTTAAGGTCACTTCCAACCTAAACCATTCTCTGATTCTATGAATTACTTCTCTTCAGCCCACCTCATTCTGTGGAAATATAACTCAATATTCTTCAGTAAGTCACCAAGTAAGGACAGCCTTCTCTAGTTACTCAGGGAAGCTCAGAGTCACCAGTACGTACACAGATGACTAGCAGAAGTACACATAGAAATAGAGACTCCAACTGGTTAATGAAAATCTATACAGCAGGCAAAAAGGAAGAAGGCCAACAGGAGCTCTTGATAGCCCTAAGAAAATGTGCAACAGCCCTAGCTGTGTTTGATGGTAAATGTCACATCTCATGTCAGAGCCTGCCTGAATAAATTACCCCTGAAGACCATATTGCCTCAGAAGTTAAGTATCAGCAGCTGCATGCATGTCATTAACCCCTCACCTGCCACACGACTTTGTACTTGCCCAGGGCCAAATACTTTAAAGAAGGGTTGACTGACTTCAGAGCGTGGGGGTAAGAAAGCTGCAGGACATACAATGTACAGTAAAGAGTGCCCATGTACGTGTGCCCTTTTGTAGGACATTTGTGATGATGGCACTAAGTATTCCAGCAGTTTGAGCTGATTTGAAGGATAATACTCCTATTCAGCTGCTCAGCTGCATAACAGACTATAGTCCATATTCTCCCAACTATTTTGTAATTATGTTTAAGTATATTGCTTTTTCATAATACTAAAGGTATGGGAAGATTTGTCTGCATTGTCTTAATCATTTCTTGTCTGTGTACATTTTTTTATTAAGTAAACTTGAGAAGCATATCTTGACCCATAGCGATTGAGACAAGTGTACAGAGACAGTGTCAGTAGGAAGGCTCAATTAAAATACAAAGGACAAATCTGCAAAACAGTTGTACTGTCCACAAAGAGCCATTTGGAAAACAAAGGACTTCATCATCCCCTCAGCATGAACCCAGATTTAGTCCACAGACAGCAAATTCAGTAGTGAAAGCAGCCTAGAGAAGGGCATCGGGCTCATAATGCCTAATGTAAAAATCTAGAAATATCCATATCAACTCCAGCCTGAGAATGTGGTGTCATAATTTAATGCCAGCATAATAAACTGTGTCCACGATTTTCCGTTCTAGCCTTCCCATGATGTTCGAGACATCACAACCGTATTTCTAAAATCACAATATTCTCTCATTTTCCTTTTTTAAAGTTGTCCAACTAAGGGCCATGGCCATAAACTTTGATCCACAAATAAATTCACTGTAAATGTGAAACAGTATGGGAGAGATTTACACTGTCTAACTTAAAAATCTAACTTCAGGTGCCTACACTAAGACCCTAAATAATCAAGAGACGGAGGTGAAACAGGCTTTTCCAGAAGATTGATCAAAGGAGTGAACTCTAATCTTCCACAGATGTCTCTAATTTTTAGAAATTTTTAAACTACGTTTAAAAATTAAAAACAAGAGAAGGGAAATAAAGAAAATGGCAAACTATAAAAAATGTACCTTTTAAATAGAAATTAAAATTTCAATTCCAATGAAGTCAAAGGAAAATAACCATTAATACTGACTAGTAATTAATTAAAGGTATTTTTTTATGAGAAATGTTCGTCTTCAGTAAATACATAAATACAGATATATATATATATATATATGGCTGGAACTTTGTATTACGGCTTGAAGTAACACAGAAGACCTTCAAGGAATCAATCAAAATAAGTCCTAACTATCACACGAAACAATCAGAACAAGTGATCTCATACCCCAAAATGCAGAAGTGTCAATAAAAAGCAGTGAAATAAGACAGAATTTTCAGCGACGTTAAACAGAATAATAGTGGAAAATCACAAATCCTGTAGTCATGAAATGTTAAAAAAGGCAGAAAGGAAAAGCTCATTATAACTATGCAACAAAGCAAAAGTCATATCTGATAACAGTAATGACATCGGTACTCGATTTCTGAAGTTGTACAAAAGCCACTCCTTCCACAAATCCTACTAAGTTGTTTAGATGTGAAAGCAATGCCCCCAATACATGGTCTCCAATATGTAACATCTAATAGCTATCAGCCCATATGGGTAAGATTTGGATTGACACTTCAGAGTTTGTGTTTTCAGAATAGCATTCTTGGGCTCCCTGTTTCACACTTGTACTTTCCTCTCCTATTATCTCATACAAAGTCTGTGTCATCTCTCTCAAGTTAAATGACCTAGCATGGAACTATTTTGGTGTAGTGTGATAACATCATTAGATAAGGATGAGTTCAATGTGTTAATTTGTTTTATCTCTTCCTAATTATTTAAATAAAACCACAACCTGATCTGAACAAGGGGATATAAATTGCTAGAGACGGAATAAATTCTACTGTCAGAGAAGAAAGAGGACATAAGTGGACCTTCATTGACCTCGGAATACCCAAGACAACAGCGAGCTTCAGGACATTGCGGCAGACAGGAGGTGGAGTAACTGTCTGCATAAGCTCCAAGTGTACTGTTGGGCACCGCTGTTACAGTCAAACACGAACCACCAAACACGCTCTGTCATTGCCCAAGACAGAAATAAACCTGATAGCATAATGTCTAGAGAACATACTGTGCAAGACAATACAGACAGCACAAACTGAGCTACGGAGGGAAGAAAAAGAGCAGAGAAGAAAGGGAAGAACTGGGAAAGTAGTGTTTTATCAAAGCCAATCTTTTTTTGAAAACCCTTTATATGCACAGCCCACAGAAACTTTATTAACAAAACCAGAGAGCTGTATTCAGATACAGTGCAGATACTGCCTCTCTCCAGGGATACAATGTCACTTATCTGCCGCGGCATGAGCAGACATTGGTCCCAGTGAGTGGGCTGGAAGGGTTAGTGGTACATACCCACACAAGCTGCACACACTGCTTCTCTCTGTGTGGAAACCAGGGCAGTGAGGAAGATATGATGCCCACAGGTCTGGCCCCAGGGTGGAGTCAGGATGTAGTCAAAGCTTCATATCTTGAGAGAAGTAGTCCCAGGCCCAGTAGGGGAAATCTTGGCTACTGTGCTATATCCTACAATACAATATCATACATTATTCCTCAATAAGCAGCTTCCTCCTTTACTTCAGCATGGTCAGCTTTGGAAGGATTCATCAGTGGCAACACACTTGTTGCACTTGTAACTTGGCCAGGCATGACATGCCTAGCAGAGTCTGACTGAAAGAGTGTGACCCACATTTTCAATATTCTTCCACTTCTTAGGTCAGCACAGAAAGGGGAACAAAGATGCTGCTTGACTCTATTCTGTTTCACAGAAATAGCTGGGACCTGGAAAGGCTTCTTGGGTTGCTCTAATTAAAGTTCCGCTGCTTGGATCTTGCAGAGGGTTCATGGAAGAGGAGAATCAAAGCAGACCTAACTAATGCAGCGGTAAATGCTCCAAACTGGTGTGAGATTGTCAGAAGCAAATACAACTCAAAAAACATGCATGAAAATTATGCATAAAACCTTGTCATTTTGCACCATTATTTCCCTCAAAATCTACTGCAACCTTTTGAAACATAAGATTACTCCATTTAACATAATAAAACTGCTCCATACTCAAGCTATTATTATTAATGGATCTGAACACGCTCAGCTATGTCAGATCTCTAAGCACTCAGCAGACAAATACCTATTTCCCGCAAGCCCCACAAACAAGAAAATAGTGTTAGATCTAATTCCTTCAACTCAAAGAAGCAATTGCACGGTTTACCATCTTTTCTAATTCCCATTTAGAAATTAACGGAGAGGCTTTTAATAGATTCTTTTTGGCTTTTTCTAGAGCAAAACAGGAAATGACTAATAAACTGGGATTTATTAACAAAACATACAGGACAATGTTAGAAAAGCCGTATTTTATGTTCTTCATCCTCCTTGAATGGTAGACCTGGGGATGAGCAGCAGAATAATTTCTTTCCAGATGAACAGCGTTCACCGAAACAGAAAGAAAATTATTATCTACTTCTTGCCCACAAGATGACCTGCAAGCTTGCAGTCTTGTAGTGTTCAGATGCTCAAACTCAAGGATCTACCCCAAGCACCTGAACCAAAATGTATGTTCCATAATGTCAGATCATATTTGAACACAGGATCTAGGTTTTGCAGCAAAAAATCATTGGCTGACATTTGTACAGGGCTGAAGATGCAATCTTGGCTGAAAAGTCTTCCTTATGAATCCAAGACACGGTAGTCTCTCCAAATCCAAGACACAGTAGTCTCTCCAAAACAGTGTGCTGTTCATCTGAGCCCTTACTGCCTAGACAGTATGTCTGGCCCATCAGCAGTTTCAACAAAAGATTTCTGGGAGCAGCTTTCTGTAGATATGGGCTTAAATTGCAAAATCTGGATTCTCAATCAATAGATCAGATTTGTAAGCAAATGTAAGCACCAAATTGTAATAAAGCTTGTTGTGTAAGTCCCTGTGAAAATGCAGTCACAAATGCTTCAGCGTATCTATCGCTACCCCACAATTCTCCTCTGTGTTGCTAGTAAAGTCAGAAAACGAGGAGATGACTCTTCAAAGGATTTCTGGCTTATTTCTACACTGCCAAGGCATCAGTTTGTCTTACTAGCTTCAGGGTTTCCCTCTGAGTATCAGGAAGGCTTTATTACCAAGCAGCAATCTTTACAAGATAGCTGTTAATAACTACTTTGCCAACAGATTTTAACTGCAATGGCTAAAAGCTGGTCGACTGCTAAGCAAATTGGGCAACCTAGAACATAATTCTAATACTCCAGTACGTGTGCCCATTCAGACCTCCATTATGCAGCTGAAATCTGGGTTGCAACCATCCAAACTGGGTATCCTGTGGCCCCTGGAATATCCCAAGAGTACACACACGGTTCCTCCACAAGACCAGACTGACATTTTGCAGTGTGAAATTTGGGCATTTGCAAAACTGGTGCCAACCTGTATTTCCTTCTCTGCTATTCCAAACCACACTGAACATACAGGAAGACAAGTTGAAGATTTGTGGGTAAAACTCAAATTTGTCAGTGGGACAGCTTTCTGTCACAGCTACAGATTAAGAGGCATTTTTTTTTGACTTCTTAAAATACAACATGATAAAATGAAATGCCTGTAAAGAACCTGATATGGTCTAGTAGATTCACACAGTGACCTGAATTATTTTCAGCATTAACCTGTGTTATCACAGTGGAAATATTGGGGTGAGAGTGAGTTCACACTTCTGGTTGCCTTTGTTTCCAGTGGTCATTGATATCAAAAGCCATCCTGCATCTCCTGTGAAAATAAATGGTTTCATCACTGTATTAGGCATTTTTAAGGTATCTAAATAGATATTTTCCCTAATAGATGAAATCAAAACCTAAATTCTAGACAGTCCATTTTACTGATTTGGTCAAATAGCAAGTTCTGTGTGTCTGAAGCCTTATCTATTATTTTCTATTATATCAGCTCATCTAATAATGGTAAGACCTGTCCCTACAAATCTCTCAGTCCTCTATAATATTTTTAGACTATCACATATATCAGTCCATACTTCGTGTCCTTTCAACTGGTATACTTCTCCCATTTCAAATAAAACCAAGATAAATAATAGAAAATTAGCTACTCTTGTGCTAATAGACCACATTATGAGCTTGTTAACAATTTGGTATAAATTGAATTGCAGAAAAGTTGTGTCAGAGTAAAAGAGGGGAATCTAATGTTCTCAACCAAGCTTGAGCTAGCAAAGCCAGTAAATGCTGAAATTCTTATAAACAGCAACTGTAGATTAAAGGGTCAGCTTGAACGTTCTGATGTTCATTGTGAGATGTCTTTCGTATGTGGTAATGGCAACTGACACCATTAAAGTGATGGGAAGAGGCACAGTGAATTAGATACCTTGCCAGAGTCCATTGCTTTAGAGGGTAGAAAGCTGAGATCAACAAGGAAAGTGTGTCATGGAAAACCAGGTATTTCCATTAATGGGTTTGCACCACCATAGATTTTTTTAGTTTGGGAGGCATTTTTCTTGTAAATATTCACCTGGTTTTAAATGTAGCCAGACACATTCTGCTTCTCTAATTTCCTAATCTGCATCCAGTCATAAGAACTGCAGCAAAACCTGGCTCTAAACAGAGATATTTAAGAAATCATTGAAACTCTACTTTCTTTAAAAACTTCAGTATATCTTAAGACATTTGTTTCTGCAGTGAGAGGACAGGGTTGTACAAGGTGGAACTCCCAGGTTCTCTCAATCACATCTATCTCCTTGTACATCAGATTATTTCTGCCAAGCTGGTTATATTTTTTTCCAAGCAAACCCTAACTATCAGGGAGGTCTAACACACTGTTCCTTTACCATCAGCTTTGTTTTCAAACATACAATGGTTTGGCATGACTCCAGTCACCACCAGGTGATTTTTGGCCCTTGCCCTTTTTATTATCTGGTATCTCTTAGGGAACCACAGATGAAACCAATAGAAAAGGAGAGAAAAAGAAAAAGCAGGAAAAAAGAAAGAGCTTCTCCTTTGCTTTCCTGGTAATGTGACATCTTGCCCTCTTGCATTATATATTTTTGTCCAGCTGATGCTTTGTCCTAGTGGAATCGTGGTTCTAGTATTAGCTCCAAATGGTAGGCAGGCATTTTCATTAAAAACAATTACTATTTCCAAACAGGAGCTGGTTCCTCAGTTCCAGCCATTCTTGCTGTAAAACGTTCAGCTGAGAGGAGCAGATTGTTCCTGCTGAAAATGAATGGAATCTGGCAGGAAAACCTCATGTTTTTCCAATCCTAGTTTTTTTACAAAGAAAACACTGGGATCTTGTTGAAAAATTACAATTGTTTTGGTGGGCACATTATTTTTCTCAGTTGAACTGTTTCCAGCTACAGGAGACAAGTTTTGTGCATGCATATGTGTGTGAATATGTATGTATATATCTACACACACTCACACATTTTTGTATATAATTGCTATGTAGAAAATTATTAATAAGTCAAGGAAGAGTAAACACATTTTTGTTATTAAAAAGCATTTATGCAAATTGATTTTTTTAAACAGCTTCCACATTATGAACCTTCAAAAGAAAGTCAATGAGTAAAATACTATATCATAATAACAGCTAGCCTCACTTTTAATACTAGGAGAAGAAAGAGGCCAAGGTGACTGAACTGTTTATCCCTCAGTTGTTCTCACTAACTTAAAAACATTGTCAGACTGAATTATTCTGATAAAAATATCAAAGGAGAGAAAACAGAAGACACTATTACATTCATGAAAGGAACAAGCTGCAGAGGTCCCCATATTGATCACCTGTATGGATGCTGCCATTTGGTAATAAGTGATTTTGTTTAGCTCGGACAGAAATAGATAATAGGTCAGGCTGACCTTGCGTCCATATAGGGGTGGAAACACCTCCTTCTACAAGTTGCTTTTTTCCCTTCCACATGAAGCATCCATCACAGAGCCAGCAGGCTGTGAGTGAGATGGGGTGCTGGTGTGTCTTGTGCCTGCTGCACCTTGCAAGTTTAAGGGCATTCCCCAGGCAAGGTTCAGCCCCCATATTAGCAACAATGCATTCCAACCTTCAAGTCCACCTCCTCTGTCAGGTTCTGACCCTGTGCGCCAACAAAAGGCAAGCTCCAGACACTTTAGCTGTGGCCTCTCCATCCTCAACCTCCAAGGCAGTTCAACTGCTTCAATTTGCACCTGACAATCAAACTGAGAATTGGGCAGTAAAGGGACAGCAATAAAACTTGCTCTACCAAAAATGTATAGCAACCTAGCACAGTAGCACAGACCAGCCCAAAAGCTGGTCATCTCAGGGATGCGCTGCCCAGCCCTCCTCAACCATAGCTGCACAAATGTAACAAGTAATACAAAACCCCCTTGAACTTCCTGAGGCTGAGAAGTTGAGTCCCCAGTGAAGCCAACTGTAAGTCACTGATTTTTACTAGCCTTTTGGGTCATCTTTTGACCCCACATCAATAAGTGAGAAAGGAAATTATAATGGAAAAGATGACAGTATTACAGCAACTGCTCATTTTGAGAGTGATCACCTGACAGAAAAAGGAAAAATGAGAAGCTTTTCCCTTTTCTGTTATTGCCCAGCTAATAGAATTTCTTGTCTCCCTTTCAGTTGTTCTTGCCCAGAATTTCATCATTATAATAATAAAATCAGATAAGTTTACAGCCAAAAAGAACCTCAAGAGATCTGCTGGCCCACATCCTTGCAGCCAGGCAGGATCAGCTACGCCTAGACGTTCTCTGATGGATAGCTGTTCAATTTGGACTTTAAAACCTTCACAGAAGAGTCCAAAACATCCCTTGTGAGTTTGCCATTTCAATTGTTTGTCCTGGAAATTAGCCTGCAGATCTACCCACTCAGCACAAAAGCCACAACAAAACAAAGTGTAGCATCACTTCTGCCCTCTCTACCATCTTCTGGTCTCGGCACACTGCTCCATCTAAGTCCTAAGACCTCCCTGGCTGCACAGGGGTCAGCAGCTTCACACTGTAGGGCTGTGTCACACTTGCCACCACCCCAGCACTCAGATCCCAGCTGCCTTGCATTGCACAAAGGCCACAGTTTCATTCCTCTAATAGGATATGGGACTTCACAGTCAGAATTTGAATGGCACAAAGTACGTCGAACAAGTTCACTCTTCTCATTTCTTAACATAATTCAAAATCAGACACTAAATAAGGTGTCAGCAGGCTTCCCACAAGGATCCAGCTGTTAAGTCTTTATTGTTGTGTTTGCTTTGAAGTCGAGAGGAAAAAAATTCCTGTTTGCCAACTTATAATTCAAAAAATGCCAGAAGAACCTTCTTGCAAACAAACAAGATGCAAAAGAAATGCTGGCACCAAAGTGGCACAGTCTGTGAATTATGGAGTTATGGAAACATTTTGAAAGTAAATTGTATGATACATAAGTGTTCATAAAATTCTTTCTGTAAATAAGATTAGATTTCTTCCACAGACAGGGAGAGATGGATCAGACCAAATGCTGCTTATGGTCAACCATCAAGGACTGTTCACTTTGTAGATAGGTATGCAGCACATAACAAAAAGACATTCTAGTGTTGAAGAACTATGTAATAAAAATGAGGGGAAACCTTCTCTTTTTGCAAAACACAGCTGAGCCCAAAGTCCTGCAACTCATACTGCATAACAAAACTACTTCTGCCACTTGCAAATCAGGAAGCTGCTTTTGTCAACTATTTGCACGTGTAAGAGATCCAGAGTGTGTATTGCTCAATAAATTAAAGCTCTGATCCTTATTGAAGGAGTTCTTTTGTGTTGTTCCAGCAACTTCTTCATATTTTTTATTTGCTTTGGGTTTGTTTGATTTATACCATTCTCCAAAGATTTAGCCCAGCAGCGTCTATTTTACTGAAAGGCAAAATATGCAGGGCCGCTAAAATGGCAGACACCAGATACCAACTCATCAGTTCAGTTACGTGCACCAGAGCATTCACCAGCACCTGAACCCATACCTGAACCCAGCTATGGCCACTAGGGCCTTGCACTTACATGTGGAAAACACCTCACTGTAAGTGCTGTTTCTGTTTTCATTGTGTGTATGTAACCACGGACACACATTTTTCTGTGAGCCACTAGTAGGCCTGATGGTGGCTCCTAAGTGTAAATGTGGAAAGCCTGTCAAAGATTGCTATTTGAAATGTCCTTTTGGAGCACTACCAGAACCAAGCAGAAAACAAAAGCTACGTTAAGGTAGAAAGAGCCTGATATGGCTGTTGCAACACAGCTGTTGTAAGGTACCTCCCACCCTTTCAAGGTGCACTGCGTCCATGGCACAAGAACGTATCACAACCCACCCCACCAGCAGACCTCACAGCAACAGCCTGAGAGCCTCAGCCTGTGGCAGCAACTCTGTAGGAACACCAGGATCAGCAGAGAAGGAACACAAGGAGAAGCTTTTCCAACATGAACGTAAAACCTGGAGATCAAAGTTCTCTACTTAGCCTTAGGAAAAGATTTGGTTCAGGCAAGCTGTCAAACGCCATATAGCCCTCTATCTTTGTGAGGTTCTTTCTGAGAGTAATTAGACCATTGTACCTCCGTGTGCACACAGCTCTGGGAGGTGGTGTCCTTCAGCCGTACCAAGCACACAAAGAAGCCATGAGGCAGTGGCACTCTTCTAATGACCTGAATTATGGGCACATGTCCTTTTCCTGACAGAGTTTAACATTCACAGCTATCTCCGCACCTCCTGGTTTACACTTTATCTTGATCTGCAGGCGATGCAGAATGAGTGAGCACTCCCCAGTTCGCTCCAGGTCAAATATCCCAGTGGAAACTACAATTTCCAGTTGTATAAACTATCCTGGCTAATTTTCCCTTAAAGAATTTGAAGAGTTATGACGTGGTAACCTCTGAGAAGGAGGGCATTAATTTCTTCTATTGGGACATCTAGATTCAGAGGACGATAAACCCTCTTTGGCCATAAAGGTGAAAGATCTGTGGCCATAAAGGTGAAATATCTGTAAATCCATGGGGACCTTCCATCCCCTGAGAGGAAGCCTGAGTTGTTTTCCTGCAAGAAATCTCCAATCCTAAGCTTGAATGGAAATCAGACATTGCCAGTCCTGACCCCATTGAAGTCAAAGGCAGTTTTGTCATTGACTTTAATGAAACTAGGATTCACCCTAGGGTAAGGGGCATTGTGTTTTTCAGCAGCCACCCATGTGGAAATTTTGCTTAGATGACTGCCTGGAAGGTAGCAGTGCTAGGCCACAAAATACCAGAAATGCTTGTGTTAACCCACATATTCCAGCATTTGAAACTGCAGATATCAGAGTACACTCTTGTCCTCTAGAAAGAGTATGCTCCTATACCCTTGGCTTCTTTACTCCACCTGAAGCTGGTTGTGTACCTGATGTACCTAACCTGTTGTTCCGCTGTGCTACTGGGTCTGACTGTTTATGAGGAAACATCAGAGAGGTTTTATGTTCACACATTGTAAATAATGTGACAGACCTTGAAAATATAATAATGTCTTTTTATAGCTACTGTATGCATTGTGAATGAAAACAACTCCTTGAAAAGAGTTGAAAATAGGGTATTACATTCATGCTTCACGTTCACTCAAATTCTGATTAAAAAAGCCACTTATCATGTATGCTCAGAGCATAGGGAAATGGATAAAAATATAGGAAGCGGGAACCTAAAAAAGAATCCAAAAGCATGCCTAGGAAATTCCTAAACTAATTTCAGGAAATCATCTGGTACTTAGGCTCCATGCTGAATATTCTTCTGACCTCAAAAGAACGAACCTACGTATATGCAAAGGTATTCCAGAAACGCATCTCTGAGCTGTAAGTCTGAACCAAACTTCTTGTTATTACAGAAATGCAACAAAACTCCTTGGCAAGATTGCTTGCTTGTGCATTGGCTTTTCAGTATAAGCAATCCCGCACGTGGTAACAGATGCATATAAATTTGTACATATGCAGATTTGGTTTGGTATTAAAACTGCCATGAAAATGCATACTGTGTAAAGTAAAAAACCATACTGCAGCACAATAAAGCTTGTGCTTCGCCTGTGCACATTACCTGCTCTAATTAGAGAGGGTGTCACAAAAGTAAAAAATAAAAATCAGAGGTGGAAGCAAAGCATCAGAAAATGCAGAAGGGTTATAAAATAAAGGAGGAAAGGCAGAGAGAGATCCAAATTTCACAGTTTGCATCTTGGGCTTCTTTCTAGTTCAGAAGCATCCACAAAAGCTTTCACAAGGTGGGTTGCTTCTTTCTTTTTTTTCAGTCTAGAAATTAAAGCAGGTATCTATCCCCAGGAGAAAGGGTGCCTCACAAAATTTCCACCATTTCTTCCTTCTCCCATCTGCAATGGATTCCTTCAAAGCACTTCTGTGACTTTGGGCCAAGCCACAACAAGGCGGTTCAGCCATCTAACAAATTAAATCTGCTGTAGCAGGTAGAGGTAAGCAGCCCTCTCTGCATAAGATGTAGTTGATGCTAAATTTTATGGTTCTTAAGTAAGCTGAAAAGGGGTTTGGGGATAGAAAATGAGTCAACCTCCTTTGCTGCATCTGCCTGCGAGCACTGATCTGAAGGGCAGAATTTATGACTGTGACTGCCCCTGTGCAATTTGCACATAAAGGAAGAGAAACTTTAGGCAGCTACGCACAGGCCGGTCATGACCTTGCCCAGTGGAGCTATCATTGGCACCAACTATATCAGCACCTTGCACTTCTCCAGCACCATCCATCAGTGGGTCTCAGAAAACATTACAGCTCCCAGAAAATGAAGGGATAGAGAATGACCCAATGCCTTTTTAAATGACAGAGAGTTATTTTCATTTTACAGATGTGAGGATGGGTCTAAAGAAACCTGAGTGACTTTGGCCCGCACAACAGGGCCAGAAGTAACCTCAAATTTCCTGAACACCATTCCTAAAGCACAGGAAGGGCCACTTGGCTCCTTCATTTTCCTGACCTCCACAAAGAATTTTTCTATCACTACGCAAATCAGGGAAGATACTCTCATAAGTCTCTATTCCCACTTACAAACTGCCTCTCTTCAAGGTATATTTTATTTCCATCCTCCCTCTTTTTCTGCCAAAGAGCTTTCTACCTCAGTACTTGTATCTTACAGAGCAACTGCAAAATCCTGCAGTACAGCAGAGCAGAGGTTATACGGCCAAGACAACTGCTATTTTCATCAATTCTTCAGCAAACCAGCTGATCGTAAAAGCTATTCTTGACTAGCCTGCCTTTGTAACACCAGTCACCAGGAGAACACAGCACATACTATTGGCTGTGGCCCTCACTAAAAATACACTGCATTCTTGCACAACAACAAAAGCTCCCACTAGGGCCAATGGACAGCAGACTAAAAACAGTAACCAAAGGCTTTAAATTGCACAAATTACAAAGGTAGAAGAACTGAAAGCAGCATGCCACTAAAAGCCATCTGCCATCTTGGCCCGCCCATGTGTCCCTTCTCCCCAGCAGTGTTTTATATTAGTAATGATGTCTCTGTATTATGTATGACAGAGTCTCTGCTGCTTTGAGCAAGCAATAATATAGATGCTCCTTCAGTCTGGTGCTTTGCATATACACACTAGCTGGGGGATCTGCCTTCCAGTCTCTCTCTCTGGATACAGTTCAGTTGGAAGGCAATATTCACATGCATATATTCTTCAAATCACATGTACATGCTGTATTATCAGGACTCCGATACCCATTAATAATACACTAAAACAGACAGAAATAAGCATGGATTCAGCCATGATGTGAATTAGATGAGATAAGAATGGACAACTTAGAAATCCAGGGATAAAATCATCAAATGATTAGTCTGATTATGGGCCTGTTTACAGGACATAAAAAATGTTGGGGGATTTTTTTTTAGTTACTTTTACTAGTAGGCTAATGACTTTACCTGTCAATGAAACTGTCATTAATAAGGATCTTTGAAGTGAAGTCTCAGAAGAGTTTTGAAGGAAGACGAAGATGAAGCCAGCCATTGGGGTAGCCTGAAAGAAGCTGCAGAGATAGATGTGAAGGCAAAGCTGGGGTACAGCAGTTCTGTGCAGAGAAATACCTTACATAACTCTCAGTGATCAAGCACAGGTACAAGAAACAGTCTTCCCAGGGTAACTGGGTAACCCTGTGAAGGAAAATAAGAATTTAAAAAAAAAAAAAAAAAAGTAAAAAAAAGGGGGGAGAAAAGAGCTTACCAGAAGCTGGTTCAAGTGAAATGACTACTTTTGCAACTAACCTCAGAAAATACTGGAGGGAAATGAAGTGGGTTATTGAAAAGTTGGTGGAAAACTTTATTTGCTAATTATATAAGTTCATTTGTTCAGAGCATTTTGCAAAGTACTGTGCGTAACCCACTTTTGACTGATGCACATTGAAAGTGTGAGAATACAAAACAGTTTAGCTAGGGTTCAGTGGATGTTCTCACAATTTATAGTGCTTGCAGCACTCCATTACCACATGACTACAGACATTAGTTGACTTCTCACTACCTGCTCACAGAGATCTCCCCCTGCTCCAGTTATGTCCTCAGCTTTCCCAGGGGCACTTGCAGAAGAAACCCTGACAGGCATCTGAGTAACTGGGAGGTTGTGTAAGGGACATCCCATCACCACAGTTCAGCCCTTTTTAGAAGGTTGAAGGCATAGGGTATAAGGACAGATACCCAGGGTGAAGGCAGGGAGGACTGTGCGTAGCACACAGGAGAGGTAAAAAGATATAAAAGCAAAGGAAGGGGGAGACAAGGACAGTGTGCAGAGGGAAAGATTGAGGGAGAGGAACTAGCAGAGAAGAAGGAAAACAAAAAACCAAAGCCTGACAGGTAAGTCAGATGTAGGTTTGGATAACCAGTAGGTTAAAGAACAAAGTCTGCAAATAACAGGAGGAAGAGATGGGTCCATGGAATAGTTGAGCCCATGAGGAACAATAGAGTAGAATGAGCTGTCCAGGTTCAGAAAGACAACAGCAAATGCTATGTAGTAAACGTATTTTTCTTTCTCCCTGTTATAGCATTTATCACTGTTAGAGCAGACAGATGACAGCACACGAGAATCATTCCACAGCTGAGTTGGGGATCCCAAGCCAGCGCAATCTGTACTTCAGCACAGGATACTATATATTAGGAGACGTTCTGACTTGCAGAGGTCCTGGGCTCCCAATCGTAAATCTTAGAGGTATCAAAGGCAGCTACTTTCTCCTGCAAAGCTGTGCTACAACACTGCATCTGCATCTGAAAGTTATTTTGCTGGACTCTTACTCATGCTTTGGATGCATCAGGCCTCAGCCCGGAGGACTGTTGGACAAGAACAGCTATTTGGCCTGCACACAGTATGGGAATAAGGAGAGGTGAATCTGTTCTTGGAGGTAATATGTTTCAGGTATTCTCCTCAGCAAGCTGCTCAGCCGTGTGCTGCCTCATACATGTGAGATGAGAACAGCTAATTCCATAATTCCCAGGAATATTGGCCTGGGTGTATCAAGTGCAATGAGATCCTCAGAAGAAAGGACTAATTTTAAGTCCAAAGAGTTGACATTTACTTGATTTTTCCCAATCTGCTGTTTCTTAGAACTCCAAATCTAAAGGGATGGGATGGTGCAGGCAACTGGCGATATCATTGTCATAATAGCGACATCATGGCACAGACAGCCCCAGCTCATAAGGCGGTAGGAAGCACACGAGTTGGTATATAAAAAAGGACTGGCAGCACAATGCAACGTGTGGATGCCAGATTCATTGCTCACTGAAAGCTGCATTTTCAAATCCAGCATTTGCCTCATGTCTGAGTTGAAGCTGACTGTCATAGGGGAAAAAAATACTAAAAAATAATTCTAAGCCCAGAGACTTTGCGTTGCTCTTGATTCTTGCAGCACAAGGAGGAAAGCAGGGTTTCTGCACTGAAATACCATTGAAGTGTTTGTCTGAACTGAGCTTTCTCTTGGCATTCTGGCTGCTCCTGTCTTTGTAAAAACTATCAGGCAAGGGTTTGTTTCTTTGTGAGAGATTTAACAAAGCTGCAGACATCCATTTTAGCCAAAGTGATTTCATCTGTTTTTCTTCCAAGGCTGCCCAGATGAAGAGTTATCATCAGAATTTTTCTCATCACAATTGCTAATGTCACTGGTTGGTACCATCCTACCATTCACTTCTTTGAGGCCCTCATCAGACTTGCAATCGTCAAATAGTTCAGACAATCAGAAAAAACAGTATAACTAAAAACTAGTAGAGAACATAAACACTCAAGCTGCTCTTCAGGGATCTGAATGCATTCTGCTTCACACTGAAGATATTTAAGAGGGAATCTACAGGCTACTTCCCAACTTCTGGGGATGCTGAGATTCAGACTCATGGCTTGGCCTCAGTTTTAGTCAGGATAGCACAACTACAGGACAGAAGAAGAATTGCCTAAGGATCCAGTTACAGGATTGAGAGCCAGGAAACCATGAACATTATCACCATAATTTTCCCTTGTAAATCACTTAATTTCAATGACTCCTCATTCCTCTGTCTCTATGAAGACAGACAGACTTGCTTACTCTTAAATGTCTCAGAGTTACTAGCAGAGAAATCCTTAAGCCAAAGTGCAAATTTCATTCTTGTGCACTTGTCAGAAGTTCAAAATGTAAAGTACCGAGATTAGAAAGAGGAATTTCAGGCAAAAGGGGACCTGTTCTCAGGCTCTGAAGATGTTTTAGAGCAGGGAAGTCCTTATCTTACCAGCTTAAGATTTATGTTCTTAAATATATCACTGGAACAAAACTGGAAGCATTTCCTTTCTGGTTTGGATGTGCAAAAAAATTTAATGGAAAATTGTTCACCCAACGGTCAAAACACTTTTTGGCACTGAGAAACATAAGAAATGTTTAGTGAAAAAGTCTTAAGAAACAGTAATATTTGACTACTTTACATAGAGCTTAATTTCTGAGCAGAAAAAAACAAAGGAAGCTCAATATTGAACAATACACTGTTGTTCTTTAACTCTTACAGAGTATTACAAAGATTTAAAGCATGGGCTGTGATATTACAGGCTATGCAAGCTTAGTTTGGGGAGGGGAGGGAAGGGGAGGAGAGAGGTCAACCACCATCTGTTTTTAGCTAGTCAGAGACTGGCAGGAGAGGAGACAGGAGACAGGAGACANAACCACCATCTGTTTTTGTCTAGTCAAAGACTGGCCCAAGTAATGTGAACTTCACCTGATGGACTCGGTGCAGAATGTCTGAACTGGTAATCAAAAGAAGTAAAAAGTGGGGGGAATCTATAGAAATTCATAATAACATAAAATTATTTGGCAAGATTCATTGCTTTTTTAAGGATACGTTAAAAAGTGACTTTGCTTGTTATAAGCTACAGTTATAAGCAGATATTTGAACAATCTAAAAACATGTATCAATCTGCCAGCATCAGAGACATCATGATTTACTTAAATCAGTTGCACTGCCAAAAGATGTGTCTTCAAAATTCAGAATGATTAGGTGCTGTCCATACGCAAGAGGAGCAGCCAGCTGCATTTTCATTAAGATCCCTAAATGAAGCGGGAAGAGCAAGATGATGATGCTGGAAATTGTGTACAGCTGATTTAAATCCTAGTAGCATTTGCTTAGGAGTGAAAATAACTAGAAGCCAATTTGAAACTAATGGAGAGTTTGTTTCAAAAATTTACTTTTCATCATGTAATGTTAAATTTGCAAAGATACAGTCCAAGTGTGAAATACTAGTGGGGTGTAAAAATACCCCTTGCACATTTGGAGAGGGATCCATCTTACATAAATGCAATGTAAACAAATATAAAACACGTAACAGTGCAGATCTCTTGCTTATTTAAATGAGCTGTTTTCCAAACCACAGAGAGGTAGTTAATAATTCTGTAAAGACAGCCTAGAGAAGCAACAAAATTAAACTCCAAAACAAGATATACTCATCACTTATTGGAGAATGCTTGCTGAAAACAAAAGACTAGTTTCTCCAACAGTGCTGGAAAAGACACAGGCATTAAAATTAAAAGCAATATTCAACGTGATGAAAAACATAAGCAAAAAGCAAGAGATTATGTTCCAGCCCAAGATGAAGTGTTTAGATAACAAATAAAATTGCACTTTGTGATACACATGACTGCTCCCAAAAAGTACAAGCAGAATGTGAGGCTATGAAATCCCACCAGAGATAGGGAAGGCTAACAGGAGACATTGCTGAGCATAATAAAGTATTTGGAGTAATCACTACTCTTAAAGCATAGATGTCCAGAAAGAGTCCAAAACATTCCCAAATTATTGAGAATAACACCTCTTGTTTTCTACGCCTTCAGAGGACCCACAGTAGCTGCCACCTCAGCCAAACTCATATAAAATGGTTGAAGAAAGTGAAAAATGGTTAAACTGAAAATGAAAGGGAGGTTGAGGTGGCTTTAGAACAAATCAGTAAATGGTCACTGGGATTAGATACATATCCAAGAGCTCTAAAACAAAGGCATTACTGAGTTACTGATGGAGGCCTGTAACCAAATCCTAAATTCTGCCTCAGGATCTTGAGAAAGAAAAGGTGAAAAATGTGAAAGACTGAGAGAATGATAGACCAGTACACCTGACCTCTGCAGCGGATAAACTGCTAGAAACCAACACAAAGAATAAAATTAGTATACATATAAAAATATGATATGCCGGGGATGGATCCAACAGTTTCGGCAGAAAGAAGTCATGTCTCTCAAATGTATTAAAGTGTTCAATGAGCATATGGTGTAGGACGCTACCTGTTCAATACAGTGTGAACATCTCTGCTTGCAATGAAGCTAAGCATTCCCAGAATAAGTAGAAATTAGTAGCAGGAAATAAACTGTACAATTCGTTTTCCCAATGGAAAAAGGTTTCAAATATGTTGTTCACTATATTCATAAACAACCTGGGAAAACAGTCCAAGTGAGGTGACAAAGTTTGCTCAAGATACAGCATTGCTCGGAATAGTCAAAAACTGAAGCTAATTGTGAAGAACTGTAGAAGGATGTCATGAACTAGGATGAAACTCAGTGGTGGTGAATGCCAACTAATGCATGTGGAGAAAAATAACACTAGCTGTAGGTACATGATGATCAGCACTGCTCAGGAGAGAAATCTTGGAGGCACTTTGAATAATTAGAAAAGGTCACCTCAGTGTTCAGCTGCTGTCAGAAAAGCCCAGAGGGGCTTTTAGGAGCTGCTAGGAAAGAAGATGAGAGAAAAACAGAATGAAAAAAAATTATTATCTTGCAGGATAAATCGACAATGTACCGGCACCTTGAATACTCCTAGTCTCTATCTCAGAGCACAAACTGCATAGAAATGTTATAAAGAGGGGTGGAAAAGCTGACCATAGGCACAGAAGAGCTTTTTTGCAGTAAGAAACAAGACTGTAACTTGTCAGACTGAAAATAAGACAGCAAAAGAGGGATGTGATAGAGTTTACAAAAGCATGAATGGTATTAAGACCATGAACAGGGAATGATTATGTTAATACACAGGGTTGGAGGCATTCAATGAAATTATCAGGTAGAAAAATTAAAATAAACAAAAGGAAGTTCTTCATGCACCACAAGTAAATTGTGATATTTGCTGTCACAGGATGTTGTGAAATCCAGAAGTATAAATGGGTTCAAAAAGGGATTAAACAAATTAATGGAGAAGCAAGTCTATTGAGGACTATTAAATACAATGCAGCCAACAGTTCAGAAAGTTTATAAAGTCCTGATTGCTGAAAGCTTGGAGGGTAAATCTTTGGGGTGCCTCTCTCAGATTTCAGAAGGTGATGCTGTTATTGCTTTATATTACGGTTGTTCCTCGAAGGTCACAAGTAGATGCGGGGTATCTATTATGCTGAGCATGTACTCACATAACAAAGAGACATTCTCTGCCCTCAAAAATATATGCTCTGCGTGCTAATTACTGGGACCCAAGCTCTAAAAGTCAGGACACTCAGCTCCGACTTGCTGCTGAATCTGAGAAAGCACAGCTCTGGATTTACATACGTGCTGAATTTACATTGAGGGAGTTACAATGACGGAACACAAGCTCCATATCAGTTGAAAGTTTAAAATGAGGAGAGACTAAAAAGGGAAGTTGTTTATATTTTGGCAACATTGTTTAAGGTCTGCCTTTAAAATGTAAATAAAGCACTACTCATTGGAAACTTCCCATGCCTATTAAGACGTCATCAGCCTTAACTCTAAATGGCAACTTTAGTTATAATATTCCTCACATTCTCCTGTATGGGCCAGAGACAGGTTAAACAATATTGCCATATTACATAGGCTGATAATTTTAAGTGTGGTTCCTTGTACTAGGTGATCAGAAATAGTGGGACTGGAGAAAGGATAGAAAGATCTTGCAAAGGGGATGACTCCCAAGAGTAGTCAAGAAGATGCATTTAGCTTGGACTTATTTTAAGAAATAAAAGATCAACTCATAGGAATGCTTACACCACAATAAAATCTGAAGTAGCAAATTTGTACTTCAATGGTGTGAATGAAGGAATCGGCTCAGGTCAAGACTGGCTGCTGCTGGGTGACCCGTGTTTTAGAACACAGTGCACAAAGAGTACTGAACTGTGGTAATACACTATGAAGTGCCTTATATGCTGCTTCTGTAGGATGGGAATCCAAACAGTTTAAGCTACCTAGTGACAGATGGGGAAGTAAAAGAAGGAGCCTCCTGCTTTATGTCACATCTTCTGTCACCTCTTGCCCTCCTCTATTAATCATTTCCCATGCACATCATCCTCTTACTTCCTTGCTCAGTATCTAGTATCACTTCTCCCGTACTGACAGGTAAACACCCACCACCTTAAATTTCCCAGGGTGGATTCCAACTAATGACCTGAAGAAAAAGGTTTCTAAGCCTGTTAAAAATGCCGTCAGCTACTTTGCCCTTCCTCTATTTAATTTGTCTGCACTGCAGGGCAATACTTGTTCTATTCCCAAACACGGAAATCATTAAAGGCAACAAACAAATAAATCATGACAGAAGACAAAGGAGAAATCAAAATCTTTCTTAAGTCTCAGGACCATTTCCATTATCAAGAGAAACTTGAGGTCACATGGATAATAGCAATGTATTGAGAGAAAATGCATCTGAAACGAAGCACAAGCAATGAGCAGGAGAACTTGTATTGCCATGCTGCCTTTCATCTCCTGTCAGCACAGGCTGTCTTATAAGGAAAATAATCAATTTTCCTACCACTAATGTGCCGTTGCTTCTGGGGTGGACTACATGCGGGCCTCACAGTTGCCTGCAACAGCACTAGAGAATGGTTTTGGTACAAAATGTAAGGATTCAGCTCAAATTGCGAATACCCTACATTGACTCGGCCTGAAACATACCTGACATCTGTAAAAATGCCAAAGAGTCTGTAATAACTACCAACAGCACCTTGAGTCCCACTGAAAGAAAAGGTCCAAGGTGTGCTGTGAGAAGGGAAACCAAAGGAGATGGGTTTCCTCCATGGGAGGAAGTTGTGTCCTGCAGTCCTACATTACCTCCCACTCCCCAATTCAGCCAGCACCCCTAACAACCTCTGTAGCTGCACCGCAGCTCCCTCTTTCACTCTACTTCCTGATTTACCTCAAATTCCCACGCAGCAGAGACCCCCTTCCCAACTCTTGCAAATATGGATGAACAGAAAGTGCCTGTACGTCTTTCTTGTGCATAAACAGAGAATTTAAAAATCTCCATGCAGGACCAATCTATATTCACAATATAGATTTGAAGTACGGGTATAGGTATTATTATGCATTTTTCAATAGCTTCACCTGGACAATCATTGCAAGCACCTGAAGGTTTTGGTTGGCAATTTCAGAGCTGTATATTAGCGTTTTGGAAGCATACAACCAAATCACAGACACATCACAGCACAGGCTACAGAGTCCCAGCTGCAGCAGGAGAGCAGCTAGAGATGGATGAGAGAATTCTCTTCTTCTTACTGCACGCAGGGATGGAGTTCCCAAGGGAGCTGCCATAAATATTTCCACTGTAAGATTCTGATCCTTGCATTTTTGCACCCTTTAGGGTCAGCATCCCCACAAAATACATTGAAAAAATGGCATTTTGGCAATGAAAACATAAGGAAGTCAGATTTAGAGTGCTACTTTTCAAAACCACGTTTCATATCTGGAGAGGTCTGCTCTCATTAGGGAAAAGAAACTCATTTTACAGAGAAAAGCTCACAAGCCATGCCAGTGCGTGTGGTAGAGGAAAAGAAAGAGGCCTATTTTCAAGTTCAAAACATCATACAAAAGCAAGGTCATGTTTCCAGCAGTTTTGTTGGCGTTGGGTTACATCCAGTTCCAACAATGCTATACAAGGCATATCAGACATTAAAATGATACCTCACTTGATCTTACTCAATAGAAAAGGCAAACCACATAAAACAGGTGCTAGACAGCGATGCAGCCTCCCCATAGTTATCTGGTTTACAAACAGCAAACTCTTTAGCCCTATTATTGTTTCTCTCATTTGCCACATTCTAGCTCCAAAAGGCACTCTAGTTCTCTAAATTGTCAGCAGCTTTTATAGCCAAAGATAAGTATCCATCACTTTTAATTTTCATCGTTGCATCTGTTTTGTCATTTAGCTGCAGCAGGTTGTATTACAATGATTAATGAGGAAATGGATACAAACATTTTTATTTCAAATAGCTGCTCTCAGACAAGATCTGGAAAACAGAACCAAGCCATATGATTGTTTTAAAAAAAAAAAAAAAAAA